>CM041784.1:41814083-42298508 GCA_023375725.1 Nephotettix cincticeps
TTCCCAAATGATAATGCAGATGAAAGATTGTTGATGTAGATTAAAAAAGAATGGGTCCTAAAATCGATCCCTAAGGGACACCATACTTAAGGACAATATATTTTGAAAACTGGTTTGCAATCTGGACTTTTTGAGTTCTGTTTGAGAGGTAGGATTGAACCCACTGTTGAGGAATCCCGCGAACCCCGCTCTGATAGAGCTTTGAAACTAGAGGGCGATGATTAACACAGTAAAATGCCTTCGATAAGTCAAGAAAGACACTGAGTGTCCTGTGCTGTCTGTCCAGGCTTTCCACTATCTCAGTTAGGAGGCTATTAACTGCATCCGCCGTAGATCTGCCCTTTCTGAAACCAAACTGGTACTAAGAAAAGACATCATTGCGGTCGAGAAATTTTATCAAGCGTTTCAAAAATATTTTTTTCAAAAATTTTGCTGAACACTGGATGGGGAGAGGTCTTCCATCCATTCCTCAGATTTTATTTCAAGGGGAAGATGACTGAAAATTTCCTTCCCTTATAGAATTAAACTTTTTTAAATAGGGTTGTTACCAGATATTGAAGAAATATTGAGCGTTCTAAATAAAGATACTCCTGATTTTCATCAAAACTTATTACAGTTCTTCTTAACAAAGTTATACAGTTGATAAGTGTAAACAGTACTGTACTTCAAGCACATGTAAGCTACTGTCACCAAATTCAATTCTATGAAAAAAGGATAACAGAAAGAGCAGAATCCAACATCCTGCAAGATCCTCACAGATTTTTTCTTTAGAGTTAATAATGTAGGCCTACGCTTAATGATCGAAGGTCCATCCCAGGAGACAATAACATAGCTCGCCCGAGACATCAAATAAGAATGCCTTTGTGTGAATAAAAATGTGCACTGTAAAGGCTACATTTAGACCAGTTGTCCTAAAAATTACTGTCAGTCCAAAAAAGCTTAAACTAAAGATGAATTTGGTATTATCAGAAGAATCAAAAAAGTCCCCTGATTACAATTATTTACGGTTACCTTTTCTGATTTGATCGTTGTTTGTGAAATCAAAATTTTGTGTTTAAACCATGATACATAGGTAAGTTTCCATAAAACAGATATGCTGTATAAATTAACAACATTAATCTTAGTTAATCCTAGAAGTGGCAAGCTTTTTATCTTAACTGTAACATAAAAATAATTATTTACATCTTCTTAACCCATACCGTGCAGCTAGCGCCTTTAGAAGCAGCGCAGTAGGGTCACACTGTGCGGTTAACGCCTTAAGGCGCAATCAGTCATTTTGCCACATTTACTTCGCTGTTGTTCGCGAAACAACCGATAGAGTGCATGGTGATGTTGCTTTAGCCTCTATGCATTCACAAAACCAATATGGTGGCTTGGTTTAAATATTTAGTAACTGAAATCTGTTGCTAGGCAACTTTGGCCAGTATTCACTCGCTCCTGTACTGCGGCTTACACCTATGGACACGAGTCATTACAGCCAGCTGTTTTCAGTTTCCATAACAATGTTTGTTGACATCCATCGACTTGTGATAATTTGTTTTGCGTTTTAGGAGTAAACAGTTACTATTTTGCAAATGTAAATGAAAGAACATGGCTCATCCGTTTTTGAAAAAAGAAATTGAATTTTTTTTTAAATCACTTTTTTAGATACCAAAAAAGAGTTAAATTTTTATATGAATAAAAATGGAGCATTATTCTGTTTTCTACTTTATTCAAGCTACCTAAATCCAAAAAGACCATTGGGAAAATAATATTGTGATTTTTTCAAACTAAATGAGCAGGGAGTGTGATTTTCAGTAGCAAGGTGAGGGTTAAAATATTTAGTATAAACAAAAAAAAAACACAAAACAGCCAAATTGGGATTGGTCATGGTCGGGATTTGAACCCTAGCACTTCTGAATGGCTAGAAAGTCATACTCGTCAGCATAGCTCTTTAACCAGTTCTGCCATCTTTCCCAGTCGTAGAAAGTGCTTACTTGGCTGTAAGATATGCCCTAGTGCCAGTTTTGTGAAATGTATGAGCAGGTTATGTTGCTTGCCCCCAGAGGGCAACACAGTTACGAAGGCGATGGTGTCTAACAAGTTCACTAATTGACGACAGATGGCTCCACCTGTCACTTCTTATTGAATTCGTAAATGTGTCATGAATTACGACTTTGCCAGTTCTAGGGTTAATTTATCAAACATCATTTGGTTCTGTATTTGAAAAAATACTTGGCCAAGAAACTTCACTGTTTGACACTTCAAATATCTTATATTTTGTGTCATCTCTATGTCAGAAAATATTTTAACTGAGTCAGATGCGAAGTTAATGGGTAAGGAGGGAAGTTAACAAGACTATTATAAGCAAAAGCACGTATCTTGCTCAACATTCATCATTCAGATCATCAATACATGACATTGAATAGATAAATTGATCATTTTATTATATTTAAATTAATTAATTGATCTGTTAAAATTGATACTTACAGGATCTTTCAAAGCTTGGAGGACAGATTCACCATATCTATTCTTCAGACAGGGTCCGCAAAATTGCCCTCTGACACCAAAACACTCTTCAGATCGACAATATGTTTTTTGGTCAAGAGTTTTTTGCCTGTGAAATATGACAATTCCAACAGTAACATAAATCCACAATAACTTAAAACCAAACTAACTCAAATGGGTCAACATTGTCATTGTGTAATCTCCATAACATAACATTAACAAATACAATAACATTGTCATGTTATTTTGTTCATAAATAGCAGTTGACAGCACGTGTGACCTTGAGCAGTCATATACCTTCCCTCTGACACCTCTGGAACCTGCCAGTATAGTGGTAGCGAGAAATTGGGCTAAACAAATTTTATATTTATTTTTTCCCATGGTACCACACTATTGGAGTGCAGATGCACTCCACGCGAGTATCTGTGATCCGTTTTTCCACCATATGTTGTGGATTTTATTTCACATAGTTAACATTATTTTTATATGGAAGCTTTATAGTGTGTGCAGGTACTAACTAATGAATGAACAATGGACAACCAACAACATTTATGGTGTTGGCTAGCTAAAACGGAAGATGATGAGAGTATCATCGGTGATGAAGACCCTGATGTATTTGAAATAGATAGTATTGCATTGTTTGAATAATTGTTCCTAACCATTTTTAAAATAATTCTTCAATGCAGCAATATGTATTTTTATTTTATTGTAAAATTTGCAAATTTTTTTAAATTTTTGCTAAATTTGTTAAAAAGTGTAACAAGTGGGTCTACCTTAATCATTTGAAAAGTGTGTGTGTAAAAAGTGTTTGGGTTTCAATTGCGTTGTTTAAAAAATTCTTGCTAACCATTTTTTTAACAATTTTTCTATGCACCAATATTTATTTATTGTATTGTAAAATTTGCAAAATAATTTTTTTTTTCAAAATTATGTGTTTTATAACATCACCAATCTCATAAATTACATGTTATATGTGTATATTTAACGTAAAATGCCAATACATCGTCAGGATAACTCATACTAACTAAGAAAAACAACAAAAAATCATTAGTGAAGTGGAGTGCAGGGGCACTCCACGCAACCCCTCGTGTTACAGTAAACCACGTGAGCACCGGAGTGTTAATTATCTGCCACCGACTAAACACAAAACTCTATTTATAATCAAATATAACTAATTAATTGAATTGAAACTAAGTGAATTAAAGATAAACCTTCTAAAAGTTTCATCAAATAATTTTTACATTCTCTTCTGCAAACAAAACTTTGATATAATTTTTACAGTAGTTCAGGGGTAGCATGCTGGCCTCGTAAGTCGAAGGTTGCTGGATGCTGGATTGAAACCAGAGGCCTGCATCTCCTGTCAAATCATGAGTGGTCACTTCTGGCTAGCCTTTGGACTCACGCCACTACGGTACCTTGCTGTCTTTAATTCACCACACAGTATCTAGGTCCATGTTGTTGGGCAGTTGTTTCTTTTTAGCGAATTTCTCATAGGGAAGAAGCTACATCCTACATTTGCTCGGAAGTGTTCGTAAATCAGACATATTGGTCAATCGGAACGGGTAGTTTGGGGGGGTTTTGTGTTCAGAAATTGGGTTTTTAGCGTTTTTCATATGTAATTAAAAAAATTTTAAATTTTATCCACCATTAGAATCAGCTTAAAAACAACAAATATAGTTCCTTAAAGTTTTTCTCTATCTCCAACATTTACCGAGATATTAGAAAATCCAAACACAGTAAGTTGTATTTTGGGGCTTCAATGTTAATCTAATGGAGGATAAGGAATAATTTAATATTTCACTTATTTACCAATATTCTTTTATGAAACTTTAAATTTAGCTTCATGAGGTGGAGATCCATCCATTTATACTTAAAAATCATAGTTTAGTGTTTATCATGGCAGCTAACCTGCATACTCTTTTCCCATGTTAATCTTAGGGAGAATTGGAGAACTCATTTATTTGTGGACAGATGTTGATGAAACTTGGTATAAATGGTGAAAATAAAAATTGTTTATGCTATAAATACCTACTTTGTTCCTCACAGCAGAAAACCTGCATACTCTTTCCTCTGTTAATCTTATGGAGAATAGGCAAATAACTAACTGTAATATTCATCGACAGATATTTATAAAACTTGTCATATATTATTATTTACTGCTTCGGGGTATTTAATTATTATACGCTCTACAAATAATTTTTCGGCGAAAGTTTTGGGTTAGACAAAGTGCATACCATCACACTTGGCCATCATATTTTCGATTTAAGAGGTACCTCAAGTAGTTTCAGAAAAGAAGAAAATGAGAAAAAGAAAAATCAATGACTTATTATATATGTTATTAAACCCATGTTTCACTCACCGGCATTGATGACATGTAGTGCCATCTTGAGAATAGACTTTATCTCGTACAGTTTCACAAACCCTCTTCAAGTCTTCTTCAGTTATATCATCCACAGAAGGTATTTCTCTGGGCCCACAATTCTGCTGTCTGTGTATTTTCTTACGTTTAAAATTTTCTTGGTCAATATCATCATCAAAGTGATTTCCGAAACCTAGATTTTCATCACCGTCCTAATCAGAATTTTCATATTAGAAATATAATATTGATTAGCCCTTCAAAACGGTTTGAGTTTCTCGTCATTACACAGCCGTCAGCTGGCGCATTCTAGTAACGTTCTAGTGAACTTATTCAAACTTAGACTGTGTGGAGAATATTGCTTATGAGTTTCTCTACATTTTTCAACCAAATTTTGATCAGCTGTGAGTGTGCCAGAGATAGTGTCAGTTGTGTTGTCTTTGTTCATTGCGTAAACTTGGTGTTCATACGTCCTGTTTACTTTAACGTTTATGCGTATATTTATAATCTGTACTAAGTAATCTGACGTCAACTTATATTCTAAGCTGTTGCCTAGATTGTTTAGTGTGTCTTTCTTTTTGTTTGAAAATATAAATTATTAGTCATGTGTTTTTGTGAGAGATGGTTGCATGAACAGAATTCAAAGTATAAAAAAGCCAATTTGGTAATTAAAAAAAAGATTAAAAAATCAAGTGGATCAAAATAAAGGAATATTTTGGATAAATTTTTATTTTTTAATTTTTATTTATATTATTTTTATTTTTAAAATAAAAATAAATATAAATTAATGTTACTAAAATTATAACTATGGAAAAATTGAGATTTTATTTTATTTATTGGTTTAACATGGAATGGCCCTCCCCATATCAACCCTAAATCCTGACATCACAATCCACAATTTGTGGTGTTTAAGAGTTTAAGAGTGGTAAAAAGATACTGAATAAGATCTACATTATAATACTCTCTTATAAAAATTCTCGACGAAATACTTACCAGAGACACCTGGCATGATTTGGAATCTCCAAGAATAGTCTTTGCGACACTGGAAAAGTTATTTTAAAAGTAATTAGAGACAAAGTTCAATGAAATCTTAACGGTCAAAATCTTACTAAGAAGTGGTTTTCAATACCCACTTTTAAAGTAATCCGGATTTGTTGTTTGCGACAACTAGTTTTGATTCATGCATCCAATCATCTTCAGAACTTAATAGGACTTCATATGCTCTTTATTTGAAGAATGTGTGTTATGGTGATGTTTTGTCTTAATAGAACAAAATTAAACTTAATTAATTTTGTCATTCATAGTGAGAATGACAAAACACTGACAGTTAAGTTAACACTTATAGTTAAGGAAAACGTTGTTAGGTGTAGCTAACAGAGATTACGTGTTTGGCTTAGGGAATTGTGCGGTGACCATTTTTATATGGTAAAATAATGCAGCGCTATAGCTCATAGTTATATATGCTCTTCATTTGAAGATTGTGTTTTATGGTAATGTTTTTTGTTAAAACTGTAGAACGTAATAATCTTCTCCAGATTTTGACGATCTTCAAATAAAGAGAATTTTATGTCCTTTTACAGCTTGAAGATGGTTTGATGCAAAAATCAAAACTAGTTACCGCAAGCAACAAATTTGTCTTATAAATTAAGCAAGTATTGTAAACCACTTTTTAGTATTGTTCAGTAATCCGGAAGATAAAACTACAAAATAAAAATTCTCAATTAAGTTTAAGTGTTACATGCTAATTATACTGACAGCTTAAATGTGTAGGTTGATTATACACAAACAACAAAAAATTTTATTCTTGATAATTAAGTTTGTACAGCACTTTGGGTTAAAAAATCGTGAAATGATAAGGAGATTATAACAAGGCTAAAATATAAAATAGGTCACATATTTGTTACTATATGTGACTCATGAAGACTCGGCACACGACATGCACGCTTCTCACCGCTCCTGTTCAGCCTCTAATAAAAGGCTTTCTTGATTTTTTTGTTATTCACCATTGTTGTTTTATGAACAGTAACACAAAGTCAAGATTAGTTTTTGTACTGCCCGCAGACAGTGATGTAATTCATCACCGAATCACATAGCCAAAACAAATATATTTAACCACTAACTTTTAACTAATTGTAATTTCAATATAAACCTTTCCATTTTAAGTTTGCATACTAAGATCTTCATACTTATAAATTGTATAGTGAGGAAACAGCACAGATATATATAAGTTTCATAAATCATATAAAGCTCTTAAAGGGGAGAATAAAATAAAATACTTGACTCATTGTATAGCAGTTTTTTTTTAAACCTCAACTGCTCATCCTCATAGCCTGGGGGCCTGTGCGTAGTGACAGCGAGGTACTCTAGCGTTATTAGTCACATAAGTTTTTTGCGCAGAGAAATCATACCCTGACTGAAAACTGCATGATATTAATTTTGACAGATTAAGCTTGTACTATATCATTAGATTCAGTTTTTTTTAAACAATAAGTTTAAGGTCAAATGGGGTTCTATGGATTATAACTAAAAACAAGACATGTACTGAGTTGGTTTCAGATAATACTACAACTTACTCTTCCGAAAACTGAACTTGAGCTTGCTGATTATTAATTGATAATAATCTTTTTGACCGCCTTCTTTGTGTTGAGGATATGGATATTCGTGGCCGTGGAGTTGATGATTCACTGTTCTTCCTAGACCTTGTATGACGAACAGTTTTTGATGACAAATCCTGAGAGTTCAATAATCCCAGCTCTTTCATCTAAAGATAAAATTGGAATTAAAACATCAATCAGCGATGACTTTCTCAAATTTATTCATAGATTGACACCTGCCAATGTAGAGGAACCCTATATAATCCTCTGTTTACACATCAATTATACTATCCAAAATATTCCACCCTAGTAATGGTGGAATATCATGTTCATATCATATGACATTTGTACGTGCGGCAAGTGGTGATGCACCAGATTTGTCTTTCAGATAAATCCTCTGTCCCATTAAGATTTGAGTAGAATTGATACACTAGGCCTACTTGAACGGCAGGTCTTTATCGTCTTACACTCGAATACAATGTTTTAGCCTAATCATAGTTCACCACACTAACTGGATATAGCCCTGACAGTTATCGCGTAACACTGAATTTTTTATAAGGACAAGTAGATTGCAGCATTCCTATTTGGTCATACTTACATACATAACTGGTGTGTCAACAAAAATTTACAAAGTATCCCTCTACCTAAATTGGTAACAATCTAAAAATTATAATTAGGGGCCTATATAAAATGCCTTACATTTTACTGAATCAATGTGCTTTGTGGATAAAAACTCAAATTGCCATAGGAGCAATTAATTGTGATATAATTCTCCAAAATATCTGTAATGTTGACAGTTATAAATGATATAGACCCATGAAAGCTTAGAGATCTAAGTAAATCAATAATATCACTACAGGCATGTTTCTCACCCAATCTATTACATTAATATTTTGTCACCAAAAATATGTCAGTTAATATTCAGTTTGACATGATGATGTTTTCTTTTACTGCTGTCATTTATTGAAAAATACTAGACATTAATGACACAATTTTTTTATAGAACTGTTTTCTTCAATGCTATAAGGCATAGGCTAGTCTAAAGACCAGATAAATTACAGCTTCTTCCAAGATCAATAACAAAAATATAGGACTCAAGTTAAAAGGAAACAACAACTGAAGTAAAGTTGTTGACCTTGAAAGGTCAACAACTTTATGTCAGTTGACAAAAATCAACTGAAAAATTGGTGGTACAGATAAACCTTTACTATATCCATACTTACTTGGTCAATTCCTGGTGAAACTTGAAGTGAAAAAGTATTTGATTCTTTAGGACTGGATCTCACTTTAAGCAAAATACTCAATCATAGTTATATTAAATATTTTTAAAGTTACATAGATTTAAAAGTGGAATATTTTAGGGGAAATTGATCATCTTAAAAAATTAGGCCTACGGTAAGAGTCTAAGGTATTGAACTTACAAATTTAATAAGCCTTTTAAACTTACCATCTTTAAGTTTTCTTCGATATTTTTAAGTCTAAGACGTTCATATTTTGACAATTTACTGTCCGTCATTTTGCTTGAAATAATAGTTGTTGAAAAACAAAATTAAATACGATAATCACCACTATCAAATGCAAAATGATAAATCTACAAAATTTGAGTAATGTCAGAATAGACAAATGGCGGGTAAATTGAACATAAAAATAAACACCAGAGTTCCCAACATATCAACGATTACTTTGGAAGCATATATAAACTGTACGAAATATCGATTCTGCAAATTGTAAACGTTAACAGATTCCTACCGTTTTTTATGATACCACAAAAATGCATGGTAATACATAATACAAATAATCATTTAAAATAATTTCTTTATTTTCATTAGACTAGTCTGAGGAAACATGGTGCGGTCGCAGAAAAGCGTGGCTTTAGAAATCTCACCCTGCTCCCGCACGAGGTAAAAAATTGACAGCTAAAGAAAAAAAACAGCTAAGTAGCTCAGAGTTAACAAGTCCATATCATCATAGATGATAGAAGAATCAATTCTTCTATAATAATCAATGATATCATGCATCGCCCGAGGGTCGCCAGTTCAATTCCGGACCCAGTCGCCACTTGTGATTTGGTGCTAATTCATTAAAACTAACAACAGATTGACGTTAGGTAATAATGAAACAACGATTTGGACTGTTGCCTAACAAAACGTAGAAATAATAATTTTGTTGATTAAGAAAAAAATAATTAATTGGTAATATAAATCAAAACTCAGAACTTTAATGGTACCAAAAAATAAGAAAAATTAAAATAATTCATTAAAACAGAAATCATCATAAAAAGAAAAATATATAAAAAAAACTTATTTGTTACTGAGGTAATAACAGTTGGGTATTAAATGTGTAGGGCTATATTAAATTAGCATGTCAATTATAATGAATTAATACACCAACAAAAATAGAATATAATAGGGCGTTTAAAATTATTAACGCTATGCCAGTATAAACAAATACTTTTTCACTAAAATGTTTTTTTCACAAGTTCCTTTTTGTTATAATGGTTTTGCAATTCGAAATTACTGAAGTAATATCAGTTGATCTGGGGGGTGTTGGTGATTTTTAAGATGGAAACATGTAACAGGTTTCCACAGTGGCGTAGATACAGTTTTTTCATGGGAGGAGATATAACCCCCCCACCACGAGTGAAAACCTATTCTAGAGTAGCACTGTAGGTTAAAAAAGGGACATTTCGATGAGTTAATTACCCATATAAATATCATGCAATACCTCCGCTGCCATCTTGGACTTAGTGTGAATTAGTCTAGGGCAGTTTCTACACTGCGACGGAGGGCGTTTTGTCCAAATCGAGATGGAAATTTCTCAGGTTAATCGAAAATGATATCTAAGTTCGTTTAGTAGCTCATTCTAATAGGCCTATACTGAAAAAAGATTTTCTGTTAGTGTTTTATTTCAATGTTTATAAATTTCTAAATCGGCTACGTAGAACAAATTAATTATGATACAATTTTTTGCCAAAGATCCCTAACTTCATTTGTTTCAAACAGACGAAATAACTATGACATCTAGTTAAAAGTTTTATTTATAACACCGTTAACATTTTCACAGTAATAAATTTTTTCCTTATATCATTGATAGTTTAATTTATATGGAATAGATATTTTTAAATGATTTATTACTTATTGGATGTCCAATTTTAACTAAAGACATTAATGTTTAATTCCAGCTGTCTCTGGGTGGGCCGTACAAACACTTTTTTCGTATTATTACCAATACTACCACAATAATCTAGTGCTGTCTCGACACGAACAAAGCCACCGTGACTTTAATTAATCATTTTGGAGGTTTATTTTAGATGCGACTTACATTACTTTTTTGAGTTTACGCTATTTTATAATGAAACAAGTGAAAAGCAGACAAAAAACACGAACGCCGAACACAAAACGCAGAGGGTACGGAAAATCATAAGACGTCATACATCACTAACGTCAAGATCTTAACAGTTTAGGTTAGACCTACAATATAAGTTATAAGATTTTGCAGATAAGCGATCTTGATGGTAGGAGGGATGACAGGGAGACCAGTCGGGAAATACCGCTTATTGCATATACTGTATTTCGACATACAACATTCAGTAACAACGACGAACTGCTTTTTTTCTTTTGTTTGTTATTGCATAGCGGTAATTCAGGATATTTTTGTTTCGAAATTATTAGTAAAGGTGGTCGATATGGAGGGGATATATCCCCCTTATCCCCCCGCCGTATCTACGCTACTAGGTTTCCATAGAAACTACCAATTGTATGAATTTTACACATATATATCACAAATATACACATAAATATCACATTTAATACAATCTTTTGTATTAAGTCTTTTGTATATTGTGTGATTAAGGGAATTTATTCAGTTCATCAAAACAGCTGTTCTTATTCTTATAAGAATAAGCTGTTTAGATGAACTCTAAAGCCAGTGATATCATGATATTACACCATCAGTGTTATTTTACATGTCATGTTATTTAGCTTTATAAAACACTAGTTACTTATCTATTATGTATAATACTTTTACTCAACGTTTTATTTCAGAAAATAAATATGCATTGCGATGTAATTTTATGGAATGTTGATTCTTCAATTGACATTTTATGCTGAGTAAGCCTCTCTTTATTGAAACAGGAGATACAAGTTATAACTGTAATCAACTTAAATATTTACACTGTATACATAAAATTTTTTAATCTCCAATTAAAATATACGTATTAATAGTACAAGGTGTAAAACTAATGTGTCCTGGTGTGAGGTTGTTCAACTATTTGCCTCCATAAAGAAGAAATTTGCCCTTCAAAGGATTTTAATAATGCATTCAAACATTTCGAATAGCAAAGCAAAACCTTATTATAAAACAAAGGAACTTTTGAAAAAAACATATTAGTGAAAAATATTTGTTTATACTGGCATTCTGTTAATAATTTTAAATGCCCTATCATATACTATTTTTGTTGGTGTATTAATTTATTATAATTGACATGCTAATTTAATATAGCCCTACACATTTAATACCGAGCTATGACATACATAGAATTTAATTTCCTATTTTTTGTCACAATATCGCCTAAAATAAAGAAAAAAACATTAAATTTAAATCACAGAAAATTAACAAAATAACAGGGCCAAAAAAATTATAATAGAACTGTTAAGGCAATAAAAATTCAAAAACTTTTGAGAGGTCTGGAGGCAGTGTCCCCCTATGAGAAAAACATAAAACTTCTGATGCAATATGTCCAGACTGATAAAACGTTTCTTGATTTTGAAGACATGTAATTTTACATATCATTTTTGATGTATTTTTAGCGTTAGAACTGATTGCAACAATTAATTAATTTCCATATGTGCATATCACTGATTATAGGTATTGGTCCTAACCAATTTCTCTAGACTTGCTGATCTCTTGAAATCAGCTGATTGAGAAAGTTTGAAAATTGTTTTAAAAGTTGAACTTTTACTTGAACACTACCAAAATACGATGCCAGACAATACCTGCGACGATGCATATGTTTTCATTTGGTCTGTTCATCAACGATTAAAGTGTACTAAAATTGTTAACATGTTTCATTTTCCAAAACTGTCTTATTTATTTTTATATAAATCATCTTCAACCCATTTATAGGAGCTACATAAACTATACACAATGACCATGACTGTCCTTAAAGGGTTTGGTAAGGCAGACCTGCAAGTAACCCCAGGGTTGCTTGCTAGTAATCAATATGCTCTGAGATTTCTCTACTTCTATGTGCCCATGTCCAATCCCAAAATTGTTCCCGCAAAATCATCAACCCATTTCTCTAAGCATTATCAAAAACTATTTCAAAACCTGTTCCTGTCCAGAATAACCATATTCCTGGATGGAAACATAAGGCCGGAAAATTTTTGAGTTACGTGTGTTAGTTACTCAATAATAAAACAGCGTAATCAGCAAATTGCTCAAGAATTTAGAACATCAACCTGATGTGTTCTGCTGCTGTAAAAGTCAGTGATGCTTCTAACTAGGTCTGACATGAGGTCCAACTAGACTAATCTATTCTATGTTCAAACTACAACATCTCAGTATATGATTGGCAACGAGGGAAGATTCTAAATGTTGAATATCTTGTTGAGCCCCCCTCCTAAGAGTCTACGCTACCATTACCATCTTGGATTTTTATTATTAGCTGTTTTATTGGGCACACTCACCTATTTTTTTTGTGGCTGGATCTCATCAGTAACACACAACATACAAAACGAACACAAAATATCGATCCAGTCACTACAATTTTTTTCACTTGGATTTTTAGTCCTGCAAGAACAATGTTAAAAACTCTGAAATATATCTCTTTAAACTCGTAATTTCATGGGATGATACTTTAGATTAGATTGAAATCAGAATATGTTTATCAGTGATCTATGTTATTAAAATTTGTATATTTTAAACCTTATGTAATGTATCAATCATAACTAATTTTTGTGATGCTGATTTTTGACTAGTAATTTTAAAGTATCTACAGTAGACTCTCGCTAGTCCGGATCGGCAATTGTGATTTTTTTTTAGTGGCACAGTATTACAGACGATGACTTTATATGGTGCCAAATGACAATGAAGTGGTCGACGAAGAGGAGCTACCCAGACCCAAGCCTTCCATTCCACACTCGGAAGGGTTCAAGATGCTGGACAGAGAGCCCTGGAGTAGTCACTCTTCTGGAAGACATGTCTGCTGCTGACATAATGTGTTTATGGAAGCTGTGGGACATGGTGGTAAACAACGAGCCAAGACAGTAAAGCAGGCAATGTTCAAACCTTTTCAAAACGTAAGTCGAACTGAACTTTTAAGTTACGTCAGTTTTAGAATATGTTACAGTATTTATTTTTTATTTAACTTATATTTATTAACTTTCTGTAAATAATTTATATTTACAGTATGGTAAATTGCTTTATTTTGTACAGTTCCCGCAAAGGCTACATTATTATCAGTAGATTACAGTAGTGCTATTGTCAAATAAAAATTAATATATAAATGTACCATTACATGCAAATAATAATTTAAACAATAATTTAAAGTACATGTCGTCAAAATTAACATGTCAGCAAGAAAGCATTTGTAGTCACAAAAAATCTCTGTTGTTTTGAACATGCGGTTTCTAAATACTGTAGTTTAAATAAAACATTTTATATAGCAGAAATAACATGCACTGTAATGTTACATACTTAAATAAGTAACACTGGAATTGAAGCACTTGAGATGCAACATCATTACCAGACCTATAAATAGCCAAAATATAGTACAAGTGAATCTGTACTTGAACAAGCTTAAATACGTCTCATACCAAACTATATGGTCATACAAACTAGACTGTGAGTAAAATATTTAGAACAGCTTGATTAAACTTTGATTAACATGGTTAATACACGATGATGTGATCCATAATCAAAGGTACAATTAAACAAAGAAAAACAAAAAAAGTTGTTTTAAACCTTAATAGCTTATTTACACCAGGTCTAGCTCGTGATTCTTTAAAAAGTAATTTTGAAGAACCAAATCAAAATCATGTATCAATTCTCAAGAATCACAAAGTGGACCTAAGGTAAATACCCTATTAACATTTATTCCTTGTAATTCAGAATTACAACATACCGTAATTGAAAAGAGATGTTTCAAACATTGAAGTGTAGGTTATGAAAAAACTAATTTCATAATAAGTTTTATTTGTAAAAGTTAACAATGAACATTGAACAATATTTGTTAAAAATCAGTCTAACGCAGGAATATAACATTGTATCACACTGCGATAATAACATATGAATATGGTCAGAACCGATTATTTCAAATTAACCATGTGGTTGAAAAAAAAGTACAGATTAAGGAAGATAATTGTGAAAAAATATTAAACTATCCTGTCTAAGGCTGCCATATGGTTCAATTTGGACAAAATGAAGGCAAAGGTTTTGTTGTGATTCAAATGAAAAGGTAATAAATTAAACCAAAGAAAGGAATAGCAACGCTTGTATATAACTTTCAACTGTTCACAATAATGTTGACAAAGAAGGACTTTAGTTAGTCCAAAAATGTTATGATTAATATTTATTATGATGAAAACAAGAGATAAGTACCCCCAGAGTTCTTTAAAACGTAATTTACAGCAAAAACCGTGAACATATGGCAACACTTATCCTGTCACTAAAGTGCACAAATAGCAGGAAAATGACTTAAATACAAAAAATAAATTTACAATATTACTTTCTTAATTCACGTATGAGGAACAATATAAGTTGATACTTAAACCTAGTAACTTTCAGGGTGTCTAGAAAGTTAATATTTTGGTGGTCATTGTAAAATAACTTAATGTGGCAGATTGCCACACACGTTAAAACTATTTAGAAATAAGTTTAAAAAACTTTGTTTTTAACAGAGGGATTAAAAGCTAAAAGTTTCTTTTTAAAATAAACTTGATTAAAATGGGGTCACAATATTTATTGTCAGACACATAGACATAAATTTTAAAAAATTGACTACCCAATGGTTTTCTTTCTTTACAGATTCACTCCATGACATTTTGGAGAAAGAATCAACTCTACCAACAAAATTTAAGCTTTTTTAAATTTTGATTTTCAAATAAGGTATGTGGAGGTAGATTATAAAAAAACGAAGTCAAATTTAACAAATTAATGATGCTTGGTTTGCAGCACATTTGCCAGGGTTAGGATTTTTTTAATGAAAAGTTTTGACCGAAAGCTTGAAGTTATACAGTCTGAATAATTTTTCACTTTTAATGAATTTTGGCCTTGCAGCTTCTGTTGTATCTGATTCAATGTTTAGTTTTGTAAAACTTATCATTTTACATGAGAACAGTTCATATTTATGTTTGAATTATTATTATTGTATTCTAATCCAACTCTATTGTTATTGTCATTAAATATTTAACTTGGGTCCATTATTAAATTATCCTCTATGACTAAATACAGAATCTTAAATTTAGAATCTCAAATTGCTGAATTTTTGTGTAAAGTTGACTCCCTCTACTTGGCAAGTCTCTTAATTCTTCATTCCTTTTTTTTGACGTAATTCTTTGGTAGCCATGTTAAAAATAGGAGCTGTTTACTTCTCATCTTCAGTTTCTACCTCTTTTTCAAGAAAATGTCGCACTGATTTGTAGCCTCTCTCTTGTGCCAGATAGTACAACTGGCCTGTGGGAATCTTTCCCTGCTGGGTGCGGCAGATCGAGCAGTTGCACAGACCTCTACAAGGAGGGCATTTCCATTCCTGCAAATCATTAGAAAATCCATTAGCTCTGGTTTGATGACATTACTTTATATCTTTTATTGGATTTTTCCAACACATCTGTGTTTTTTACACTTTTCCGGAGGTGGAGAAACTCCTCCCGATTTCAAGTGATTACCTTAAAATTTACATTAAAAATTGCAATTACAAATTTTATTATTATTATTATTATTATAAATTAATTGCAAAGTTACAGATATTAATGATATCATGTTGCCATTGCTCATTTATCATGCACAATACAAATTGATAATGCAACAAATAACCACAACACTCTGCCTCCAAGCTAGCGGGGCGACACCAGATATACTGATATACAAGATATACACAAGATACTGCTCCCTCCACCGTCTGAGCGATTACTGAAAAGGAACCTGTAAGATAATTAATGTTAAAAATAAATTATTAATAAAGATGTTGTTTCCTGAAACAAAAAAAACCAACAAGACAGCTGTACTACAGTATTAAATATGACGAAGTTAGTCGGGAACATGGTAACAAAAACATCGCATGAAATTGAAAACCAGTTTACCCCTTCCCCGTCCATTTGGTTGCTACTTCCTCCATGGACCCCAGTGTGGTGTCTATCGGAAAAATAAAAACACACATAGGGCCGTTGCAATTAAAAATGTAAAATGTAGAAACAATGATGTTAAACTCGGCCTCCAATCTAGCTGGCCGGAAACATGGTAGCAAACGATTAGAGGTGGCAGTGAACTGTCATAACACCGAGCTGTGCTGAGAACAATCAACCGAAAAGATAGTTTCCGTTTCCGGTGTTCCATATCTTTATTTATAAATAACTAATTACTCGTATTTATAAGTTTTAATTACATTATACTGATTGTTGCATAGGAGATAAAATTAGAGTTTACAGTCAGAGATTAATACAATTTCTTCACACCGGAACAAAAATAATTGCTGTTTTGAGGAATCAATCTCAAGACCTACGACGTGGAATTATTCAACTCTACTGCCTGAACTACCAAGGCTAGCGATAGAAGTGGTTATATACTTCATTATAGATTAAACGTTGGGAGATTTTAAGGCAAAAAACAAATTAGTTTGATGATACCATATTTATTTCAGTTTCTGCTAAAGCATCAAACTCAAGAAATATCTTTTACCTAATTATAGAAATAAATAGGTTGCTTATTTATAAAAAATATAATTTTATAAAATGTTACTATTAACTTAGCTGTCTGTTGGGAACTCAAGTTCATCTTCGATGGTTTTCCAGACTGAGAGTAGTACGTTTTGTTAATCTATATCTAGTAACAAAATCAATATCGTCCAAATTGTTGAAATCCTCAACTCTTATCTATCTAGGTCGACGAACTACATACTCTTCATCACTATTACTTTCAAATGCTAATTTGTATGCTCTCTTTCTTATTGTCATAATAACTTGAAATAAAAATCTAATATAATAATAAAATAAAAATATTATATAAAAATAAAATGAAATTGTGATTTATAAAATAATACAGTTTAAAGTACTAAACCCTCATATGAACGTCCATCTTGAGGGAGGAAGGCTCCTCCATGTAACTGTGACAAATTGTAATGTTTTGGAACTATGAGTAACCAGTTGCATCGTGACAGTGACTTGGTTTCAAAGTAATAATTGCGAATACACGGAGCTGTTACATTACTTTCTCCGTGGCTGGTGTTGAGACTCATACCTTGACATAGAGAGAAGAGTTAACCTTAAATAATAAAAATAATAATACATTTTTTTTACGGCAACACTGACTGGTTTGTTCAGGTCTGATCTGGTTTCAACTGGCCTGATCAAGATTGGACAAACTTTATCAAAAAGAATTGATCAAACAGTTAATATTTACCATTTAGTAAATAAAATTTAAAAAACTATTAAAACATTTTACATATTTACTTAGTAGTGTTAATTTGTAAACTATGTATGGATTCATGAAAAGTATGTGTATCTCAACTTGTAGAAGAATAATTTATTACAACCAAAAACCTCTAACATAGGAAAAAACCTATACATTTACAGTAAGCCTAGGTACTAACCAAATAATGTAATGACTCCTGGTTGCAATTGGCCAACCACGAATATTTAAGAAAAAAACCTAGGCTTTTGTTGTATGTTATTAAGTTTTGGTATGTTGATCCCAGTAGGCTTATCAGAGGATTCATTGCATTTATTACGTTCGGCATGTGTCATGACAGATTGTAAAATTGGTGAAAGCTTTATCGCAAAGATTTCATATAAATGCGGCTTCAGAATATTTCAGTTTACTTCACTCATAGCATGGCGTTTGAGGAATGATAAATTATTCACATTAAAATTATTAAATTATTATTGAATTTATTGATTGATATGATAGTCGAGATCGAGAAGCAACTTGACACGTGAAGTCCGATTTGGCGTTTCGGTTCCGGTTCCAACATTACTATTAGGTTCCTAAGCACTGTTGCATTTTGTGACAGTTATAAGGAGGAGCCTTCCATATAACTGGTTCTAACTGGTAAAATTTGGGCAGTTAGTATCTAACAGAAGATTCCACTCTAACGGCGTGTGGTGAAATCAGATTTCGACAGTTACGGGTCGATCTGCAGTTTAAGATGCGCTAGCGGCGCTAATGCCAATTTTAATTTTAACTACTAAGCAATTAAGACTACAAATAGCTCATATGTTATTAAGATCAAATATGTTAAAGTTTTGGAGAAAAGAGTTAACCGACATTTTATAATGAAGAGTAAATAATTTGAAAGACTATTAGTTGGTTGTTAGAATTTCATCATGGAGGCTAATTTTGACATGTATGTCTTGCTCTGAGGGGGGGGGAGGTTGGCTATCTGTCAGACCAAAATTTGAAACGGTGTCGTCACATATTAGTGACGTCATTTAGTTTTAAGGACCGTTGTTTAGAGGAACGGAAAACATCCCCTTTAGACATATCCACCATCTAACTTGTCTTATTTCTCACACGGAAGTAAATAAATTCATTTTTTATGGGGGATTTTGCTACATAGGTCATGGGGGGATAGGTACCCCTGTCATATTGGATACTGTAAACTACATTCTTTGAGGATTGTACTTGGTTAACTGGTTTTGTTTTTAAAAAAAATTGTCTTATTGTATTTAGAATTTTCATAATTATTCATATTCATAGTTGCAACATTATATTTTCTGGCAAACTGCCTAATTTTCTCTTAAACAATCTATAAGGATTTCTCAGCTAGTTAATAAATCAGACATAAAGAGGGGATGAGAGTCATAAGAAAGTAATCATTAAAAAAAACTTCCAATACATTTTTGAGTCATCCAAAATTAGAACATCAACCTTATTTACTCAATTCACTTCTTATTTTATTTACACACATTTTTTATTATTCTGGATTATACAGAAGAATTTTTTGGGATTATACAGAAGAATTACAGAAGAATTTATAGAAGATGATGTTTCAGCGTTATTTGTAAGCTTTAAAAACAAACAATCACAAGCGTTGCCCATTTGAAAGTAATTACGGTTTAAGGTTTACAGTTATTAAGATTTAAGGTAGTTTTAATGGTATTATGCTTATTTGAAAATAGGAGCAGTTTCAATTTATTTCAGATAAAAAGTTTTCTTTAAGTCATTCAAGTTGGTTTCCATTTGTGGTTACATTATATAATTACAATACAAAATTGCATAGCAAACGTCAATAATTTAAGATAGAAGTACATAAAAATAAACATAATTTAAAAGCTAAAGTTAACATTGAAAATATTAATTTAATCTCTTTAGTGGGAAAGGATTTTAAAGGACACCCCCAGGAGAACTGTCTCTACCATGAGTGGGCCATAAACACTGTGTAAAATTCACCGCGAATGAGCAGGCGTTTTGTTAGTCTTCTGAATTTGTTCCAATCTCCCTCCCGCCGTATCTCCTCAGGAAGGTGGTTCAGGAGTCCAACACCAGCTTGGGAAGGAAGATTCAAAGCAGTCCTGTTTTGTGCCAACCTGTACAATTCTCTACCCCTTGTGGGATAGTCATGAACTTGAGTACCTTGAAAATCGGCACTTTTGAATTTGCAAAAGAGCATGGTCTCAAGTATGTACAAGCTGGCCAGAGTCAGAACTCTCACCTCCCTTAAGACATTCCTACAAGACTCTCTGAACTGCAGCTTTGCTTTGATATTGAAGAAATGGCTTTCTTTGAAAGTCAGAATAACCAGAGGAAGTCCGCTCCTGAACATCCACCCCAATTGGCGATGCCAAAGACAAGTGGGGATGAACCAGGCTGAAAGGACGAGGATGCCATTCTAAGGACGTGATATGGACTATGCTGTGATAAGATTCTCAACGCATAAACTCCAGATGACACCCTGGCACAGATTTCATCTAGGTGGGGGTGCCAAGCGAGACCACTATCGAGAATAATTCCAAGAAATTTCATGGAATCTCGTTCAATGTCTGCATCGATCATTAAGGTCAGGTTGTCTCATAGCATCCCTCGCTTTGAGTAGCTTATCCGATAGGTTTTTTATTAGTGATTTCAATTAGTGATTCTTGTTTGGATCATTTATTTGTTAAATTAAAAACTTTTTTCGAAGTTTCACCAATTATAATTCGCAGTAATATTACAGATCATTATTGCATCGCAGTTGAACTAAAAAAATTAAGAGCAAATAAATGCAAAGATAATATCTCTTTTAAAAACAAAATTGACTGGATCAAAGTTGAATCTTATTTAAGAAGCCATGATGGTAGTCCCATTTTCGATTGTACTGATGTTGATGAATGTTCTTTAAAATTGATCGAACATATTCAGGAATCATTAAAATTAGCTACAGTAAAAACCGCAGTTAATTCAAAAAATCGCAAAATTAAGCCTTGGATCACAAATGGTATTATTAATTCAATTAGAAAACGTGATTCAATGCACAATAAATTGAAAAAAGAACCATATAACATAACACTCAGAAATCGATATGTCAGATATCGCAACATTTTACACTCCTTAATAAAACGTGTCAAGTACAAATTCTATAAAGATAAAATTGATGAAGCGGCGGGAGATGCCCGCAAGTTTTGGAATATAGTGGGCGAGGTGTCTGGTCGTCCCAGAAAGGGTGACCGGTTTCCAGTTGAGGGTTTCTGCGTGAATGGTGAACCTGTCTCAAATTCTGATATCAAATTTATCAGTGATCAATTCAATAATTTCTTTGCAAATGTAGGTATTAATTTAGCTAACGCTATTACTCCAACACAACCGCTTGAGGTGGAGGACGCGGACCACGTCTGGAGCTCTGAGTTCGCGCTGGAGCCTATAAACCACAAACAGCTTTCAAGTATTGTCGGCAGCATGAAGGGGGGTTCTGCTCCAGGGAAGGATGGGATTCCAGCCATTGTACTGATGTTGATGAATGTTCTTTAAAATTGATCGAACATATTCAGGAATCATTAAAATTAGCTACAGTAAAAACCGCAGTTAATTCAAAAAATCGCAAAATTAAGCCTTGGATCACAAATGGTATTATTAATTCAATTAGAAAACGTGATTCAATGCACAATAAATTGAAAAAAGAACCATATAACATAACACTCAGAAATCGATATGTCAGATATCGCAACATTTTACATTCCTTAATAAAACGTGTCAAGTACAAATTCTATAAAGATAAAATTGATGAAGCGGCGGGAGATGCCCGCAAGTTTTGGAATATAGTGGGCGAGGTGTCTGGTCGTCCCAGAAAGGGTGACCGGTTTCCAGTTGAGGGTTTCTGCGTGAATGGTGAACCTGTCTCAAATTCTGATATCAAATTTATCAGTGATCAATTCAATAATTTCTTTGCAAATGTAGGTATTAATTTAGCTAACGCTATTACTCCAACACAACCGCTTGAGGTGGAGGACGCGGACCACGTCTGGAGCTCTGAGTTCGCGCTGGAGCCTATAAACCACAAACAGCTTTCAAGTATTGTCGGCAGCATGAAGGGGGGTTCTGCTCCAGGGAAGGATGGGATTCCAGCCAAAATTGTGAAGCAGTTCTTTGGGTATCGTGCTCCTTCCCTTCTCCACTTGGTCAATCTCAGTATTCGTACAGGTAAATTCCCGAACGCTTTCAAAATTGCTAAAGTTATTCCGATTTACAAAAGTGGCTTAAAATCATCAATGAACAACTTCAGGCCAATCTCTCTGCTGTCAGTTTTAGATAAAATTTTAGAGAAGTGTGTCAAAATTCAACTGACCAATTACCTTAATGCAGAGGGAATAACTACGGATATCCAATATGGTTTTAGAAAGGGGAAAAATTCCTCAGATGCTTTATTTGACTTAAACAAGCTCATTTTTGAACTATTAGCTGGTAGACGACATGTTTTAATTTCTTTTCTTGACCTAACAAAGGCATTTGACTCTGTAAATAGAAATTTATTATTAAGTAAGCTCCAATCAATTGGAATTAAAAATAACTCTTTGAACTGGTTTTCGTCTTATTTCGATAGTCGGAAACAATTTGTCACTATTAACGGTGTTGACAGTGAGCCCACTGGAGTTGATTATGGAGTGATTCAAGGGAGTACCTTGGGCCCATTATTATTTCTTATCTACATTAACAACATATCCAATTTAAAAACTAAGGGCAGGATCTTCCTTTTTGCTGATGACACAGCTCTGGTATCACACACGGTAGCACTTGGGATAACGTGTACGAAAACGCATCCTCGGATCTCCTACTTCTTAAAAACTGGTTTGATCATAATATCCTCTCTCTTAAAATCAATAAAACTAAGGTTTTGCCAATTTATTTCAAGAATGACAGTGGTCCAGGTTTGAGGATGCTAAACATACACTCCTGCGGATATCCCACGTCTTCAACCTGTGCTTGCGATGTAATTGAGCGTGTGACCCAGTACAAGTATCTTGGAGTAATAATCGATCATAAACTGAACTGGGAACCACACGTTCGATATGTTAAGCAAAAACTGAGAAAGATGATTTACGCCTTCAGGCAGCTGAAGCGGGTGCTGACTGTGGAGCGCTGCAGGAGTGTGTACTACGCCTATGTGCAGTCTGTGTTGCAGTACGGGATCCTGGCGTGAGGTGGGGCCTCCTCCTCAGTGCTGGGACCATTGGCCATAACCCAAAGATCAATAATCAAAACAATCTTAGACAAAGATGTAAGATATCCCACTAATTCATTATTTTTCGAATTTCCAGTTTTGAATATTAGACAACTTTATTTGAAAACGTTGATAACTTACATCAGAGAAAATAAATATCACATTTTTAAAGCAAGTGAACACAGGTATGAAACTAGAAACAAATCAAATCACGGTATAAATTTTCCTAGGCTAACCTATAGGTCAAATTTATTTAATTCTTTCTACCTAGCACACCAGTTATACAGAAATCTACCCATCGAAATTACTTCTTCTGATGAGGTCAGTCTCTCTATTTACAAGCAGAGGGTTGAGGACTGGCTACTCCGGGTTGGCCCTGCTGCAGCTGACATGCTACTCCTTTCCCCTTATAATGTCTAATTTCAAAATTCATTTCATGGTAAATTTCATTTTATTAAATTTGGAACCGGTAATTGTGACTTCGAGTGTTCTGATGATTAATGCTTTTGTTCTGACGAATAATGCTTTTGTTCTGATGATTTATAATTTTATTCTGTTTATGTTTTATCTCTCTTCTATTAATTTTATATAGTAAAAATGTATATCACAATTAGTTTATTTCCTGTGAGTGTTGCCGCTGATTTGTGATTTGTGGGACTCTATTATTAGATGTTAGACTCTTCCTCACACACAGGCTCAATAGTCTTGTGAGGAAAAGATTTCCTGTACTTAAAATAATAAACCCAAATGTATTTTTTTTATTTTTTATGGAAATAAATGAATCTTGAATCTTTTTTTGAGCATTTATTCTCAAGTTTTTTTTTTAAATGCCGAACACAAGAGTTCAGTCCAATGAATGCATCAATTTTTAATTTTAAATTGGAGTTTGCGCTGCAGCAGAGTTGTGTCATCTGCGTACTGAACTAATTTCCCAAATGATAATGCAGATGAAAGATTGTTGATGTAGATTAAAAAAGAATGGGTCCTAAAATCGATCCCTAAGGGACACCATACTTAAGGACAATATATTTTGAAAACTGGTTTGCAATCTGGACTTTTTGAGTTCTGTTTGAGAGGTAGGATTGAACCCACTGTTGAGGAATCCCGCGAACCCCGCTCTGATAGAGCTTTGAAACTAGAGGGCGATGATTAACACAGTAAAATGCCTTCGATAAGTCAAGAAAGACACTGAGTGTCCTGTGCTGTCTGTCCAGGCTTTCCACTATCTCAGTTAGGAGGCTATTAACTGCATCCGCCGTAGATCTGCCCTTTCTGAAACCAAACTGGTACTAAGAAAAGACATCATTGCGGTCGAGAAATTTTATCAAGCGTTTCAAAAATATTTTTTTCAAAAATTTTGCTGAACACTGGATGGGGAGAGGTCTTCCATCCATTCCTCAGATTTTATTTCAAGGGGAAGATGACTGAAAATTTCCTTCCCTTATAGAATTAAACTTTTTTAAATAGGGTTGTTACCAGATATTGAAGAAATATTGAGCGTTCTAAATAAAGATACTCCTGATTTTCATCAAAACTTATTACAGTTCTTCTTAACAAAGTTATACAGTTGATAAGTGTAAACAGTACTGTACTTCAAGCACATGTAAGCTACTGTCACCAAATTCAATTCTATGAAAAAAGGATAACAGAAAGAGCAGAATCCAACATCCTGCAAGATCCTCACAGATTTTTTCTTTAGAGTTAATAATGTAGGCCTACGCTTAATGATCGAAGGTCCATCCCAGGAGACAATAACATAGCTCGCCCGAGACATCAAATAAGAATGCCTTTGTGTGAATAAAAATGTGCACTGTAAAGGCTACATTTAGACCAGTTGTCCTAAAAATTACTGTCAGTCCAAAAAAGCTTAAACTAAAGATGAATTTGGTATTATCAGAAGAATCAAAAAAGTCCCCTGATTACAATTATTTACGGTTACCTTTTCTGATTTGATCGTTGTTTGTGAAATCAAAATTTTGTGTTTAAACCATGATACATAGGTAAGTTTCCATAAAACAGATATGCTGTATAAATTAACAACATTAATCTTAGTTAATCCTAGAAGTGGCAAGCTTTTTATCTTAACTGTAACATAAAAATAATTATTTACATCTTCTTAACCCATACCGTGCAGCTAGCGCCTTTAGAAGCAGCGCAGTAGGGTCACACTGTGCGGTTAACGCCTTAAGGCGCAATCAGTCATTTTGCCACATTTACTTCGCTGTTGTTCGCGAAACAACCGATAGAGTGCATGGTGATGTTGCTTTAGCCTCTATGCATTCACAAAACCAATATGGTGGCTTGGTTTAAATATTTAGTAACTGAAATCTGTTGCTAGGCAACTTTGGCCAGTATTCACTCGCTCCTGTACTGCGGCTTACACCTATGGACACGAGTCATTACAGCCAGCTGTTTTCAGTTTCCATAACAATGTTTGTTGACATCCATCGACTTGTGATAATTTGTTTTGCGTTTTAGGAGTAAACAGTTACTATTTTGCAAATGTAAATGAAAGAACATGGCACATCCGTTTTTGAAAAAAGAAATTGAATTTTTTTTTTAAATCACTTTTTTAGATACCAAAAAAGAGTTAAATTTTTATATGAATAAAAATGGAGCATTATTCTGTTTTCTACTTTATTCAAGCTACCTAAATCCAAAAAGACCATTGGGAAAATAATATTGTGATTTTTTCAAACTAAATGAGCAGGGAGTGTGATTTTCAGTAGCAAGGTGAGGGTTAAAATATTTAGTATAAACAAAAAAAAAACACAAAACAGCCAAATTGGGATTGGTCATGGTCGGGATTTGAACCCTAGCACTTCTGAATGGCTAGAAAGTCATACTCGTCAGCATAGCTCTTTAACCAGTTCTGCCATCTTTCCCAGTCGTAGAAAGTGCTTACTTGGCTGTAAGATATGCCCTAGTGCCAGTTTTGTGAAATGTATGAGCAGGTTATGTTGCTTGCCCCCAGAGGGCAACACAGTTACGAAGGCGATGGTGTCTAACAAGTTCACTAATTGACGACAGATGGCTCCACCTGTCACTTCTTATTGAATTCGTAAATGTGTCATGAATTACGACTTTGCCAGTTCTAGGGTTAATTTATCAAACATCATTTGGTTCTGTATTTGAAAAAATACTTGGCCAAGAAACTTCACTGTTTGACACTTCAAATATCTTATATTTTGTGTCATCTCTATGTCAGAAAATATTTTAACTGAGTCAGATGCGAAGTTAATGGGTAAGGAGGGAAGTTAACAAGACTATTATAAGCAAAAGCACGTATCTTGCTCAACATTCATCATTCAGATCATCAATACATGACATTGAATAGATAAATTGATCATTTTATTATATTTAAATTAATTAATTGATCTGTTAAAATTGATACTTACAGGATCTTTCAAAGCTTGGAGGACAGATTCACCATATCTATTCTTCAGACAGGGTCCGCAAAATTGCCCTCTGACACCAAAACACTCTTCAGATCGACAATATGTTTTTTGGTCAAGAGTTTTTTGCCTGTGAAATATGACAATTCCAACAGTAACATAAATCCACAATAACTTAAAACCAAACTAACTCAAATGGGTCAACATTGTCATTGTGTAATCTCCATAACATAACATTAACAAATACAATAACATTGTCATGTTATTTTGTTCATAAATAGCAGTTGACAGCACGTGTGACCTTGAGCAGTCATATACCTTCCCTCTGACACCTCTGGAACCTGCCAGTATAGTGGTAGCGAGAAATTGGGCTAAACAAATTTTATATTTATTTTTTCCCATGGTACCACACTATTGGAGTGCAGATGCACTCCACGCGAGTATCTGTGATCCGTTTTTCCACCATATGTTGTGGATTTTATTTCACATAGTTAACATTATTTTTATATGGAAGCTTTATAGTGTGTGCAGGTACTAACTAATGAATGAACAATGGACAACCAACAACATTTATGGTGTTGGCTAGCTAAAACGGAAGATGATGAGAGTATCATCGGTGATGAAGACCCTGATGTATTTGAAATAGATAGTATTGCATTGTTTGAATAATTGTTCCTAACCATTTTTAAAATAATTCTTCAATGCAGCAATATGTATTTTTATTTTATTGTAAAATTTGCAAATTTTTTTAAATTTTTGCTAAATTTGTTAAAAAGTGTAACAAGTGGGTCTACCTTAATCATTTGAAAAGTGTGTGTGTAAAAAGTGTTTGGGTTTCAATTGCGTTGTTTAAAAAATTCTTGCTAACCATTTTTTAACAATTTTTCTATGCACCAATATTTATTTATTGTACTGTAAAATTTGCAAAATAATTTTTTTTTCAAAATTATGTGTTTTATAACATCACCAATCTCATAAATTACATGTTATATGTGTATATTTAACGTAAAATGCCAATACATCGTCAGGATAACTCATACTAACTAAGAAAAACAACAAAAAATCATTAGTGAAGTGGAGTGCAGGGGCACTCCACGCAACCCCTCGTGTTACAGTAAACCACGTGAGCACCGGAGTGTTAATTATCTGCCACCGACTAAACACAAAACTCTATTTATAATCAAATATAACTAATTAATTGAATTGAAACTAAGTGAATTAAAGATAAACCTTCTAAAAGTTTCATCAAATAATTTTTACATTCTCTTCTGCAAACAAAACTTTGATATAATTTTTACAGTAGTTCAGGGGTAGCATGCTGGCCTCGTAAGTCGAAGGTTGCTGGATGCTGGATTGAAACCAGAGGCCTGCATCTCCTGTCAAATCATGAGTGGTCACTTCTGGCTAGCCTTTGGACTCACGCCACTACGGTACCTTGCTGTCTTTAATTCACCACACAGTATCTAGGTCCATGTTGTTGGGCAGTTGTTTCTTTTTAGCGAATTTCTCATAGGGAAGAAGCTACATCCTACATTTGCTCGGAAGTGTTCGTAAATCAGACATATTGGTCAATCGGAACGGGTAGTTTGGGGGGGTTTTGTGTTCAGAAATTGGGTTTTTAGCGTTTTTCATATGTAATTAAAAAAATTTTAAATTTTATCCACCATTAGAATCAGCTTAAAAACAACAAATATAGTTCCTTAAAGTTTTTCTCTATCTCCAACATTTACCGAGATATTAGAAAATCCAAACACAGTAAGTTGTATTTTGGGGCTTCAATGTTAATCTAATGGAGGATAAGGAATAATTAATATTTCACTTATTTACCAATATTCTTTTATGAAACTTTAAATTTAGCTTCATGAGGTGGAGATCCATCCATTTATACTTAAAAATCATAGTTTAGTGTTTATCATGGCAGCTAACCTGCATACTCTTTTCCCATGTTAATCTTAGGGAGAATTGGAGAACTCATTTATTTGTGGACAGATGTTGATGAAACTTGGTATAAATGGTGAAAATAAAAATTGTTTATGCTATAAATACCTACTTTGTTCCTCACAGCAGAAAACCTGCATACTCTTTCCTCTGTTAATCTTATGGAGAATAGGCAAATAACTAACTGTAATATTCATCGACAGATATTTATAAAACTTGTCATATATTATTATTTACTGCTTCGGGGTATTTAATTATTATACGCTCTACAAATAATTTTTCGGCGAAAGTTTTGGGTTAGACAAAGTGCATACCATCACACTTGGCCATCATATTTTCGATTTAAGAGGTACCTCAAGTAGTTTCAGAAAAGAAGAAAATGAGAAAAAGAAAAATCAATGACTTATTATATATGTTATTAAACCCATGTTTCACTCACCGGCATTGATGACATGTAGTGCCATCTTGAGAATAGACTTTATCTCGTACAGTTTCACAAACCCTCTTCAAGTCTTCTTCAGTTATATCATCCACAGAAGGTATTTCTCTGGGCCCACAATTCTGCTGTCTGTGTATTTTCTTACGTTTAAAATTTTCTTGGTCAATATCATCATCAAAGTGATTTCCGAAACCTAGATTTTCATCACCGTCCTAATCAGAATTTTCATATTAGAAATATAATATTGATTAGCCCTTCAAAACGGTTTGAGTTTCTCGTCATTACACAGCCGTCAGCTGGCGCATTCTAGTAACGTTCTAGTGAACTTATTCAAACTTAGACTGTGTGGAGAATATTGCTTATGAGTTTCTCTACATTTTTCAACCAAATTTTGATCAGCTGTGAGTGTGCCAGAGATAGTGTCAGTTGTGTTGTCTTTGTTCATTGCGTAAACTTGGTGTTCATACGTCCTGTTTACTTTAACGTTTATGCGTATATTTATAATCTGTACTAAGTAATCTGACGTCAACTTATATTCTAAGCTGTTGCCTAGATTGTTTAGTGTGTCTTTCTTTTTGTTTGAAAATATAAATTATTAGTCATGTGTTTTTGTGAGAGATGGTTGCATGAACAGAATTCAAAGTATAAAAAAGCCAATTTGGTAATTAAAAAAAAGATTAAAAAATCAAGTGGATCAAAATAAAGGAATATTTTGGATAAATTTTTATTTTTTAATTTTTATTTATATTATTTTTATTTTTAAAATAAAAATAAATATAAATTAATGTTACTAAAATTATAACTATGGAAAAATTGAGATTTTATTTTATTTATTGGTTTAACATGGAATGGCCCTCCCCATATCAACCCTAAATCCTGACATCACAATCCACAATTTGTGGTGTTTAAGAGTTTAAGAGTGGTAAAAAGATACTGAATAAGATCTACATTATAATACTCTCTTATAAAAATTCTCGACGAAATACTTACCAGAGACACCTGGCATGATTTGGAATCTCCAAGAATAGTCTTTGCGACACTGGAAAAGTTATTTTAAAAGTAATTAGAGACAAAGTTCAATGAAATCTTAACGGTCAAAATCTTACTAAGAAGTGGTTTTCAATACCCACTTTTAAAGTAATCCGGATTTGTTGTTTGCGACAACTAGTTTTGATTCATGCATCCAATCATCTTCAGAACTTAATAGGACTTCATATGCTCTTTATTTGAAGAATGTGTGTTATGGTGATGTTTTGTCTTAATAGAACAAAATTAAACTTAATTAATTTTGTCATTCATAGTGAGAATGACAAAACACTGACAGTTAAGTTAACACTTATAGTTAAGGAAAACGTTGTTAGGTGTAGCTAACAGAGATTACGTGTTTGGCTTAGGGAATTGTGCGGTGACCATTTTTATATGGTAAAATAATGCAGCGCTATAGCTCATAGTTATATATGCTCTTCATTTGAAGATTGTGTTTTATGGTAATGTTTTTTGTTAAAACTGTAGAACGTAATAATCTTCTCCAGATTTTGACGATCTTCAAATAAAGAGAATTTTATGTCCTTTTACAGCTTGAAGATGGTTTGATGCAAAAATCAAAACTAGTTACCGCAAGCAACAAATTTGTCTTATAAATTAAGCAAGTATTGTAAACCACTTTTTAGTATTGTTCAGTAATCCGGAAGATAAAACTACAAAATAAAAATTCTCAATTAAGTTTAAGTGTTACATGCTAATTATACTGACAGCTTAAATGTGTAGGTTGATTATACACAAACAACAAAAAATTTTATTCTTGATAATTAAGTTTGTACAGCACTTTGGGTTAAAAAATCGTGAAATGATAAGGAGATTATAACAAGGCTAAAATATAAAATAGGTCACATATTTGTTACTATATGTGACTCATGAAGACTCGGCACACGACATGCACGCTTCTCACCGCTCCTGTTCAGCCTCTAATAAAAGGCTTTCTTGATTTTTTTGTTATTCACCATTGTTGTTTTATGAACAGTAACACAAAGTCAAGATTAGTTTTTGTACTGCCCGCAGACAGTGATGTAATTCATCACCGAATCACATAGCCAAAACAAATATATTTAACCACTAACTTTTAACTAATTGTAATTTCAATATAAACCTTTCCATTTTAAGTTTGCATACTAAGATCTTCATACTTATAAATTGTATAGTGAGGAAACAGCACAGATATATATAAGTTTCATAAATCATATAAAGCTCTTAAAGGGGAGAATAAAATAAAATACTTGACTCATTGTATAGCAGTTTTTTTTTAAACCTCAACTGCTCATCCTCATAGCCTGGGGGCCTGTGCGTAGTGACAGCGAGGTACTCTAGCGTTATTAGTCACATAAGTTTTTTGCGCAGAGAAATCATACCCTGACTGAAAACTGCATGATATTAATTTTGACAGATTAAGCTTGTACTATATCATTAGATTCAGTTTTTTTTAAACAATAAGTTTAAGGTCAAATGGGGTTCTATGGATTATAACTAAAAACAAGACATGTACTGAGTTGGTTTCAGATAATACTACAACTTACTCTTCCGAAAACTGAACTTGAGCTTGCTGATTATTAATTGATAATAATCTTTTTGACCGCCTTCTTTGTGTTGAGGATATGGATATTCGTGGCCGTGGAGTTGATGATTCACTGTTCTTCCTAGACCTTGTATGACGAACAGTTTTTGATGACAAATCCTGAGAGTTCAATAATCCCAGCTCTTTCATCTAAAGATAAAATTGGAATTAAAACATCAATCAGCGATGACTTTCTCAAATTTATTCATAGATTGACACCTGCCAATGTAGAGGAACCCTATATAATCCTCTGTTTACACATCAATTATACTATCCAAAATATTCCACCCTAGTAATGGTGGAATATCATGTTCATATCATATGACATTTGTACGTGCGGCAAGTGGTGATGCACCAGATTTGTCTTTCAGATAAATCCTCTGTCCCATTAAGATTTGAGTAGAATTGATACACTAGGCCTACTTGAACGGCAGGTCTTTATCGTCTTACACTCGAATACAATGTTTTAGCCTAATCATAGTTCACCACACTAACTGGATATAGCCCTGACAGTTATCGCGTAACACTGAATTTTTTATAAGGACAAGTAGATTGCAGCATTCCTATTTGGTCATACTTACATACATAACTGGTGTGTCAACAAAAATTTACAAAGTATCCCTCTACCTAAATTGGTAACAATCTAAAAATTATAATTAGGGGCCTATATAAAATGCCTTACATTTTACTGAATCAATGTGCTTTGTGGATAAAAACTCAAATTGCCATAGGAGCAATTAATTGTGATATAATTCTCCAAAATATCTGTAATGTTGACAGTTATAAATGATATAGACCCATGAAAGCTTAGAGATCTAAGTAAATCAATAATATCACTACAGGCATGTTTCTCACCCAATCTATTACATTAATATTTTGTCACCAAAAATATGTCAGTTAATATTCAGTTTGACATGATGATGTTTTCTTTTACTGCTGTCATTTATTGAAAAATACTAGACATTAATGACACAATTTTTTTATAGAACTGTTTTCTTCAATGCTATAAGGCATAGGCTAGTCTAAAGACCAGATAAATTACAGCTTCTTCCAAGATCAATAACAAAAATATAGGACTCAAGTTAAAAGGAAACAACAACTGAAGTAAAGTTGTTGACCTTGAAAGGTCAACAACTTTATGTCAGTTGACAAAAATCAACTGAAAAATTGGTGGTACAGATAAACCTTTACTATATCCATACTTACTTGGTCAATTCCTGGTGAAACTTGAAGTGAAAAAGTATTTGATTCTTTAGGACTGGATCTCACTTTAAGCAAAATACTCAATCATAGTTATATTAAATATTTTTAAAGTTACATAGATTTAAAAGTGGAATATTTTAGGGGAAATTGATCATCTTAAAAAATTAGGCCTACGGTAAGAGTCTAAGGTATTGAACTTACAAATTTAATAAGCCTTTTAAACTTACCATCTTTAAGTTTTCTTCGATATTTTTAAGTCTAAGACGTTCATATTTTGACAATTTACTGTCCGTCATTTTGCTTGAAATAATAGTTGTTGAAAAACAAAATTAAATACGATAATCACCACTATCAAATGCAAAATGATAAATCTACAAAATTTGAGTAATGTCAGAATAGACAAATGGCGGGTAAATTGAACATAAAAATAAACACCAGAGTTCCCAACATATCAACGATTACTTTGGAAGCATATATAAACTGTACGAAATATCGATTCTGCAAATTGTAAACGTTAACAGATTCCTACCGTTTTTTATGATACCACAAAAATGCATGGTAATACATAATACAAATAATCATTTAAAATAATTTCTTTATTTTCATTAGACTAGTCTGAGGAAACATGGTGCGGTCGCAGAAAAGCGTGGCTTTAGAAATCTCACCCTGCTCCCGCACGAGGTAAAAAATTGACAGCTAAAGAAAAAAAACAGCTAAGTAGCTCAGAGTTAACAAGTCCATATCATCATAGATGATAGAAGAATCAATTCTTCTATAATAATCAATGATATCATGCATCGCCCGAGGGTCGCCAGTTCAATTCCGGACCCAGTCGCCACTTGTGATTTGGTGCTAATTCATTAAAACTAACAACAGATTGACGTTAGGTAATAATGAAACAACGATTTGGACTGTTGCCTAACAAAACGTAGAAATAATAATTTTGTTGATTAAGAAAAAAATAATTAATTGGTAATATAAATCAAAACTCAGAACTTTAATGGTACCAAAAAATAAGAAAAATTAAAATAATTCATTAAAACAGAAATCATCATAAAAAGAAAAATATATAAAAAAAACTTATTTGTTACTGAGGTAATAACAGTTGGGTATTAAATGTGTAGGGCTATATTAAATTAGCATGTCAATTATAATGAATTAATACACCAACAAAAATAGAATATAATAGGGCGTTTAAAATTATTAACGCTATGCCAGTATAAACAAATACTTTTTCACTAAAATGTTTTTTTCACAAGTTCCTTTTTGTTATAATGGTTTTGCAATTCGAAATTACTGAAGTAATATCAGTTGATCTGGGGGGTGTTGGTGATTTTTAAGATGGAAACATGTAACAGGTTTCCACAGTGGCGTAGATACAGTTTTTTCATGGGAGGAGATATAACCCCCCCACCACGAGTGAAAACCTATTCTAGAGTAGCACTGTAGGTTAAAAAAGGGACATTTCGATGAGTTAATTACCCATATAAATATCATGCAATACCTCCGCTGCCATCTTGGACTTAGTGTGAATTAGTCTAGGGCAGTTTCTACACTGCGACGGAGGGCGTTTTGTCCAAATCGAGATGGAAATTTCTCAGGTTAATCGAAAATGATATCTAAGTTCGTTTAGTAGCTCATTCTAATAGGCCTATACTGAAAAAAGATTTTCTGTTAGTGTTTTATTTCAATGTTTATAAATTTCTAAATCGGCTACGTAGAACAAATTAATTATGATACAATTTTTTGCCAAAGATCCCTAACTTCATTTGTTTCAAACAGACGAAATAACTATGACATCTAGTTAAAAGTTTTATTTATAACACCGTTAACATTTTCACAGTAATAAATTTTTTCCTTATATCATTGATAGTTTAATTTATATGGAATAGATATTTTTAAATGATTTATTACTTATTGGATGTCCAATTTTAACTAAAGACATTAATGTTTAATTCCAGCTGTCTCTGGGTGGGCCGTACAAACACTTTTTTCGTATTATTACCAATACTACCACAATAATCTAGTGCTGTCTCGACACGAACAAAGCCACCGTGACTTTAATTAATCATTTTGGAGGTTTATTTTAGATGCGACTTACATTACTTTTTTGAGTTTACGCTATTTTATAATGAAACAAGTGAAAAGCAGACAAAAAACACGAACGCCGAACACAAAACGCAGAGGGTACGGAAAATCATAAGACGTCATACATCACTAACGTCAAGATCTTAACAGTTTAGGTTAGACCTACAATATAAGTTATAAGATTTTGCAGATAAGCGATCTTGATGGTAGGAGGGATGACAGGGAGACCAGTCGGGAAATACCGCTTATTGCATATACTGTATTTCGACATACAACATTCAGTAACAACGACGAACTGCTTTTTTTCTTTTGTTTGTTATTGCATAGCGGTAATTCAGGATATTTTTGTTTCGAAATTATTAGTAAAGGTGGTCGATATGGAGGGGATATATCCCCCTTATCCCCCCGCCGTATCTACGCTACTAGGTTTCCATAGAAACTACCAATTGTATGAATTTTACACATATATATCACAAATATACACATAAATATCACATTTAATACAATCTTTTGTATTAAGTCTTTTGTATATTGTGTGATTAAGGGAATTTATTCAGTTCATCAAAACAGCTGTTCTTATTCTTATAAGAATAAGCTGTTTAGATGAACTCTAAAGCCAGTGATATCATGATATTACACCATCAGTGTTATTTTACATGTCATGTTATTTAGCTTTATAAAACACTAGTTACTTATCTATTATGTATAATACTTTTACTCAACGTTTTATTTCAGAAAATAAATATGCATTGCGATGTAATTTTATGGAATGTTGATTCTTCAATTGACATTTTATGCTGAGTAAGCCTCTCTTTATTGAAACAGGAGATACAAGTTATAACTGTAATCAACTTAAATATTTACACTGTATACATAAAATTTTTTAATCTCCAATTAAAATATACGTATTAATAGTACAAGGTGTAAAACTAATGTGTCCTGGTGTGAGGTTGTTCAACTATTTGCCTCCATAAAGAAGAAATTTGCCCTTCAAAGGATTTTAATAATGCATTCAAACATTTCGAATAGCAAAGCAAAACCTTATTATAAAACAAAGGAACTTTTGAAAAAAACATATTAGTGAAAAATATTTGTTTATACTGGCATTCTGTTAATAATTTTAAATGCCCTATCATATACTATTTTTGTTGGTGTATTAATTTATTATAATTGACATGCTAATTTAATATAGCCCTACACATTTAATACCGAGCTATGACATACATAGAATTTAATTTCCTATTTTTTGTCACAATATCGCCTAAAATAAAGAAAAAAACATTAAATTTAAATCACAGAAAATTAACAAAATAACAGGGCCAAAAAAATTATAATAGAACTGTTAAGGCAATAAAAATTCAAAAACTTTTGAGAGGTCTGGAGGCAGTGTCCCCCTATGAGAAAAACATAAAACTTCTGATGCAATATGTCCAGACTGATAAAACGTTTCTTGATTTTGAAGACATGTAATTTTACATATCATTTTTGATGTATTTTTAGCGTTAGAACTGATTGCAACAATTAATTAATTTCCATATGTGCATATCACTGATTATAGGTATTGGTCCTAACCAATTTCTCTAGACTTGCTGATCTCTTGAAATCAGCTGATTGAGAAAGTTTGAAAATTGTTTTAAAAGTTGAACTTTTACTTGAACACTACCAAAATACGATGCCAGACAATACCTGCGACGATGCATATGTTTTCATTTGGTCTGTTCATCAACGATTAAAGTGTACTAAAATTGTTAACATGTTTCATTTTCCAAAACTGTCTTATTTATTTTTATATAAATCATCTTCAACCCATTTATAGGAGCTACATAAACTATACACAATGACCATGACTGTCCTTAAAGGGTTTGGTAAGGCAGACCTGCAAGTAACCCCAGGGTTGCTTGCTAGTAATCAATATGCTCTGAGATTTCTCTACTTCTATGTGCCCATGTCCAATCCCAAAATTGTTCCCGCAAAATCATCAACCCATTTCTCTAAGCATTATCAAAAACTATTTCAAAACCTGTTCCTGTCCAGAATAACCATATTCCTGGATGGAAACATAAGGCCGGAAAATTTTTGAGTTACGTGTGTTAGTTACTCAATAATAAAACAGCGTAATCAGCAAATTGCTCAAGAATTTAGAACATCAACCTGATGTGTTCTGCTGCTGTAAAAGTCAGTGATGCTTCTAACTAGGTCTGGCATGAGGTCCAACTAGACCAATCTATTCTATGTTCAAACTACAACATCTCAGTTTATGATTGGCAACGAGGGAAGATTCTAAATGTTGAATATCTTGTTGAGCCCCCCTCCTAAGAGTCTACGCTACCATTACCATCTTGGATTTTTATTATTAGCTGTTTTATTGGGCACACTCACCTATTTTTTTTGTGGCTGGATCTCATCAGTAACACACAACATACAAAACGAACACAAAATATCGATCCAGTCACTATAATTTTTTTCACTTGGATTTTTAGTCCTGCAAGAACAATGTTAAAAACTCTGAAATATATCTCTTTAAACTCGTAATTTCATGTGATGATACTTTAGATTAGACTGAAATCAGAATATGTTTATCAGTGATCTATGTTATTAAAATTTGTATATTTTAACCTTATGTAATGTGTCAATCATAACTAATTTTTGTGATGCTGATTTTTGACTAGTAATTTTAAAGTATCTACAGTAGACTCTCGCTCATCCGGACTCTTGTTAGTCCGGATCGGCAATCGTGATTTTTTTTAGTGGCACAGTATTACAGACGATGACTTTATATGGTGCCAAATGACAATGAAGTGGTCGACGAAGAGGAGCTACCAAGACCCAAGCCTTCCATTCCACACTCGGAAGGGTTCAAGATGCTGGACAGAGCCCTGGAGTAGTCACTCTTCTGGAAGACATGTCTGCTGCTGACATAATGTGTTTATGGAAGCTGTGGGACATGGTGGTAAACAACGAGCCAAGACAGTAAAGCAGGCAATGTTCAAACCTTTTCAAAACGTAAGTCGAACTGAACTTTTAAGTTATGTCACTTTTAGAATATGTTACATTTTTTATTTTTTAATTATCTTATTGAGCAATAAGTGTCTAAATTTATTTGTTATTTGCGTCCAGTTTTTAGCGATTTAATTTTCAAATTTTAGCTTTTTGATTTTTATGACAGTTAACTTCCTGAAAGTATGTAGCTAAAGTTTTCATATTTTGCATTTATTTAATAAATTTCTTTTACTGTTGTACTAAATTTAGTGCTGGACAGTATATTATTTGTCGCAATAAAACATTTAATGTTCATTTAGTATACTTAATTATTTTACTCTTTTGATGTTTATTCATTGCTGTTCTGTAAATAATTTATATTTACAGTATGGTAAATTGCTTTATTTTGTACAGTTCCCGCAAAGGCATTATTATCAGTACATTACAGTAGTGCTATTATCAAATACAAATTAATATATAAATGTACCATTACATGCACAGAATAATTTAAAGTACATGTCGTAAAAATTAACATGTCAGCAAGAAAGCATTTGTAGTCACACAAAATCTCTGTTGTTTTGAACATGCAACAGTTTCTAAATACTGTAGTTTAAATAAAACATTTTATATAGCAGAAACAACATGCACTGTAATATTACATACTTAAATAAATAACACTGGAATTGATGCACTTGAGATGCAACATCATTACCAGGCCTATAAATAGTCAAAATATAGTACAAGCGGATCTGTACTTGAACAAGCTTAAATACGTCTCATACCAAACTATATGGTCATGCAAACTAGACTGTGAGTAAAATCTTTTGAACAGCTTGATAAAACTTTGATTGTAGAATGGATTTAAAAGTAACCAAATGACATGGCTCGCTAACAGTGAGACATAGCGCATCAACAGCAAGCCGGTTAAATAAATTTACTAAACTAAATAAGCTTCTGCTTTATAAGAAGATTGGACTTAGGTGAGTCGTGTGAAGGGTTTATTAATTGTAAACCTCATGGTTAATACATGATGATGTGACCCATAATCAAAGGTGCAATTAAACAAAGAAAAACAAAAAAAGTTGTTTTAAACCTTAATAGCTTATTTACACCAGGTCCAGCTCGTGATCCTTAAAAAAGTAAATTTGAAGAATCAAATCAAAATCACATATCAATTCTCAAGAATCACAAAGTGGACCTAAGGTAAATAAATACCTTATTAACATTTATTCCTTGTAATTCAGAAATACAACAAACCGTAATGGAAAAGAGATGTTTCAAACATTGAAGTGCAGGTTATGAAAAAACTAATTTCATAATAAGTTTTATTTGTAAAAGTTTACAATTAACATTGAACAATATTTGTTAAAAATCAGTCTAACGCAGGAATTTAACATTGTATCACACTGCGATAATAACATATGAATATGGTAAGAACCCAACATTTCAAAAAAAGCATGTGGTTGAAAAAAAGTACAGATTAAGAAAGATAATTGTGAAAAAATATTAAAGTCTCCTGTCTAAGGCTGCCATATGGTTCAACTTGGACAAAATGAAGCCAGAGGTTTTGTTGTTATTCAAATGAAAAGGTAAGAAATTAAACCAAAGAAAGGAATAGCGACGCTTGTATATAACTTCCAACTGTTCACAATAATGTTGACAAAGAAGGACTTTAGTTAGTCCCAAAAATGTTATGATTAATATTTATTATGACGAAAACAAGAGATAAGTATCCCTAGAGTTCTTTTCAACATAATTTACAGCAAAAACCGTGAACATATGGCAACCCTTATCCTGTCACTAAAGTGCACAAATAGCAGGAAAATGACTTAAATACAAAAAATAAATTTACAATATTACTTTCTTAATTCACGTATGAGTAACAATATAAGTTGATACTTAAACCTAGTAACTTTCAGGGTGTCTAGAAAGTTAATATTTTGGGGGTCATAGTAAAAAACCCTAATGTGGCAGATTGCCACACACGTTAAAACTATTTAGAAATAAGTTAAAAAAACTTTGTTTTTAACAGAGGTATTAAAAGCTAAAAGTTTATTTTTAAAATAAACTTGATTAAAATGGGGTCACAATTTTTACTGTCAGACACATAGACACATTTTTAAAAATTGACTACCCAATGGTTTTCTTTCTTTACAAATCCACTCCATGACATTTTGGAGAAAGAATCAACTCTACTAACAAAATTTAAGCTTTTTTTAATTTTGATTTTCAAATAAGGTATGTGGAGGTAGATTATAAAAAACGAAGTCAAATTTAACAAATTAATAATGCTTGGCTTGCAGCACATTTGCCAGTGTTAGGATTTTTTGAATGAAAAGTTCAGACTGAAAGCTTGAAGTTATACAGTCTGAATAATTTTTCACTTTTATTGAATTTTGGCCTTGCAGCTTCTGTTGTATCTGATTCAATGTTTAGTTTTGTAAAACTTATCATTTTACATGAGAACAGTTCATATTTATGTTTGAATTATTATCATATTCTAATTCAAGCCTATTGTTATTGTCATTAAATATTTAACTTGGGTCCATTACTAAATTATCCTCAATGACCACATACAGAATCTTAAATTTAGAATCTCAAATTGCTGAAGTTGACTAAAGTTGACTCCCTCTACTTGGTAACTCTCTTAATTCTTTATTCCTTTTTTTCGACGTAATTCTATGGTAGCTATTTTAAAAATGGGAGCTGTTTACTTCTTCTCCTTTACAGGAACCTGTAAGATAATTAATGTTAAAAATAAATTGTTAATAAAGATGTTGTTTCCTGAAACAAAAAATACCCCCGTCGCAGCAGACCTGCGTACTCAGCGAATTTCCAAATCAATAATATAATAATAATAATAATATATGACAAGTTTGGTCAAACTCTGTCGATAAACATGAGAATTTTTGCCTATTCTCCATAAGATTAAAATGGGAAATAGTGAGTAGGTTTGCTGCTGTGAGGAACACTGAAAGTAGCCATTTATACCATCAAAAATTTTATTTTTAACATTTATACCAACTTTCATCGACATCTGTCCATAAATATAGGAGTTTGCCTAATCTCCATATGATTAACATGGGAAAAGAGTATGCAGGTTTGCTGCCATGATAAACACATAAACTATAATTTTTTAGCACAAATGTATGGATCGCAACCACATGAAGCTAAATATCAAGTTTCATCCAAAAATATTAGATAATAAGTGAAAAATTAATTTTTTTTAATCCTCCATAAGATTAACATTGGAGCCTCAAAAATACAACGTACTGTGTTTAGATTTTTTTATATCTCGGTAACCGTTGAGGATAGAGAAAAACTTTAAGGAACTTAATTGTGTAGTTTTTTAAGCTGATTCCAATGGTGAAATATAAAATTAGAAATTTTTAAAAATTACATGTGATAAACGCAAAAAACCCCATTTTGGGGTACAAAACCCCCCCAAACTACCCGTTCCCATTGACCGATATGTCTGGTTTACGAACTCGTCCGAGCATTTGTAGGAATACACGTCTCTACCAAATTTGGTCTCGATCGGACCATTTTTACGAGAGTTATCGTGTTCACAGACACATATATATATATATATATAAATTTTAACGACTATTGTTTTTGGTCTCTGGGCACCTAAAGAAGAAAAAATAACATGGTCTCGGGCTTAACTCTTGCCATGAGACCTACGGTAATAGCTTCTTCCCTATGGGAAATTCGCTAAAATTAAATTGTTTGACGGAGATATTGTAACTTATTATTAGTCTATGTAAATTCAAAAATGTTTAAAACATCGTATAAATATTGAAACATTTCTGTAGTCTGAACTTGTTAAGAAGCCCCTTAAATAAGAAATGATTTTTAAATGGCAAAATCCGAACGAGAAGTATAAATAAAAAAAAATCTTCAGTCCATATGTATATTGTTCATTTGCAGCCTCAAATGTCAATTATTACTATTCAGTCTTGATGTTAAAATGTTATTGGTCCTACACATTACGTTAAAGTTTCTATTACAGATTTAGCTTTTATCGTAAAAACTTGAAGAGAGCTCAACAGTAGAAATTAACCAATAATAATGATTGTTGATATTAGGGTCAGTAACTATAACATTCAAACGAAAAGCAACAATAAAAAGATTTTGTGGAAAGCTCAAACAATAATATGCCGAAAAATGTGTAATATTCGGAGATGGAAAGAAAGACAAAAACTTCTTACTGAATAGATTAAAAAACGTTAAAATATTAATGTATTTACTTCCCATTAGGAAATACCTTAGATTATGGATATGACTAGAGGGAGTGTTTAAGTTTTTCTAAACAGCTGTCCTTATAACAATAATATGATGTCACTTCCGTTTCAAATTTTGATCTGACGGATTGCCAATACTCCCACTCCCCCAGATCTAAGACATATCCATTTCAATACAAAGACAAAGCATTTAATAAAAAATACCCCCGTCGCAGCAGACCTGCGTACTCAGCGAATTTCCAAATCAATAATATAATAATAATAATAATATATGACAAGTTTGGTCAAAATCTGTCGATAAACATGAGAATTTTTGCCTATTCTCCATAAGATTAAAATGGGAAAGAGTGAGTAGGTTTGCTGCTGTGAGGAACACTGAAAGTAGCCATTTATACCATCAAAAATTTTATTTTTAACATTTATACCAACTTTCATCAACATCTGTCCATAAATATAGGAGTTTGCCTAATCTCCATATGATTAACATGGGAAAAGAGTATGCAGGTTTGCTGCCATGATAAACACATAAACTATGATTTTTTAGCACAAATGTATGGATCTCAACCACATGAAGCTAAATATCAAGTTTCATCCAAAAATATTAGATAATAAGTGAAAAATTAATTTTTTTTAATCCTCCATAAGATTAACATTGGAGCCTCAAAAATACAACGTACTGTGTTTAGATTTTTTTATATCTCGGTAACCGTTGAAGATAGAGAAAAACTTTAAGGAACTTAATTGTGTAGTTTTTTAAGCTGAATGCAATGGTGAAATATAAAATTAGAAATTTTTAGAATCTACTTGTGAAAAACGCAAAAAACCCCATTTTGGGGTACAAAACCCCCCCAAACTACCCGTTCCCATTGACCGATATGTCTGGTTTACGAACTCGTCCGAGCATTTGTAGGAATACACGTCTCTACCAAATTTGGTCTCGATCGGACCTTTTTTACGAGAGTTATCGTGTTCACAGACACATATATATATATATATATATATATCTTGATGTTTGTATATATATATATATATAAAAATTTTAACGACTATTGTTTTTGGTCTCTGGGCACCTAAAGAAGAAAAAATAACATGGTCTCGGGCTTAACTCTTGCCATGAGACCTACGGTAATAGCTTCTTCCCTATGGGAAATTCGCTAAAAACCAAGAAGACAGCTGTACTACAGTGTTAAATATGACGAAGTAAGTCGGGAACATGGTCCCCTCAGGGGTAGTCGGCTTTCGACTACACGGGAGGCCTCCCTTTCCTTTTGGGGGGCTGGCGACCCCGGGGTACCTGAGCCAAGCTGTGGGACTCTACTCACAGTTCTTCCTAGAGGTAGATCTTTTCTTCCTTTCTTTCAGGATCTAGCTCGATGTTCTTGGTCTTTTCTGGGCTACAATCTTTTTTTTTTTTTATATTTTTTTTTATTTGTCATGTCCTCTTTCTTTCAGGATCTAGCTCGATGTTCTTGGTCTTTTCTGGGCTACACTTGCCTTCCTCTTCCTTCTTCCGACCCCAAATGGGTGTCATTTCCTCTTTCTCTTTGACCGGCGCGCACTGGGGACCCCTGGGAGTGCCCTTGGTGTGTAGCAGAGGCTGATGTGTGCCTCGCACTGCTGATGGGTGTTTTAGGTGTGTCGTCAGAGGCCAGCCACTTCGGTCCTTAGTCAGGGAGTGCGGCATGGATGCAGAGGTCGGGCTCTGCATTGCAACGGGTGACCCCTGGCATGTCAGGTTTCCGGTGCTGGGTAAACGGAGGTCGGGCCCCGGGGAACTGGGGTAGGGGCTTTGTCCCCGAGGGTATACCCGTTCCTGGCTATTCCGGGCCGCCCCTTGTCGCACGATGCGCTGGTGCTTTAACATATGGAGTGTACAAAACCCACTACAAACACAAATGATGAGACGGAGCTAGCCGCCTCCAGGCGAAGCTCTATGGTGTTGAGGTCTCCAACTTTGACCATGACGCCAGGGACGCCGAAGGGAGGAATTAAAACTTCCCCTCCAACAGCACCATTCAAGGCGGTAGGTGATGCCGGATCAGGCATAGAGAACATGAAGGTTGACCTGGTGATAGAGACATCGGAGGCATTACTAGGTCACATCAAGGGAATACCTCCCAAAGGAAGTCCTTTTCGCACGGCGATTGAAGTGCAAACGCTTCGGCAGCAGCAAAACGACGCCAATGAGGAGGAGACGACGATGTTGGAGAACATGACCATTCTTTTGAAGGAGATGGCAAAGGTCCTTCTAGTTCAAAGGAATGTAAAAAAGGAGATCAAGGATGGCATTCCGAAACTCCAGGATTTTCTCGGAGAAATCACGGCGTGCCGGAAGATAAGACTGCAGGCGGTAAGGCAGGAGCGAAACGTTACCAATAGAGTCCTCTCTGACCCGCTCCAAGCACAAGCTCATCTGTCTGAGTCCCAGACGCAGTCCAAAAAGCGTGCAAAGCGACAGAGAGGTTCCTCGTCGGGCAGCCCTGACCTGATGCAGACCTATGCTTCTGCGACCTCGCAGACCAGTCCAGTTCTGGCCGCTGACTCCGCTTCAGTGGCTGCTCCCTCCAAGGATAACCGAATCCCACCTACGCCTCATCTTCCGGAGGCTGTCACCCCATCAACACCATCAGGGAAGTGGGTGATACGGCTAACAAAAAGGGAGAAGAGACAGCTGAAACGTGCCGAGGGAGCCTTGAAGATAACTCCAGCGAAAGGGAAGAAGGTTGACGTCTCTAAGCCGGCTAGGGAGGCCTCTGGTAAGCCTGCCAGAAAGCCTGTCCGATTGAGGCTCAAAAAGCCCAGGGCTGAGGCGATTTTGATCAAGCCCTTAGGGGGGCGATCTTTCGCTGAGGTACTGGGCCAGATAAAATCTCAGGCCAAGCTGGAGGAGACGGAGACCGTTATCAAGTCCATCCGACGAACCCAGAACGGGGATGTTCTCCTCGAACTGGGGAAGTCAAAAGACAAGATCGGGTTTGCCACTCCCCTTAAGTCTGCCCTTGGGGACAAGGGTACTATTCGTTCCCTAGAGCCGCGATGCTCGGTGGAGATTCCAGACCTTGACACGCTGTCCGCGTTGTTTTTTGACATCCATCGACTTGTGATAATTTGTTTTGTGTTTTAGGAGTACACAGTTACTGTTTTGCAAATGTAAATGAAAGACTACAAAACAAGGTGAGAGAACCCCAATTATTTTTTACTGAATTTCCAATAGGGAAGAAGCTATTACCGTAGGTCTCATGACAAGACTTAAGGCTGGACCATTTTATTTTTTTGTGTTTAGGTGCCCAGAGGACAAAAACAATAGTCGTTTTATATATATATATATATATATATATATATATATATAATTAGTCGTTTTATAATATTTTATAATTAGTCGCTATGGTAGTCGTTTTATATATATATATATATATAACAACTATTGTTTTTGTATGTGTATGTATGTCTGTGAACATGATAACTCTCGTAAAAATGCTCCGATCGAGACCAAATTTGGTAGAATCATGTATTCCTACATTTGCTCGGAGGAGTTCGTAATCCAGACATATCAGTCATTAGAAATGGGTAGTTTGGGGGGGGAGGGTTTGTACCCCAAAAATGTTTTTTTGTTTTTTTCACATGTAATTTTTTTAAATTTCAAATTCTATCTTTCACCACTTGAATCAACTTAAAAACTACACAATTTAGTTCCTTAAATTTTTACTTTATCTCCAACGGTTACCGAGATATTAAAAAATCTAAACACAGTACATTGTATTTAGGGCTCCAAAGCTAATCTTATGGAGGTTAAGGAAAAATGAATATTTCCCTTATTAACCAATAGTTTTGGATGAAACTTTGTATTTAGCTTCATGTGGTTGGAATCCATACGTTTATACAAAAAATCATAGTGTATGTGTTCCTCACAGCAGCAAACCTGCATACTCTTTCCCATGTTAATCTTATGGAGAATAGGCAAACTCCTTTATTTATGTACAGATAATGACATAACTTGGTATATGGTAAAATAAAAATAGTTTATGGTAAAAATGTCTACTTTCAGTGTTCCTCAAAGCAGCGAACCTGCATACATTTTCCCATGTTAATGTAACGGAGAACAGGCAAATACTCTAATTTATCAACAGGTATTGATTGATCAATCTTGTCGTATACTTGTGTTATTATTGCTATATTATTGAGGTGGAAATTTGCTGAGTACGCAGGTCTGCTGCGACGGTGGTATTATAAATATTTTAACAGCTATTTTTTAGTTTACAAGTAAAGCCACAAGAGACTGACAGTAATTATACACGTCAAGTGATACACTCTACCAAATCACTCAAGATATTTTAGTTTTTGGATGGGAAGTTATACTTATGGTTAATTAGTTATACTTATAAAATAAGGCTGTGGTTTTATTGTTGGTTTCTCAAAGACAACTACATAGAAAGCTGAACCACAATTGAATATCAATCAAGAATCAACAAAGGATGTTGGTTAGGATGTTAGGGTTGGTGGCTCTATGTATTACAGAGCAAAGTGTTGTGTGGTGAGATTGCGAAGCACTATGACTGAAGAAATGCACAAGACAATTTACCTTAATAGTTATTGTAGGGCAATACCTAAAAGTAGTTTTCTTGACTTAAATGACCAGTAAACACTTTCTATAATAAATTAAATCTATGCACTGTTAAAATTTACTTGAAACTCGTAACCATTCCAATAATATAAATACAACATTAAAATTAATTTAATTTAACCCATTTAAAGCTTTTAGTAGAAACGGTACTTGAAAAAATGTTTCTTTGGCATGAATTAAAATCACTTGTTCCTTAAATACATTATTTACTTAGTAATTTAGTATAATAACTTATTCTCTCCATTAGCACCTTTGTCGTCGTCACCATCTAATCTACACTAATTATCTAATCTAATGGCCACATTTTTTGTTTACTTCATGCAAAGTTCTAAATTCTTGATTTGTTTTCTGAAGGCACTATCCAATTGAAAAATTAAGTTGTTATCAAATATTATGACAACAGAAGAAATTATCTAGTTCTGTGTAAATCTTCTATAAAAACCTCGTAGGTTTATGCGCAGAGAAATCATACCCTGACTGAAAACTGCATGATATTAATTTTGACAGATTAAGCTTGTACTATTTCATTAGATTCAGTATTTTTTCAAACAATAAGTTTATGTTCAAATGGGGTTCTATGGATTATAACTAAAAACAAGACATGTACTGAGTTGGTTTCAGATAAAACTACAACTTACTATTTCGTAAATTTATCTTGAGCTTGCTGATTATTAATTGATAATAATCTTTTTGACCGCCTTCTTCGTGTTGAGGATATGGATACTCGTGGCCGTGGAGTTGATGATTCACTGTTCTTCCTAGACCTTGTATGACGAACAGTTTTTGAAGACAAATCCTGAGAGTTCAATAATCCCAGCTCTTTCATCTAACGATAAAATTGGAATTAAAACATCAATCAGCGGATGACTTTCTCAAATTTATTCATAGATTGACACCTGCCAATGTAGAGGAACCCCATATAATCCTCTGTTCACACATCAATTATTATACTATCCAAAATATTCCATCCTAGTAATGGTAGAATATCATGTTCATATCATATGACATTTGTATGTGGGGCAAGTGGTGATGCACCAGATTTGTCCTCTTTTCAGATAAATTCTCTGTCCCATTAAGATTTGAGTAGAATTGATACGCTAGGCCTACTTGAACAGCAGGTCTTTATTGTCTTACACTCAAATACAATGCATTAGCCTAATCATGGTTCACCACACTAACTAGACACAGCCCTGATAGTATTCGCATAACACTGAATTTTTCATAAGGACAAGTAGATTGCAGCATTCCTATCACCACTATCAAAAGCAAAATGGTAAATCTCTACAAAATTTGAAATTTTTGAAAAAATATTTTTTCAAAAATTTGGCTGAACACTGGAAGGAGAGAGGTCTTCCATCCGTTCCTCAGATTTTATTCCAAGGGGAAGATGACTGAAAATTTCCTTCCCTTATAGAATTAAACTTTTTTAAATAGGGTTGTTACCAGATATTGAAGAAATATTGAGCATTCTAAATAAAGATACTCCTCATTTTCATCAAAACTTATTACAGTTCTTCTTGACAAAGTTATACAGTTGATAAGTATAAACAGTACTGTACTTCAAGCACATGTAAGCTACTGTCACCAAATTCAATTCTATGAAAAAATGATAACAGAAAGAGCAAGGTCCAACATCCTGCAAGATCCTCACAGATTTTTTTCTTTAGAATTGATAATGTAAGCCTACGCTTAATGATCGAAGGTCCATCCCAGGAGACAATAACATAGCTCGCCCGAGACATCAAATAAGAATGCCTTTATGTGAATAAAAATGTGTATTGTAAAGGCTACATTTAGACCAGTTGTCCTAAAAATTACTGTCAGTCCAAAAAAAGCTTAAACTAAAGATGAATTTGGTATTATCAGAAGAATCAAAAAAGTCCCCTGATTACAATTATTTATGGTTACCTTTTCTGATTTTATCGCTGTTTGTGAAATTTAAATTTTGTGTTAAAACCATGATACATAGGTAAGTTTCCATAAAACAAACATGCTGTATAAATTAACAACATTAATCTTAGTTAATCCTAGAAGTGGCAAGCTTTTTATCTTAACTGTAACATAAAAATAATTATTTACATCTTCTTAACCCATACCGTGCAGCTAGCGCCTTTAGAGGCAGCGCAGTAGGGTCACACTGTGCGGTTAACGCCTTAAGGCGCAATCAGTCATTTTGCCACATTTACTTCGCTGTTGTTCGCGAAACAACCGATAGAGTGCATGGTGATGTTGCTTTAGCCTCTATGCATTCACAAAACCAATATGGTGGCTTGGTTGAAATATTTAGTAACTGAAATCTGTTGCTAGGCAACTTTGGCCAGTATTCATTCGCTCCTGTTATGCGGCTTACGCCTATAGACGCGTGTCATTACAGCAAGCTATTTTCAGTTTCCATAACGTTGTTTGTTGACATCCATCGACTTGTGATAATTTGTTTTGCGTTTTGGGAGTAAACAGTTACTATTTTGCAAATGTAAATGAAAGAACATGGCTCATCCGTTTTTGAAAATTGAAATTGAATTTTAAAAAAATCTCTTTTTTAGATACCAAAAAAGTGATAAAATCTTATATGAATAAAAGTGGAGCATTATTCTGTTTTATACTTTATTCAAGCTACCTAAATCCAAAAAGAACATTGAGACAATAATATTTTGATTTTTTCAACCTAAATGAGCAGGGAGTGTGATTTTCAGTAGCATGGTGAGGGTTGAAATATTTAGTATAAACAAAAAAAACACAAAACAGCCAAATTGGGATTGGTCATGGTCGGGATTTGAACCCTAGCACTTCTGAATGGCTAGAAAGTCACACTCGTCAGCATAGCTCTTTAACCAGTTCAACCATCTTTCCTAGTCGTAGAAAGTGCCCTCTTGGCTATAAGATATGCCCTAGTTCCAGTTTTGTGAAATGTACGAGCAGGTTATGTTGCTTGCCCCCAGAGGGCAACACAGTTACGAAGGCGATGGTGTCTAACAAGTTCACTAAATTGACGACAGATGGCTCCACCTGCCACTTTTTATTAAATTCGTAAATGTGTCATGAATTACGACTTTGCCAGTTCTAGGGTTAATTTATCAAACTTCATTTGGTTCTGGATTTGAAAAAATACTTGGCCAAGAAACTTCATTGTTTGACACTTCAAATATCTTAGATTTTGTGTCATCTCTATGTCAGAAAATAGTTTTACTTTATGAGTCAGATGCGAAGGTAATGGGTAAGGGGGGAAGTTTACAAGATTATTATAAGCAAAAGCATGTATCTTGCTCAACATTCATCATTCAGCTCATCAATACATGACATTGAATAGATAAATTGATCATTTTACTATATTTAAATTAATTAATTGATCTGTTAAAATTGATACTTACAGGATCTTTCAAAGCTTGGACGTCAGATTCACCACATCTATTCTTCAGGCATGGTCCGCAAAATTGCCCTCTGACACCAAAACACTCTTCAGATCGACAATATGTTTTTTGGTCAAGAGTTTTTTGCCTGTGAAATATGACAATTCCAACAGTAACATAAATCCACAATAACTTAAAACCAAACTAACTCAAATGGGTCAACATTGTCATTGTGTAATCTCCTTCAAAATTACTGTACTCATTAGCAATCCTGTGCTCGCAGGGAGTGCGGTGGCACTCCAGTCATGTTATTTTGTTCATAAATAGCAGTTGACAGCACATGTGACCTTGAGCAGTCATATACCTTCCCTCTGAAAACTCTGGAACCTGCCAGTATAGTGGTAGCGACAAATTGGGCTAAACAAATTTTATATTTATTTTTCCCATGGTGCCACACTATTGGAGTGCAGACGCACTCCACACGAGTATCTGTGATCCGTTTTTCCACCATATGTTGTGGGTTTTATTTCACATAGTTAACATTATGTTTATATGAAAGCTTAAGTGCAGGTACTAACTAATGAATGAACAATGGACAACCAACAACATTTATGGTGTTGGCTAGCTAAAACGGTAGATGATGAGAGTATCATCGGTGATGAAGAACCTGATGAACTTGAAATAGATAATATTGCGTTGTTTGAATAATTATTCCTAACCACTTTTAAAATAATTCTTCAATGCAGCAATATGTATTTTTATTATACTGTAAAATTTGCAAATTTTTTTAAATTTTTGCTAAATTTGTTAAAAAGTGTAACAAGTGGGTCTACCTTAATCATTTGAAAAGTGTGTGTGTAAAAAGTGTTTGGGTTTCAATTGCGTTGTTTAAAAAATTCTTGCTAACCATTTTTTTAACAATTTTTCTATGCACCAATATTTATTTTTTGTATTGTAAAATTTGCAAAATAATTTTTTTTTCTAAATTATGTGTTTTATAACATCACCAATCTCATAAATTACATGTTATATGTGTATATTTAACGTAAAATGCCAATACATCGTCAAGATAACTCATACTAATTAAGAAAAACAACAAAAACTCATTAGTGAAGTGGAGTGCAGGGGCACTCCATGATTTGTCTATAAACGAAAACAAAACTGAATCCATCTTCTTTTCCCTTAAGGATATTCCAGCTTTGGACAGTAACAATAATGTTGTACAACTCTTAGGTTTTAAGTTAGACACTAAATTAAGCTGGGAACCTCACATTTTAAGCATTTGTAAGAAGCTCTCCAGAATTGTTTATCTACTCAGAAAGCTAAAACAAACTGTAAGCCTCAAAACCCTATTAATAGTGTACTATGGTCTTTTTCAGTCCCTGATTAACTATGGGATACACCTTTGGGGTAACTCTAGCCATGTTGCATCAATCTTTATCTGGCAAAAGAAAGCTGTAAGAGTTTTAGATAACTTAACTAGTAGACAGTCATGTAAACAATCCTTTCTGAAACTAAAAATTCTAACTTTTCCCTCATTGTATATTTTAAATAGTGTGATTCATGTTAAACAAAACCTAGATTCTTTTGCTCCTCAAAATAACATCCATAGCCATTTAACAAGAAATAGATATAACTTAGTAACACCTCAAGTAAGACTGTCAAAAACATTAAACAGCCACATTTATCAGCAATTACTGTTATATAATAAGCTGCCATTAGCCTTAAGAAATTTGCCTCATAACTCTTTTAAGAGAACTGTATCAGAGTGGTTGAAAACCCAAGCATTTTACTCTGTAAACGACTATTTAGAATATAAATTCCAGAAGCTTAGTTCTAATCTAATTAATTCTAATGTTAATTAATATTCAATAATTTATGTGTATATGTACGAATTGTATGACCTGTCCTATTGCATTTTTGTAATGCTTAATGGAAATAAAAGTATTGTCTATTGTCTAACCCCTCGTGTTCCAGTAAACCACGTGAGCACCGGAGTGTTAATTATCTGCCACCGACTAAACACAAAACTCTATTTATAATCAAATATAACTAATTAATTGAATTGAAACTAAGTGAATTAAAGATAAACCTTCTAAAAGTTTCATCAAATAATTTTTACATTCTCTTCTACAAACAAAACTTTGATATAATTTTTACAGTAGTTCAGGGGTAGCATGCTGGCCTCGTAAGTCGAAGGTTGCTTGATTGAAACCAGAGGCCTGCATCTCCTGTCAAATCATGAGTGGTCACTTCTGGCTAGCCTTTGGACTCACGCCACTACGGTAGGCCCTACCTTGCTGTCTTTAATTCACCACACAGTATCTAGATCCATGTTGTTGGGCAGTTGTTTCTTTTTAGCGAATTTCCCATAGGGAAGAAGCTATTACCGCAGGTCTCACAGTAAGACTTAAGCCCGGGACCATGTTATTTTTTGTCCTTAGGTGCCCAGAGACTAAAAACACTGTATATATATATATATGTGTGTGTGTGTGTGTGTCTGTGAACACGATAACTCTCGTAATATATATGTGTGTGTGTGTGTTTTCTGTGAACACGATAACTCTCGTAAAAATCCAATTGAAAAATTAAGTTTTATCAAATATTATGACAACAGAAGAACTTATCTAGTTTTGTGTAAAACTTCTATGAAAACCTCGTAGGTTTTTTGCGCAGAGAAATTATACCTTGACTGAAAACTGCATTATATTATTAATTTTGACAGATTAAGCTTGTACTATTTCATTAGATTCAGTATTTTTTCAAACAATAAGTTTATGTTCAAATGGGGTTCTATGGATTATAACTAAAAACAAGACATGTACTGAGTTGGTTTCAGATAAAACTACAACTTACTCTTTTGTAAATTTATCTTGAGCTTGCTGATTATTAATTGATAATAATCTTTCTGACCGCCTTCTTCGTGTTGAGTTGTTATTGGATGTTTTTTGCTTTGGATCTGATTCACTGTTCTTCCTAGACCTTGTCTGACTAACATTTTTTGGTAACAAATCCTGAGAGTTCAATAATCCCAGCTCTTTCAACTAAAGATAAAATTGGAATTAAAACATCAATCAGTGATGACTTTCTCAAATTTATTCATAGATTGACACCTGCCAATGTAGAGAAACCCCATATAATCCTCTGTTTACACATCAATTATACTATCCAAAATATTCCACCCTAGTAATGGTGGAATATCATGTTCATATCATATGACATTTGTATGTGGGGCAAGTGGTGATGCACCAGATTTGCCCTCTTTTCAGATAAATTCTCTGTCCCATTAAGATTTGAGTAGAATTGATACGCTAGGCCTACTTGAACAGCAGGTCTTTATTGTCTTACACTCGAATACAATGCATTAGCCATCAATGCTTTGAGGATAAAAACTCAAATTGGCCTAGGAGCAATTAATTGTGAAATAATTCTCCAAAATATCTGTAATGTTGACAGTTATAAATGATATAGACCCATGAAAGCTTAGAGCTCTAAGTAAATCAATAATATCACTACAGGCATGTTTCTCACCCAATCTATTACATTAATATTTTATCACCAAAAATATGTCAGTTAATATTCAGTTTGACATGATGATGTTTTCTTTTACTGCTGTTATTTATTGAAAAGTTACTAGACATTAATGAGACAATTGGTAAATATTCCGACTACAGTATCCTACCAATCTATATCAAATCAACCTTAGACTTACTTTTTAAACTTTCAAATAAACTTTTAACAATGTTCCTGTCCCCGGAAGAATCCATTTTCGACGTTTCGTACGATTTTAGGCTGTATTATGACCCTCTCAAACCACACCGTCTAGCTAGGGGATTGGCGTGAATCGGGGTTCTGGGCGGGAAAACAAATCACTCAAATTTACTTATTTCACTCTCTAATAACATAATTAACAATAAAAACACCAAGGAACACAGTTTTCCCGACGTTTTCTGGCCAAAATAAGGCACCCTTGAAACACCAGCTAACTTTGTTATCTACAACAATCGACGTTCTGAGCTGGGAGAAACGAGAAATATTTGGGAATCAGGGATATTTTAGGGAATTTGGGATAATTTTAGGGTAAACGGGAGATTCTCGTGATTTACAATTTTGAACTGGAAAAGCATGTTTGATTATAGATTTAAGGCGTAAGGTTAAGTTTAAGTTAAAGATTTGTTATTTACTTTAATTTAATTTAACTTAATTTCATCAAACTGAATTAAAAATTAATTAGTTGGGAATGTACTCAAACAAATAAAATGGCGCAACAAATCATTAACTGAGCTCAACTATATTTAGTATTAGTTCATTTCATTGTCATTCAGCTGATTACAAATCCGTTATTCCTTCAGCACAATGTAATTGAAATATACAAAGAGATACGGCAAGTACAGAAACTACTTCTAACCAGTGACATATTTGTTTATTTACACAAATAATTGAAGGATGTTTATTTTATAATTGGTTTGATTTATAAAATACTATAACAATTCTTCTTTATTGTAATTAACGTGTTGAATGTCATTAAATGACTAGTTGTTATGTTTTAGACTGTAAATTAAAATACAGTAAAACTCCAATTATCCGAACTCCTACTATCCGAATCACCGATTATCCGAATCACTTTCAGAAAAAAATTTGTCCAAAAAAAGTCTAAGTGCGCTATTATTTCTCCCCCCGCGAAGCCTGTGTTTGCGTGTAAAATGTGAGTACATTTTTTTTATATTTAAAACATGTGAAAATATCATGTTTCTTACATTTAATTCAATAAAAAAATAGTGCAATATCAAAACATAGCCTTTTTCTCTCTAATGGCAATTTAAAAAAAAAAACTCCGATTATCCGAATGGGTCCCGGTCCCCATTAATTCGGATAGTTGGGGTTCTACTGTACATTGGGTTTCTGCTGTATCATTGAAAAATATAACTAATTGTGAAAGTAGTATAAAGGGGACCAATACACGTTGCGTTACATCATAATAGACGAGATATTGCCGACATACAGCGCTCTGTGGAGTTAAGTTAGGTTTTTATTGATTTATAGGTATTTATTGATATTTTCATGTCGTTAAATATATTTTATACTAACAACAAAAAACCTAACTTACCTCCGCAGAGCGCTGTATGTCGGCAATATCTCGGATTACGATAAAACACTACGTGTATTAGTGGCCGACATACAGAGCTCTGCGCGTTAAGTTAGGTTTTTTATTGATAGTATAAAATATATTTAACGACGTGAAAATATCAATAAAAACCTAACTTAACTGCACAGAGCACTATGTCGGCATATTCACCTATTATCATCATGTGATATACACGTATAACTACAATAAAATCATGTCAAAATATTATAATAATCATAATAATAATGATAATTTAATAATAAGAATATAATAATAGTAATCATTATATATATATACACACAGGGTGTTCATTAAAGTCGGGGACAAACTTCGAGGGGTGATAGTAGTGATAGTACTCATCAAAATAAACAAAAAATTTGCTATAAACATATGTCGAAAAATCCTTCGTTTAGCCGCTAGCCACCAATTTGTATTTTATACAAAAAACTGTATATATAAAGAACTATATAGGATATAGTAACCAAAATTTGCACACATATTTATTGGCCAAAGAAAAAAATTTTCTCAAAGTATCATTAAGTTTGCTTTTATATTTTCAAAATGGCGGCGGTTCTTAAAGTTAATGGTTTTTTTGTTATTTAACTTAAAACATTTTTAACCGCCGTAATTTTGAAAATATAAAAGCAAACTTGATGATAATTTCAGAATATTTTTTTCTTTAGCCAATAAATATGTGTGCGAAGTTTGGTTTCTATATCTTAAATAATTATTTACATATAACGTTTTTTGTATAAAATACAAAATGGCGGCTAGCAGCTACACGAAGGATTTTTCGACACATGTTTATTAGAAATTTTTTGTTTCTTTTGATGAGTACTATCTCCCCTCGAAGTTTGTCCCCGACTTTAATGAACATCCTGTATATATTTATATACATATATATATATATATATATATATATATATATATATATATTCATAATGTAATAATATGAATCCCATAATTGCATCGGCATAGTGAAGTGACATGAGGATTGGTGCTCTGTGGAATAATGTTTCATTATTACTCCTTAGTCCTCACCTAGTCAGCTGTTACTAACGTTGTTAAAACGTCTGCTAAAATAAGCCTATTAAAACCCGGATTCTATTAAAATATCCCGTTTCTCTCTACCTAAAACCCATAATCGTAGACAAAAAAATCCCTGATTCTTCAATATTTCCCATTTCCCCGGCCCAGTAGCCAGATGCCTGCCGACCTCACTGTTGACTGGACGTTATAGAGTGACATATTTCAGTCCAAGAAACGTCGGGAAAACTGTGTTCCTTGGTGTTTTTATTGTTAATTATGTGATTAGAGAGTGAAATAAGTGTATTTGAGTGATTTGTTTTCCCACCCAGAACCCTGATTCACGCCGATCCCCTAGCGTCTAGCTATGGTATGGTTTGAGAGGGTCATAATACAGCCTAAAATCGTACGAAACGTCGAAATTGGGTTCTTCCGCGGACAGAAACATTGTTAAAAGGTTATTAGAAAGTGTAAATAGTAAGTCTAAGGTCGAGTTGATATAGATTTGTAGGATACTGTAGTCGGAATATTTACCCACAATTTTTTATCTAACTGTTTTCTACAATGCTATCAGGCATAGGCTAGTCTAAAGATCAGATAAATTACAGTTTCTTCCGAGATCGATAACAAAAATATAGGATTCAAGTTAAAAGGAAACAACAACTGAAGTAAAGATGTTGACCTTGAAGGTATAACTGGCAAAATTGGTACAGATAAACCTTTACTTCATCCACACTTACTTGATCAATTCCTGGTGAAAATTAAAGTGAAAAAGTATTTGATTCTTTAGGACTGGATCTCACTTCAAGCAAAATACTCAATCATAGTTATATTAAATACTTTTACATAGATTTAAAAGTGGAATATTTTAGGGAAAATTGATCATCTTAAAAATTTAGGCCTACGGTAAGAATCTAAGGTCTATGTATTGAGTTTACAAATTTAATAGGCGTTTTAAACTTACCCACTTTAAGTTTTCTTCATTTTCTAGTCTAATACGTTCATATTCTGACAGTTGACTGTCCGTCATTTTGCTTGAAATGATACTTGAAAAACAAAAGGAAATACGATAATCACCACTATCAAAAGCAAAATGGTAAATCTCTACAAAATTTGAGTAAAGTCAGAATCGACAAAATGGCGGGTAAAATTGAACATAAAAATAAAAACCAGAGTTCCCAACATATCAACGATTAACTTGAAAGCATATATAAACTGTACGAAATAACGATTCTGCAAATTGTAATCGTTATCAAATTCCTACCGGTTTTTATGATACCACAAAAATGCATGGTAATACATAATACAAATAATCATTTAAAATAATTTATTTTCATTAGACTAGTCTGAGGAAACATGGTGCGGTCGCAGAAAAGCGTGGCTTTAGAAATCTCACCCTGCTTCCACACGAGGTAAAATATTGACAGCTAAAGAAAAAACCAGCTAAGTAGCTCAGAGTTAACAAGTCCATATCATGCATCACCCGAGGGTCACCAGTTCAATTCCGGACCCAGTCGCCACTTGTGATTTGGTGCTAATTCGTTAAAACTAACAACAGATTGACGTTAGGTAATAATGAAACAACGATTTAGACTGTTGCCTAACAAAACGTAGAAAATAATAATATTATTTATTTATTTATTTATTTCATTTGTTTAGACCCATAGAGGATCACATAAAACAAATCATGATCTGTTGCTGTTGTTTTTCTTTTTCCTCCAGAAATCTTTCATCATCTCGCTGTGTTTGGTGCGACGCTCTTCTGTCCATTTTCCCCTAGGTCTTTTCGGTGTGTCTTCCGGTGCAACTTCCCAGCTGTGGATTTTGTGTCTGAAAATTTTCCGATCTGCAATGTCTGTGGGTGTGATGCCGGCATTTCTGAGATCTGTCTGGACTTGTGCAATCCAAACTGTTGTTGTTTTTATTTTCTGTAGGTACATCAAGATTTTCTTCGTCAGTCGGTTGTCAGACAGCCTCATACCATGACCATAAAGTCTCAGTCGTCTTTTGCGGAAATCAACTTCGATGTTGGAGTACTTTTCCGTGTTTGTATGCGATTGGAGACGGTATCCCTCGTCCGTGATTTTAGGCCCAAAAATTTTCCGAATGATCTTTCTTTCCGCTTTCTTGATATTTTCTAAATCCCCTTTGCAGTTTAGGTTTAGAGTCTCACTAGCATAGAGTGTTTCGGGTTTGACGACAGTCGTATAGTGCCGAATTTTTGTGTTAATGTTCATACATCTTTTGTTATAGATATTCGCGACTTTGCCATACGCTTTTCGCAATTTGATCTCACGTGCTTTTTGTGACAATCTTTCTGTACCTGTGGGCTCTAAAATCTCACCTAAATATTTGAAGTGACTGACCTTTTTTATGTCTTCGTATTTTGTGGTCAACATCTCTGTGTCTTGATGTGTTTTGTAGTCATGAATTCAGTTTTTGAGAAAGAGATTTGCAGTCCGACTTTTTCGGCGCATTCTTTTAGAACTTCAATCTGATGGATTGCTGTTTGTTCATCCGCCGAGAGGATCGCGAGATCGTCGGCAAAAGCTAGACATGTGACATTGATGTTATCCTGCCGTCTTCCTAGCATGCGACTGGTCTCCAGGCGTTCCGTTGCATCATTTCTTTTTCCCATTCTCTCATAACTCTGTCCAGAACAATATTGAAAAGTAGAGGGGACAGTCTATCGCCTTGTAGAACACCGGTTTTGATGATAAATGGTTGTGAGACTTCACATTGAATTTGACCTTAGCAGTTGTATCTGTCAGTGTTTCTCGGATGAGTCGTCTTGTTTTTGGGTCCAGATTATTTTCTTCAAGTATATTAAAAAGAGATTGTCGGTCAATGGAATCATACGCCTTCTTAAAATCGACAAATGTACATATGGTTGGAAGATTTCGTATGGCTCGAAGTTTCAATGTGGACTTCAGATTGAAAATTTGCTCAGTACATGATCTGCTTGGTCTGAACCCTGCCTGGTACTCATGCACCAATTAGGGGTTCAATAAGTTTAATCAATAATATTATTGATTAAGAAAAAAATTTAATTGGCAATATAAATCGAAACTCTGAACTTTAATGGCCCCAAAAAATAAGAAAAATTAAAATAATTCATTAAAACAGAAATCATCATAAAAAGAAAAATATAAAAATAACAGATTTGTTACTGAAGTAATAACAGTTGGGTATTAAATGTGTAGGGCTATATTAAATTAGCATGTCAATTATAATGAATTAATACATCAACAAAAATAGTATGTGATAGGGCGTTTAAAATTATTAACGCTATGCCAGTATAAACAAATCCTTTTTACTAAAGTGTTTTTTTCACAAGTTCCTTTGTGGTATAATAAGGTTTTGCAATTCGAAATGTTTGAACGGGTTATTAAAATCCTTTGAAGGGCAAATTTCTTGTTTATGGAGGCAAATAGTTGAACAACCTTACACCAGGACCCCAATGCCTTTTATCTTTGACTATAGATCTAAAAAATCCATAGTCAAAGCTATAGTATTGTCTTGGCCAGTCTTTCTTCTTGAATTTGCAAATTAGTTTTACACCTTGTACTAATAATATGTATATTTTAATTATTGGAGATTAAACAATATTAATGTATACAGTGTAAATATTTAAGTCGAATACAGTTATAACTTGTATCTCCTGTTTCAATAAAGAGAGGCTTACTCGGCATAAAATGTCAATTGAAGAATCAACATTCCTTAAAATTACATCGTAATGCATATTTATTTTCTGAAATAAAACGTTGAGTAAAAGTATTATACATAATATATAATAGAGAAGTAACTAGTGTTTTATAAAGCTAAATAACATGACATGTAAAATAACACTGATGCGGTAATATCATGATATCACGGTGATATCGGTGAGTAACAAAATAAATAGAATATCCTGGAATGTTTCTTTTTATAAATTCTGTTGGTACAACTGGAACTCCACCTAACCAAGAGAAGAGTTGTAGCCTGTAGACACTAGACCTTGTAATAAAATTATAATGGTAAGTATATTTTTTTATATTTTTATTCCAACCTTTCATTTTATTTATTTTTTAAAATAATTTTCAATTTTAAACGATCATACATTTTTCCATGTTTCAGGCTTCGTATTCAGAAGACCAGTTGGCGGGTGAGTAACTCAAATAAATGCCTAGTTTAAAACGAGGTCAGAAGTACTTTTATGGGATTGCTTGTCCAAGATATCCATATTTGGACGAGAAAGGTTACTTTTGCTTGCTGCCTGTAATATGTTAGTAAGCCTCATTCTTACAAGAGGGACAGAAGACTATCCTTCAACAGTGCTTTAGCTCTATCTTATACTCTAGGTTTCTTTTAAGTTTTTCCACTCATTTGACTTATCAACATGTATGGGTTTGAAAATGTCAAAGTTATGACTTCTATTGAAGGTAATAAATTTTATAGGCCTAGGAACATAATTCCTCTACCTTTACTTGGTGATTGTATGCCTGTTAATAATTTTAATTTTTAGTGCACTGGGTTATGTATGTACTCATTGATTACTGGGTCAAATAATTTTTTTAATTTATATAAGCTCTCCAAGAAAAATAATTAGTTTTATATCATAATTTTTAGAGTTTTTTGATAAGTTACTGAACTTAGTGATACATTATTGGTGCTGTAACTTGAATTGATCTCTCCAGCTATAAGACCATCGACCATCTCAAAACCCATGAGGTCAGTGGGTGTGGCCAGTTTGGTCGCTGTTATGTTTAACACCATTTGTTGATTAGGCCCTATTACATTTTTATCTTCAGATTCTACCACTCCCTAATGTGAGCATCGGACTCACTAAGGTATTACATAGGGCAGTCTATTCTTTATTGTCAGATAAAGAGGGTGAACAATTAAGCTTAGTTCTAATATAATAAAGTGTGTTAAGACAAATTGCAAGAATTAAGACTCATTTATTCGGTATAGACTATAAAGTAGAATCTTGATTATCTGGGAGGTCGATTAAATTTTTAATAAGCTAGGTTCCATATTAATTTTTATGAAAAAGAAATTTTTAGTAAATTATGATGTTTTGAAATAGAAACTACCAACATGTATAAATATTTTTTAGGTGTAGGGACTTAGGGTTTTTTGTATAAATAAAATAAATTAGGCCTGAAGATCCATTAGAGATCAATCTCTTATTGAGTATTGACAACTATTATATTATATTATATCTGATTATTGACAACAAAGTCACGATATGAACTAACTAAATATTGAACCTAATATCACAACCCAATTAAACCAAGGTCACTATGCTCTCGCTAATCAACTGTCTGTCAATAGATAAATGAAAATGCAGTATATCTTATTGGTTCAGAGCTGTGACGATGAAATGACGTATTGTCCTGTGATTAGTTGTTTACCATAACCTGTTGTATGCAGTAGACATTCAGTAGAATTCTGTGTGGGTGAACCGTAGAAGTGTCCACTATATTTCCTTTAGTGTCACCATGCTTTTAGGGCTATGCAAACCTTTTAAAATAAATTTATTAATTCTAAAACTAATACTTAGAAAACATTAAGAATCATCTATAATTTCATTCAGCATTAAATGATAAATCAAGAAGTGTTAAAAAGTATATAAATATGTTATAGTTTTTTCATGAAGAAGTAAATAAATGCATATATATGAAATTTTTTTGTATTTTTAGGGTTTAGATTAGTTAACACGAGGGTTAGTTAGCATGTATTGCTAAAGTGTGACGTCAAACACGAAGCAAGAACACGAAAGCATCATCAAAGCACGGAATGGCCGCCACGGAGACGAAGCACGCCAAAATTTGTGGCAGAACACACATAAAATGCGACAGTTAGATCAATGTTCTCAGTACGAGACTGAGCTCACACTGAAGCTGGGTTTTTATCATCGTTCAAAGATGATATTTTCCGTCCCGCGGCAGTGGTGCAGTCACCTGCCCACTGCACAGGGTGGTTATACCCCAAGCAACGTGCTACAGACTTCTTATTTTTTTTGTGTCAAAAAGTATGTTAAAGGGTTTCATTCGTTTTCTCCAATTTTTTTGTCTTTGCCACCATTTTGAAAGTAGAGCTTTCACAAACAATAGGCCTAACAAAGTTTAATTAAATCAACAGTTGAGAATAATTTTTAAAATCCATCAAACAAGGATTGATAGGAGTTAAAAATCTTTCCTAAATTTTGAAAAATAATAACTAAATATTAAAATATAATTATAATTGATTATAATTATATTATAATTTTATAAATATAATTGATCCATTATTCCTTACAATCCTTTATATCCCTTGTATAATAAGATGCAGTTGTAGGGAGAAGTAGGCCCATCATAAACTAAACTCATTTTAACCCTTTCAGTGCTAGGCGTCATTTCTATAGTGTGTGCAAGAAATGCCTTGTGAAAATCAGCAGAAATAGAGTCATGAGAAAAAAAGTCACTGTTTTATTATTTACTGATGAAGATGGTTACTTTTAGTTTTGTTTTGTTCACAAATAAGTGAAGTAAATTTAACAGATAAAATGAATTTACTTAATATTCATAAAATAAAATATAAATACCCGCGTCGCAGTAGATCTGTGTACTCAGCGAATTTCTAAATCAATAATATAATAATAATAATAATATATGACAAGTTTTATCAATATTTGTCGATAAATATAAGAATCATTTGCCTATTCTCCATAAGATTAACTTGGGAAAGAGTGTGCAGGTTTTCTGCTGTGAGGAACACTGAAAGTAGGCATTTATATAAAAAAATTGTTATTTTTAACATTTACACTAACAACTTTCATCAACATATGTCCATGAATAAAAGAGTTTGCCTATTCCCTACATTATTAACACGGGTAAAGAGTATGCAGGTTTGCTGCCATGATAAACACATAAACTATGATTTTTAAGCATAAATGGATAGATCTCAACCAATTGAAGGTAAATACCAAGTTTAATCCAAAAATATTGATTGATAAGGGAAATATTAATTTTTCCTTATCCTCCATAAGATTAACATTGGAGCCCCCAAAAACAGTGTACTGTGTTTAGATTTTTTAATATCTCGGTAACCGTTGGAGATAGAGAAAACTGTAAGGAACTAAATTGTGTAGTTTTTTTAGATGATTCTATTGGTGAAAGATAAAATTTAAAAAACTTTTTAAATGACATATTAAAAACGCGAAAAACCCAATTTTTGAGTACAAAATCCCACTAAACCGATATGTTCCCATTCCCATAGACCGATATGTCTGGTTTACGATCTCGTTTGAGCAAATGTAGGAATACACATCTCTACCAAATTTCGTCTCGATCGGACCATTTTTACAAGAGTTATCGTGTACACAAACACACACACACGTATATATATATACAAGAGTACAATACAGTAGTACAATAACTATGTTTTATAAAAAAAACAAATTTTTATTTAAAAACATTTAGCCTATGCTCACATATAACAAACTTTATTAATAGTAAGTAAAGTCAACCACTGAGAAACTAAAGAGAGAAGTTGGCTCCTAGTTGTGATTTTTATTTTCAGAATTCCATGAAGCCTTTCAGTTGTTTGATAGCAGAGGGGACAACAAAATTCATATCTCCCAGATAGGAGATGCACTCAGAGCACTGGGACAAAACCCAACTGAGTCAGACGTCAAGAAGTTTACTCATCAACATAAGCCAGGTAATTCAAACAAATTTGTATTGATTTTTCCTTTGTTGATGATTGATGTTAATGATGATATTTTGTTCAGATATTTGGGGAAATACTTGACATTTAATGGAAAAAACTAGTGTTTTGAATTAGTTAATCATTAAATGAATTTGTAGACATGTGTATTGTCTTGTTTGTTATAGAATATTTTAGCTCATTTAATTTTTTAGTTAATAATTTTAATAAATACATAAATTTTAATACATGTAGGCCTACATAATTTTACAGATGAAATGAAGAGATTTAAAAAAAATTAATACTTTACAGATCTCTTTTTATAAATTTGTTTGCAATTTCGATGATAAAAACTATTAATATTGCCAAAAATAAAAATTGCTACACCATGCAAGAGTTTATATAAGATCAGCTAAATTTTTTGTTTACACTTTTTAAATGGAATTAATCCGAATTAACCCATTGACTACTAAAATAATGGACACTTCTGAAGCATACCAGTACCGGTACTGAATTATATGAGCATTTATCAGGGTTTAAGCTTAATACTCAATAAACACACAGAAAATGAATATTTACTCGCCATATATCTATCAGAATGTTTTCTAATTTGGTACTATACACATAATTAATTCATTTCACTGCCTATTTACGCTATACGAGGGTGTACCCAAAAGTAACCAGAATTTGTCTGCCGAGGGCAGAGCTTTGGTAGTACAGGTGAGCCACTAGGGCATGTCTAGCTCAACTCTTTGTCAGTTCAGTCCCTTGCGGGTCGTTAAGCTAGCACATTCTGTTCGTTTGTAGCGTAATTTTTTGCTGTAGCTGTTTCACTGTTGCTTAGTTTTTTATGATGGCAAGAACAATACGCCGCTGTGAAATTTGGTTTTTTACTCGGTAAAACCACTGCTGAAACTGTTTAAATGTTGAAAAAGTCTTACAAAGAAAAAGCTTTGGGGAAAACTCAAGTGTATCGTAAGTGTAACTGGTTTTCTCAATTTAAAAATGGCGACTTTTCGATTGATGACAAAACTCGTTCTGGACGTCCATCAACTGCCTGAATTGATGAAAATATCGAAAAAATACGAGAGCTTGTGCTCACAGACTGTCGACAGACAATTGATCACCTGTCAGAATTTAGTGCGATAACTTGGAGCTTGGATAAATAGTATGTATATTCTGAATACAAAAATACATATTGTACAAACAGTACATACAGTAGTTACATTTGAACAAAAATATACACTTGGTATTTACGTCCATACAAAAAATGAGACAACGAAAAAGGACAAAATTACTTTGGACATGAGGGTTGAGGTTCGTCCTCAAGTGACTGAACTGGTTTGAAGAAGGAGTTGAACTTCATTTGCCTTGCTTTTATGTTAATTTCACAATTAAACAACGCAACTAAAACGTGCAGTGCAATTGACCTCTGTGGAGCAACTGACCGCCTGACACGAGCAGGAGAAACACAATTGTGTGACTGAGCTACTATTGGCTGACAGTAACCATGGTAACGGCACGTAAGCCTTGCGCTGTGACCGCCCGCACTCGGCACACGCACACTCACATCGCCGGGCGCAGCCGTACAGTGCCGATCGTATGCTACTAATTAGCATTCTGCGCATTAAAACTGCGATTCAATGGCTGTGAGCCGTGAGCCTTGAGTGTCGTGGCTCCATGATTCTCACGCTAAAGTGCTGTGTCGTTTTTCATAAAAATGTAATGTGTGCCAAAGAAGGGTCATAGAAAATTTAATTTTACAGATATAAATGCAATCTTTTTTATCAAATTGTAGACAATTAAATTTTCTTTTTAAAAGGACTATGTTAAACTACAAAAACATTCTTTTTCTCAACCTAAAATAAAGGTAAAATTGTTGTATAAAACAATATTTTACATGCTTTTCATTACTATAGTTAAAAAAAGCAAGAAATTATAAGTGAAATTCTTGTATAATAAATCAAAATTGTTTGAAATTAAGACATTACAGATATAAAAACAAAATTTTGTATGTAGTTTTGTTCCATGGTTACCGTTTTCGCCGTGTTTATTGAATACGGCACATTTTTAGATGCTATGTTTATTCTTACAATTGTAATCAAACATTTGTAACATAACTGCAAATAAAACAGCCGCGGCAGACGACAACGAAACCATTACGGAAAAAAGTATAAAAAACAAAAACCCCACAACAAACAAATAAATAAAACAGTGCAAATTTTATCATTAGTAGTATGGTTTACATAGATTCTATCAGTACCTCAATATTTTTTAACCAATCACCAACAATTTAAATTAATTACATTGATATTTACAAAGTAAATTCAATAAAACATTTTAACTGTATTTTTATACTGACTTAATAATGTAAAAGTTAGTAATAGTTTGATACTCGACCGCCTTGACGAGCTTTAGTTAGCGTACTAGAATATACCTTAGATTTGTGAGCGCTCACTCAATATATATCAATGTGCTAAAATACAATGTGGTATTTTCCATTTTCGTACCTAATTCAAATCATTAATGTCTATTTGTGGTAGTCTATTTGACTAAAAACTAAGTCTGAAAAAATTGAGATTAGCATACTAGTTCTAGCGTGTATGTATCAGTTTTTTGTGGATTTTTTTTCTGTAATGAAATATTTTAACTGTTCTAATCAATATTAAATAACTCTCAGAAACTATGTATTCATCTATAAAATTAAATCTTACAATTTTTAATTCTCTCATCATAAATTTTATCAGACAGTCAAAACCATTTTAAGTAACTCCAAAGTGTATGCACTCATCTAATAAATTATTCTACGAACAATTCTGTGTTGTTTCAATACTGCCTCATATTGTAGAAGTCCTTGACTCATTTGTTGTTTATTCTATTTAATCAAATATTAAAATTTTTTTTTGTTGATAAATTCTGTTTTTATAGTACTAACTTTATATGGTTTTCTGATCAAGATTTTTTAGGATTTTTACTTTATGTTTATGGTTTCTAAGCCAATTTTGCTCCTCTCACCTTAAATTTGTAGTAATATCGTGTATACAATATTTCTGATATTTTATGTTATGTTAATTTGTTATCTCAGTGTATAGGATAATCATTAAAAATAAATAAATTTGATTTTAGATAAGATTTTATTTTCATCGGTGTCTTATTACTCACTGTAATTAAAAACTGTGTTTCTGTACATTTCTGTTACTTTTTGTATATTTATCTCTTAAAATATATTTATCTTCAAATACATCTTATTTAACATTATATCATAAAAAATTTTCTAAATAACTATATACATACATTTTTTATAAATTTCATTAATAACATATTAATAAATAAAAAAATTACAAAAAAAAATAAAAACATTATTATGAAAAAATTGCACAGAAAACTTGATGACAGAACTTAATGACGCCGGCAAACAACACAGACGACTAACTTAAAATCAATCAGCTGATATTGTTCAACTGCGTAGTATGTAATAACATAATAATTATTACTATACAGCTGATAAAAAATGTCCACTTAATTATGGGTAAAAGTTCCGACTACAGTATCGTACAAATCTATATGAAATCGATCTTAGACTTACTTTTTACACTTTCTACTAACCTTTTAACAATGTTCCTGTCCGCGGAAGAACCCAATTTCGACGTTTCGTACGATTTTAGGCTGTATTTTGACCCTCTGAAACCATAACGTCAAGCCAGGGGATCGACGTGAATCGGGGTTCTGGGCGGGAAAATAAATCACTCAAATACACTTATTTCACTCTCTAATAACATAATTCACAATAAAAACACCAAGGAACACAGTTCTCCCGACGTTTTTTGGACCGAAATACGACACTCTATAATGTCCAGTCAACAGTGAGGTCGGCAGGCATCTGGCTACTGGGCCGGGGAAATGGGAAAGATTGAAGAATCAGGGATTTTTTGTCTACGATTGTGGGTTTAAGGTACAGAGAAACGGGATATTTTAATAGAATCCGGGATTTAATAGGCTTATTTTAGCAGAGGTTTTAACAACGTTGGTAACAGCTGACTAGGTGAAGACTGAGGAGTAATAATGAAACATTATTCCACAGAGCACCAATCCTCATAATGTCACTTCACTATGCCGATGCAATAATGGGATTCATATATATATATATATATATATATATATATATATATATATATATATATATATATATATATATATATAAAATGATTACTATTATTATATTCTTAATATTAAATTATCATTATTATTATGATTATTATAATATTTTGACATGATTTTATTGTAGTTATACGTATATATCAGATGATGATATAGGCCTAGGTGAAATTGCCGACATACAGCGCTCTGCGGAGTTAGGTTAGGTTTTTTATTGATATTTTCATGTCGTTAAATATATTTTATACTATCAATAAAAAACCTAACTTAACTCCGCAGAGCGCTGTATGTCGGTGACTAATACACGTAGCGTTTTATCGTAACATCCGAGATATTGCCGACATACAGCGCTCTGCGGAGTTAGGTTAAGTTTTTTATTGATATTTTCATGTCGTTAAATATATTTTATACTATCAATAAAAAACCTAACTGAACTCCGCAGAGCGCTGTATGTCGGCGACTAATACACGTAGCGTTTTATCGTAATATCCGAGATATTGCCGACATACAGCGCTCTGCGGAGTTAAGTTAGGTTTTTTGATAGTATAAAATATATACAGAGAGGTTAAGTGTCACGTGAACAGAAATGGTTACGATACACTCGTGACTCATACCTCTGTGTTAATTTCTAGTACCTTGGGCGGGTTTAAATCAGCTGATTTACCTAACATTTAACTAATATTATAAAGATAGCTGAATCTAGTGTATGATTTATTGCCCCAATTTCTTTGTTTCAAAACATTCGGTACAAATTTTATACTTCAATTTGATTAAATTGTTTATAATAATTTAAAGTTAATTGCCAATAAATAAATCAATTTAATTAGACTATGAATTTAATTTGTGTTTTTTAATCAATTTCAATGAAAGAAACATTTTAATTATTATTTTATTTTGGGGGGGATTGTAATAAGATGGAACAGCAATACATATTTTGCATAAACTATTGTTGTGGTCACTGACACTTCTCTAAGGAAGCTTTTCTCTTTGAGATTTTGATCGTTTAGTTTATTATAATTATTAACTTATTACAACCCTTATTACACTTATTATACTTATTATTATACAGTTTTTTTATTAATTTTACAAGCTAGCTATAAAGTTTTAATTAAAAATATAGGTCATCCATCAAACTTTGTGTACTGTATCCTTTACTTAACTAACATCTCACATTGCCTGGACCTATGATGGCAGACACTGCCTAGAGGAAACTTTGTTCTTTGTATTTGATGATCGTTTAATTTTTTTATATTTAACTTTATTAATACAAATGTATTATGCAGGTTTTTAATTAATACTAACTGGTTATAGGGTTTGAATTTTAAATATAAGCCCTACACACCTGTATATTGTATCCATTACTTAACTAACATCTCAGACTTCATAGACCTTTTTTATTATGGAAGTACCGGTACTGAATCCTCGTTGTTTCAATTGTGAATGGAGGTTCGAAGCACTACATGATTTTAATGAAGAGGAGATAGTACAATTTTTAATTAAGCACAAGGTTTTAAAAAACCGAACCTTGTGTTCAAAGTGTGGGTCAATTGTGACTTTAAACAGGGCTACTCTTGAGTACAGGTTATCATCTTTATTATCTTTTTTAATAATTTTTAAATATTTTTTTCTTTACCATTTTACAGCTTTATTAGTAACTTTATATATATATTAATTTATAAATGTAGCAATAAGAAAGCATTAGCTGTTTTAAATTGTTTTCTACAATGCCTGACAGGTTTTAGTTTATAGCAATAAAATTGTGATTGACTGTCTTCTGAATCACAGGCATTTAATACTTTAATACTTTTAATATTTTTACTATTTGCCCATTTGGTGAGATTTTATAATTTATCTTTTTTTAACATTGTAGTAGATAATGGAATAAAGTTTTTCATTCATTCATAGGTGCAACAACAAGGTATCTATAAGAAAGCAAAAGGCCACAAAGTGTAACTGGCATGGTTATGGAACGGCGGGAAGCTTTCTGGCAGGATCAAGACTGCCCTTGAAAAGGTTGTGGCGCTTGTTGTTGCAGATAATTCTTTTAGATGCGCCTCAAACTTTTCTCGTTGAAGGTTATTCCTTTTCCCCCAATACTATAGTTGATTGGAAGTCGTTCGTTAGAGAAGTGTACGTCGATCACTTTCTTCGCCACAGTGAGCCTATCGGTGGACCGGGTGAGATTGTAGAAATCGATGAAGCCAAGTTTGGCAAGCGAAAATACAATCGAGGCCGGATCATCGATGGTCAGTGGGTCCTAGGAGGAATCGAACGGGGATCACAGCGTACCTTTGTTGTTCCTGTACCTGATCGTACAGCAAGGACATTGATAAGACTGATCCGTCGTTGGGTTCTTCCTGGGACCACAGTGATTACGGATTGCTGGAGGGCATACAGGAGACTCGAGCAGTATCAGTTTCGACACCTGACTGTGAATCATTCACAGAATTTTGTAGATCCACAGTCAGGTGCACATACAAATACTGTGGAGAGGTCCCGGAGAGAGGCTAGACGTTCAGTTCCTAAAAGCGGCAATCGAAAAGAACACTTTGTTGGATACTTGGCTCGATACCTGTTTGTCAAGAAGTACGCCCACAAATCCATGGCGCATGTTTTTTTTGAGGCAGCTAGTGAGCTGTATCCGCCTAAATACTGAACTAGGTATGATAATTAATCACACATTTTAAATTAAATCAGTACGTTTATTAGTTAATTATGTTGTGACATTCAAAGAATGTGATGTAAAGAAAAAAATGAAAACTATTAGGTACCTTAAATCTATTACCTATGCAAATTGATTAATTAATTCCAATTTAAAAAAATGAAATACGTTACAACTTAATGTAACAACACAAAATCTATGCTATTTTAATCTGAAGAAATTTTTCATAAACCATGTATAAATGATAACTTGCCATAAGATACTGTTTTGAAACACAATTTAATATTCACCCAACCCTTTTTTGACCAACCTCATGCAATTTGAAAACTAATTTCAACAGTACAAGTTTTACCCTGATACGGTGGGTAAATCTCTATATATAGAGAGAGAATTCGGCAAGAAAATTGCTGCTGAATCAGTGGCAAAAGTCGCTGGTTCAATAGACAGTTTCACACACATTTCTACATCCTTTTTTTGTCCAACATATTACAATAGGTATTTTTAGATTTGGTATTCAAGGATAGGAATATGTTCTAACATAATTGACATTAGGTTCGTTTTAACTGGCCTACTTATAACAGATTATATCATACTGCAGTACGTTTAGTATTTTTAGAGTGAAGTCATAGGTTGTATTGTTATCCTTTAAGGTCTGCATGAGGGTAATTTTTGTAATATAAAATATTATTAACGACATAAAAATATTAAAAACTTAACTCCTTAGAGCGCTGTATGTCAGCAATATCTCGTCTATTACGATGTAACGCAACGTGTATTGGTCGCCTTTATACAACTTTCACAATTAGTTATATTTTTCAATTATACGGCAGAAACCCAATGTATTTTAATTGACAGTCTAAAACATAACAACTAGTCATTTTACGACATGTAAACACGTTAATTATAAAAAAGAAGAATTGTTATATTTTATAAATCAAACCTATTATAAAATAAACATCCTTCAATAATTTTTGTAGATAAACAAATATGTCACTGGTTAGAAGTAGTTTCTGTACTTGCCGTACATCTTTGTTTATTTCAATTACATTGTGCTGAAGGAATAACGGATTTGTAATCAGCTGATTGACAATGAAATGAACTAATACTAAATAAAGTTGAGCTCAGTTAATGATTTGTTGCGCCATTTTGTAAATCACGAGAATCTCCCGTTTACCCTAAAATTATCCCAAATTCCCTAAAATATCCCTCATTCCCAAATATTTCTCTTTTCTCCCAGCTCAGAACGTCGATTGTTGTAGACAACAAGGTTGACTGGTGTTTCAAGGGTGCCTTATTTTGGCCAGAAAACGTTAGAAAACGTCGGGAGAACTGTGTTCCTTGGTGTTTTTATTGTGAATTATGTTATTACAGAGTGAAATAAGTGTATTTGAGTGATTTATTTTGCCGCCCAGAACCCCGATTCACGTCGATCCCCTGGCTTGACGTTATGGTTTCAGAGGGTCAAAATACAGCCTAAAATCGTACGAAACGTCGAAATTGGGTTCTTCCGCGGACAGGAACATTGTTAAAAGGTTAGTAGAAAGTGTAAAAAGTAAGTCTAAGATCGATTTCATATAGATTTGTACGATACTGTAGTCGGAACTTTTACCATTACATAAATTAATTATCAATTGTTTTTCGGAACAAAACAAGGCAAAAAGTAAGCCTAGTAAATTAAATAATAACTTAGTTATAACCCTTTTACGGAGAGTTGCTGTCAGCTACGCTGGCACTTTATGCATAGTGCCTAGAGTCGCTGTGAGCGCTGTGGCACTCAAAGGGGTAATGTTCTACTAATTAATATTATGGTATTTTCCATTCGTAACTTCAATATAGGTTACATCTATGGGGTGGTTCTCATTTGACTGAAAAAGCTTTTGTCTGGCAAAAAAATCTCTTAGGGCAGTACTGAGTTTACAGGCTTATGAATCATGTAAAGGACATTTTTCTGAATGAAATATTTTAACACTTCCCTCTATGTACATCCTCGGCCAACTTATTCACGTAAAAACTAACTTCCCACAATTTTTGCCCCATTCTCACCTATACAATAGCAGTCAAATACAAAATCTAGTAACTCCAAGAATCTGCCTTTCTAAAGCACTAAATTACTACCTGCACTAACAATATGTTTATTTCAATAAACTGCCTCTTAATGTCAGAGAGCTCCTCTGACCTCAGTTTAAAAAAAAATAACAAAATTTTTAAAGAGTAAGGAATTTTATTTTATAGAGGAATACTTAAAATGTGATTTGTCAGATAAGGATTTTATCTTTTAGTTTATGGTTCAGGCCTGTCTTGTATCTCACTTAATATGTTAATATGTGTATACAGATGATTTCTGTAGTTTTGTTTGTAAGCTTGACTTAGCCCATCTCAGTGTATATGGTATAATGGCAGAAATAAATCTTATTGAATCTTTAAAAACATCTTCATCGTCTGACAACTCTACAGGTAGAACAAAGTGTATACAGAGTCATAAATTGTATGTTTGTCTAAATGATCACTCATCTTCACATACATTAATTTAACATTATAAATAAATAAATTATTCTAAAAAAACAATAGTAAACATTATTAATGAAAAAATTGCACAGAAAACTTGATGACAGAACTTAATGACGCCGGCAAACAACACAGACGACTAACTTAAAATCAATCAGCTGATATTGTTCAACTGCGTAGTATGTAATAACATAATAATTATTACTATACAGCTGATAAAAAATGTCCACTTAATTATGTTTGTCATAACAGAGAATGTATTGGGGAGCATTGTATTTGAGCATTTTAATACATCAAAATTTATAATTACAGCAAAAATAAAGACATATTGAATTGCTTAGCCCAATCTATACTCGGAATTTGTGTGCAACGGCGATTGCATACTAATGTGTTAATAGTGGAAAAAATAATTTTTTATATCTTTCAGAAGTCCAAAGTGATGATATTTTTCAATAAGTATTGACAACATTAATTTTCCAAGTTATAAGCTATATTATTAGCCTCTGCCATGCCATATGAATGAAAGCAATTTTGATTGACTTTATTCTATTAATTTTTTCTTAAGAAATATAGCTATTATTTTTTTATTAATATTTGATTTTCTTAACTTTTAGCCTACATATTCTAAGTTACCTGACAGTATTTGTTCTTTTTCTAAATTAATAAATTGTGATATTTTTATTACTAGATGAACGCATCAGTTTTGAGGTGTTTTTGCCTATTTACCAAGCAATTTCTAAGGCCCGTTCTAGCGACACAGCTGATGACTTTATTGAAGGCCTGAGACACTTTGACAAGGATGGAAATGGTTTCATATCGTCTGCTGAACTGAGACACCTGCTCACTACCTTAGGTACCGTACTCAACTCTTTACTTGAAATAATCTTATCTTATTCAGTAACTGTTCGCTTGTTTTGTTATCAATATCAGATGTAGGTTTCATAGTCAGTGAGTCATTTTGAGCAAAGGACACGTAAGCTGTACATTTTAAGTTGGGTACATTCTGAGTAATCATCAAACAGCTTTATCAAGCTTTAAGTTTGAGATAAATATTGCGATCCAAATAATAAAAATGAATGTTGTACTCTCAAACTGGATAACTTCATTATTAATTACATCCCAATTACTAAAAAGTTTGATAATTGTTATGTAGTGTTAGTTATTGAGTTTCTTACAATTCTTCATAAAAACTAAATAAGGTATTTGAACTTTGCACTCTCTCACTCGGTCTCTTTTTGACAACCTGCAGATATATAGCCTTAGAAGCAATATGGGAGTTATTTAATGGCATTAGCACTTGGACCAGAAGTGTGAATTTTAAAGGAGCCAAATTACTCCTTTTTTTAAATATGAGCTCATTTTAGTAGTATTTATTGGGTTGATATTGACAGGGGAGAAGTTGACTGACGAGGAGGTGGAGCAGCTGCTCTCAGGCCAGGAAGACTCTCAAGGAAACGTCAACTACGAAGAGTTTGTTCGCATGGTCATGTGTGGTTAGATAACAGAGTCGTTATCATTTATTTACTATCTTATATTTATTACTAACCATTTCACTGTTATCAGACAAACAACCAAATTAATATGTCTGAAGCAGGGCATTATTTATTCCATATTCTCGTGTTTTGTATCGGTTTTTATTATTACCTGAAATAAATTGTGGTTTACTATATAATTTGATTTTTAATGAAGAATTCCTGTCAATGGTAGCAACCCAGTTCTTAAATATGGTTAGGTTAAGATAACTTTCTTGTAAACTTGGTAAATTTTTTAAATTTTTTATTATATATATTTGGAAAAAATCTCCTTTTACATCAAGTGCATATATGCACTTATTGTATAAAAAGCTTCATCTTTGTAAGCACTTTTCAACATAACAATGTTATCTATAGGACTCTATCCTAACAAGAAACAAAAATTCAGGGCTGCGCGCTGTTACTTCGGCCAAAACGAAAAAAACTATGAAATAGCGAAACAGTGTTCACTAAAATACTCAGTGCAGACAAACAAGTACACCCACGGAGACAGCACTAGCGACACTGAACTACGAATAAGCTGCGCTACACACGTAGCGGCAGACATACGTACTACACAGGCCACGCCTTCGGCAGGGTCATTCCGGTTACTTTTGGATAACCCCTCGTAATATATTTCACTTCTATATAACGTATGATCTACCACTCAACCTTGATATAACATATGATCTACCCACTCAACCTCGATATAACATATGATCTACCACTCAACCTCGATATATCGAATGATCAAAACATGTCCCAACCTGAAACCTCTGTCAGAACAGTCCACATCCTGTTGCTTTAGCTACTGTCGGGTGTATCATCTCTAGTTACCGTTGGGAGATCATACATACTAAGTACTGTAAATATTGTGTGTGTAAAGTGTAGTACCAATGGCATGTAATCTGACAAGGTGCACTTTAAGTGTTGACATCAAGCGTGTTCAAGTACTGTAACTTCATGTATAGTACAGAAATTGTTAATCAACCTTTTCTTTTGAAATTGAGTTGTTCGCTTATCATTCTTTCCTTTTTTTATTTGTTCATTGTGTAGATTTTGAAACGTAATACTTTTAAATGAAACTAGCCTTCTGTATTTAAATTATTTTGTTTTACTTACAATATATAGCATATATCCATGTTATCGTGTATTTTATTAAGGTTAAATTCACTTCAAATCGTTATCAAAAGGATCTGTGAACATCTATTTAGCTGACCTAAACTCAATTTAATGATCCTCGTTATAATCCTTGATGTAACATATTTTTTATACAGTCCCTTTAGATTCGTTATATCGATTGATATATCAAGGTTTGACTGCATATAAATCCACAACGGCAGAAAAAAAGCACATGGATATTGGAGAACAGTCTATTCAAGTTTGTAAATTCTTTATTAAAAAATATGATACAGATTAAATATACATTTATTCTACCTACCATGAGTTAGAAAATAATTTTTTTTTGTATCAGTAACAGCACAGATTCATATACTTGGAAATTGCACTAGCCCAAGTTATCGAAACTGTTGCTGTTTTAAGTAACACAAGACACTGACCTTTATAAAATTAAGAATTAAACCAGTAGAAAGAAAGTTGTTTTATTTCTATTGTAATGGTTAATAATTATGTTATCAAAACCAATCTTGATTTTTATGCATTTGCTTTTTATGATGTCACTATTATTTTTTGTGCTGGACCAGGATCCTCTGCCATCAACATCTATGATGTCTGCGGCAACTATTTAAACACGCTGAGCTACTGATCAACAAACACTGCTAACTCTGAGGGCAATAAGGTATTAAAGGCCACTCTGAAAATCGTTTGAATTTCGGCAGTTTAAAAAAACAGAACTATTAGAAGTCCTGTTTAACATCCATATTTTTGTTATCAAATATATTGAGCAATTTTTCTACTCATTAACAGTTTGTATTATTTTGTAATACAAGCTTATAAGTTCATCAATCTACGTTAGATATTGCCCTCAGAACAAACTAACAACATTAGAATAAACTGAAATAATTAATGGGAATAAATTTTGAAAAACATTACTTACTTGACTTAATCCCATTGACTCCTCCTGGAGCATAGGGCCTCAACTGTTCCTCTCCATGTCACTCTATTGGCTGCCTTCCCCTTATCTCCTCTAACAATGTCCTCTTCCATGTTTTCCTGGGTCTTCCAACCTTTCTGCTCCCGGCGGGGTTCCATTCCAGTGCCTCTTTCGCCACATCACCATGTCCCTTCCGTAAGGTGTGCCCTACCCATCTCCATCTCCTCTTAATCTCTACATCAATTGCCTCGTGGTTTGTTTGACACCATAGTTCTTCATTTGTCAATACTTCAGGCCATCTTTATTTAATATTCTTAATATTAATATTTCTTTATTGTTCACACAGGTTTGCAGCTTGTTTACTATCCCCCTACTCAGTTTCCAGGGTTCCCAGCCATATAGCAACACACTCTTCACGTTTGAATTGAAGATCTTTAATTTACTTTTTGTTGAACAACTGTTTGACCTCCAGATTTTATTGAGGATGCTGAGAGCTCCAAAGGCTCTTATTTATTCTCCTGCCCACGTTCTCTGTTCCCCCCCTTCTGTCAACAAAATAACCTAAATGCAGAAAATCTTCAACTTCCTCATTTTCTAGTCCTATTGCCCCTTGAGCCTCGTCATTTACCCTCATGTACATGGTCTTCCTTTTATTTATCTTTAGACCTACCTTTTTATTTCGTGTTTCTGTTTATCACTAAAGCTGCTGCCTTGTTGCGGATATCAAGCAAACATCGTCTGCAAACTCCAGGTCCTCCAACTGGTCATAAACGTTCAAAGTAATACCTGTTCTTCCTTTGGTGTTTTCCCTCATTACATGATCATGTGAAAAACATCCAGGTGTCATACTAGTTTCTTGGCTTAACAACTGCTTATGTTCAAATATAAATAAATACATATTATGTGTATGGATTTTGCTCATTACAAAGAGAGGCTAAACAGCTCATAACAAATTCGCAAAATATGTACAAATAAATGGTAGACCGCCAGGTTAGTTGATCTATCTTATCACATTAAGTTGACTCAACAAAATCATGGCACAAATAAAATAAATGCTGGCAACCACTTCCTCACATTGACTATATATCCGCATTCCATATTATGGTACAGTTAAGTTGGATTATCCGAAACAATAGGGGATTATGTGCATTCGTATAACTGAATTTAGGGATAATCGGTCAGACACAGGAAAATGATGTTCAATACACAGAAGGAAAAAAAATTTAATTTACTTTTTATAATATGATACTGCAAAAATATACTAAGAACTCTTTATAAAGCACAAAAAACATTCTGAGTTTTAAAGAATTTAAAATAAAAAGCTTTAAAAATGTTTGTTGGACACAGTGGTGTAGTGCTAAAAAAAGCTGTGCCGGAGCGGTGTGTGGCGTAGCGGCCCTTCCCAGAAAGGCCATTATTCTTTGGGGGGGTAATGGGAAGTCAAAGTCTGCAAGTTCCTCAGGAAGGTCATTGCGTGGTCAAACGCGAGGAATTGTGTAAAATGATTTATCTATTTAAAAAGAATTACATAAACTGAATTATATATTTAATATTATAATAATTATATATATTATATATTATTATTATATTATATATAATATATATATATATAATTTAATTTTACTAAAGCAACTAAAGATGCTCCTGGAGTATCTTTTGTATTCATGCAAAGTATTGCAGTCGAAGGCAAACGGTCTCTTTTTAGTAAGGGTTCGCTTTCTTTTAGAAGAAGAACATTTGTAAATGAGTTTACCCACCACATAATACGGAGGAAAATCCTCCAATTTTATTTTGTAAAAATCACCGCAACTTCATCGATGTTAAAGGCTGTTCCGTAGGAAGAGGGTGTGTTGAAATAAATATCTAAAACGGAGATTAAAATTATTAGGATTTAAATGGTTGAAGTCTGAAAATACAAATAACCTCAACAATTCTTAATCAGCCTCAAGTTTGTTGTAAAATTAATATATTTTTGAATTAAAAAACTAGATACTATAAAAAGATATATGGTCTTCAAGTAAGCCCTAGTGTCTGATTCTGGTGTTACGATGTTTTTAGGTTAGGGTTAATGTGAAACGCCTAAAATTGCCTCAATATTGTGTGTTGATCATGAAATGATGCAAGCGACTCGCTTACCTACCACTCTATAAAAAGGCAAAGTACAAGTATAAAAATCTGAGTTTTGGCTGCACGAGCTGTGCCGGAGCGCCGCTCCGGCTCTAAAAGCTGTCCCGGAGCGGCGCTCCGGACCGCTCCGGCTCCACTACACCACTGGTTGAACATCAATTCGACTCGCAAATGGGAGGTTAGTCGCATCAGCAATACTGGGCCGCTACTGCCCCTGATGGTTAAACTTCGGCGCTTGGTTTCATTTTTCGATGTTTGGCTGTATTTCAGTTAACTGATGTTTCGGATAACAGAGCTTCGGATAATCAACCCTCTACATTTGCAGTAAGCAGAGTACATCATACACATATTTACACATTTGTACTGTCATACTGTCAGTTCTTATGTAAGAAAATAATATTTATTAAAAAAATGATGATGTTGTGTTTCTTAATATTTTTTTACCCTAGAGAAGAATTGTAAAAAACTTGGAACTAATAAAACCTTCAGAAGACTTTTAATTACTTAAAATTTAGATGTGGTATTTTGTTAATTAGGAGTCCCAGAGCATGTAGTTTGAAAGATCACTTAAATGACCTTCTATCTTACCCTCCTTTCCCATCTTAAACTGTATGGATACCCGATAATTGTACCGTAGTTAATTTAGTACAGTTCAAATACTCAACTCTTTAGATGGCTAGATGGGCTACCTGACTAAGACTCGTCATACACATTCAGTTTTGCTTGGAGGCTGTGACTGCACAGTTTGGCCAGAATCTGCATCTCCCCATTGGCTTTTAGTTCAGTCTGACCAGTTTTTTACCAGTCATAATTTTTGTTCCATTAGTTCAGGGCTGTATAAAATGATTTTACAAAAGTCAACAACTCAGAGTACACTGCATCACGCATGTCCCTGTTGTGATAGTATTTACTTTTCATCTTCCAAATGCATAGATGGCTTCAACATTTATCAATGAACTTAATAGTTGCATCTTGGCATGAAGTGTTATACATAAGTCCATCTGGCTAACGATCTGTCTAAAAGCAACACCACACACTATCAGTTTGGCCTGAAGGCTAAAAAAGAAAGCAAATGGCCAATGAAACACATTTCATTGAAAACTGATCATGCATTGCTGGCCTGAAAGAAATCCAATACAGTCGACTCCCTCTGGTCCAGACTCTGATATTTTGGACACTGGATGAAAATGAGTCATTAGCGTTTTTAATAGCATAAATTGACAGGATTGAACGTGCTTGTTTTTTTCTGGCCTAACTATAGATAAATAACATCAGTTCAGTTTACAGTTGCGTTCGATTCGGATCTTCAGTGAAGCGGGAAATGGCAATGCCGGTCTGGGAATTTTGACTCATGCGGAAGGGAGGAACACTGGAACTGCCAAATGGCATGATTATGCATTCAAGAAAACAGTTTAAGCGAAAAAGCAGAAGAAAATAACAGATTTTTTTAAATATTTACAGTATTGTAAATCCAAGAATTTTATTCTTTTTAGGTTACAGTAAATATGTTTGTGATTATCTTATTAATATCAAGTTAGAGTTCAGTTTTTCATACTGTAAAATAAAGGTGTAAAGGTTCAATTCTCGGAGGTTCATGATTTCATGTTCATTCCTAATTATGGAGAACATTTAATTGATAAATGTCACAAAAACTACGATCCAATAAGCTGGAAACAAAAACCTGTAATTTTTGGGAAAGCACACTTTGTAATTTACACAGGTTGTAATTTATATATATAACCGCACCGGATGGTACGGAATTTTTTTTAAAATCTGGATAGGAGTCCGGATTAGAGGGAGTCTACTGTATTCCAGAATACCTCTGCCATACCAATATAATTCCGATTTTCGGATAATTTACATCACTGTGTTTCTGGAGGTCTGTATGAACTATAACACTTAATTTACTTGGCAATGTTTTAAGCATAAATTTGCACTCAGTATATACTACACTGGATTAAACCTTACAATTATAATTTTTTTTGCTCTCTGCTTGCACTTGATTACTTTTTCACCATAGCAAAATTGTTATTGGTGAGTATTATCCCTTTAAAGAGTACAATATTTTGCGTCAAAATAGTATTGACGTCTTAAAACGTCTATTTATTGGTTCCGCAAAAAGGAGTAGCGATGTTTTAAAACGTTATTTGACGAAATTTGTTCAAATACGTAAATATATTCATATAACCAGACACAGATTGATTCTCAAGTTATAAATCGATAATTAAAGATACGTAGATACGCGGAACATGTGAATTGGTGTATTCGCTAGGTTGTAGGTAATCTGCGAGGGTTTCTTAGGCAGGGTGGTCGTGGCGGGAAGTTTCGGTGGAAAAAGTGGCGGCGCGGCAGAAGTTTTATTAGACCTATTATTTATTAGCACTGAAGGTTCAGCGGGTAATAAGTAATCAAAATCAAAGCGTTCTACATTCCCCTATTATTGACGCCTGTGAGTAGCTGAGAGTTATTCGTTTGCTTAACATCACTCGGAGCTTTCTTTAGTTACTTTGATTGAAGATTTGAAAATTGAAAAATTGATTGAAAAATGTTTATTTTAGGGCGTGTTTTAAAACACGTTTCTAACTATATTTACTCCATGTTGCAATGTAATTTAGCGAAAATTAAAAAATTTTTTTACTCTTGAGTTTTTACCCTTACTCCTTAACAGCTCTCAAATAATAACGTTTTAAAACGTCGTTACTCCTTAAAGGGTTCAAATTTAAAAATGAGGTGTTTTTATGATCTAAGGGGAGGTGTAATGACTAACAGGTGGGTTTATGTATATATTTATATATAATTATTACATTTTTTCATATTATGTTTAAATTTAAGTAACAAGAATATTTGGGAAGTTTTATACTCTAAACAATGGAGTGATTATCACATCCTTAAATAACTAGTAAAATTTAATTATCTTTTGCTATTGCTTCAATTTGAGTGCTAAAAAATAATTCCAAAAGTTTTGTAAATAGCTTATGAAATCCTTAAAAGCAACCAGGTCTTAGAATAAGTACAATGATATCAGTCGAGTTTCCACAAGATTCAGTAAAACAAAAAACTTGTAGAAAATGTACAATAACGTAATATCATTCAACAGACTTGTAAAAATACATTAGAATTTGGCAAGAAAAAACATTATTTCGTTCTTCTAAATGGTGTTTGTCTTCAATTGTGTTAAATTGACATTTATCAACTTCTAAACATTCTTGCAACACATAATTATAGTATTCACAATAATTCCCAACCTCTAATTATATTATTATAAAAATACAAATATTGTAAGTTTCAAAATAAATGCATCCTTAATCATTAAACATAGTATGATTCAAGATTTAAAATAAAGCAAAGTTTATAATTTAATATTTACACCTCTATTTAAAAAAGACTGGTCTTGGAATAATAGTGAAAAGTTAAAATCTTCATTATAATTATCAGCTTTAGTTGGCTGAAGTCCAACTGTTTCCTATTGATTAATCCTGTAAATTGGATTACACTAGGAACTTAACCACAGACCAAATGTTAACACCAGGGTCGTCTAAACATAAGTTAAGATCACTTAATAACAGGTAAAATATTCCAAGTCTTAAGTATAAAATTGACACAGTAAAATAGGTCAAATATGTCACCAGATTACTCATACATAATATAGGAAGAGGAGAAAGAATAATGTCTTTGGTGTATTACATTGAAGAGTTGTATAAAATGTTTTAATAAATACAACCCATGAAGGTAAGGTACAGTACTCGATATTTGTTTGTATACTGTATTAATAAAATCAAATGGGCAGAACATACTGATTTATAAGAAAAGAGTAGGACCAACATTATGACCCTTATATAGTAGGAAAGATCAAAAGCTGCAGGTTTAGTGGACTGGACACCTCCAGAGAAAAGAAGAAATCTTATAGTAAACTGCATTTCGAGAAATGTTTGTAAAGGCAGAAGACTAGCTGGAAGACCAAAAGTAAGATGGTGGGACCAGGTTCAGAGAGACAACAGGAAGCTGTGGACCGTACCTACTGGAGAGGCCTATTAGAGACTTAGGTACGAATGGCCACTCTAGTAATAAAGTATAATTATGAAAACTTTATTTTCATAAGTAAGATAGAAAAACTTAAATGCTGCAAGGCCATTCTTCATTGCATGTGACGTAAGAGGCTGGATGATTTCAATAAACCCAGCTATGTTGCCATGAGCTATTCCACTACTTTTGCGATTGTTGCAGCCGTTAGCGATGTTTACTGTCATTATTTCTCCCGACGCTATTATCTGTGTTATCAAATTATAAATCATTAACAGATATGTTTATTTTGAGATATTTTAGGATATATATATATTATGATATATACATATATATAAGATAGAATGTTTAAAATTAAATATTGACCATTTAAATGATGTGCTGGCAATGGTTAATGCTAACTTCAGAAAAATTACAACAACAATGGTTAGACAAGTGGTTTCCAAGTCAGCTCTGCACATGCGCAAGCTCTTAATGTAGACCTCATATTCTGAAAAGATCACTCATTCACTCAGCAAATGGTAGTCATGTCCTTCCCGCGCATTATGAACGTTTTTATTGTTTAATCTCCCCCCTCCAGCCAAGATGTTAAAACTGTGCAGCAGAATTATAAATATTAAATATCAATAGAACATTTTGACATTTAACATAATATATTACATTGAATATTCATGGTGCAATACCAAAGGTGCATTTACATTGACCCTTCATTGAGGCGAAAATGCATTTTTAACTTAAAATGATAACAGTTGATAGTTGAAACTATTGTTATATCATATAAATACAGGACAATGAGGCAAAATAAATAGGAAATTCATTAGAACTATAATGACATTGGTCTGTGGTAATGTTTTGTTTTTAACATGACAGTAACTAAGATTTTAAAGAAAAATAATAACAATTAATCTCAGCTTTTATCAGTGTTTTTAAAAAATGTACCTCTGGATATCATTGCTTAGCATTTTCAATTACAAGAGCAACATTCTTTTTATGTTCTTACAACACAGAAGTAGATCCCGTTGCAGCAGACCTGCATACTCAGGAAATTCCTATTGCTTGAATAATCATTTGTAACGCTATATTGTGATAACTATGATTCTCTTCATAGTCATCTAGGTACAAAATAGTGCATTTCTTTCTCCCCATTAGAACACCAATCCTGGTATGCAGATTTGCTGCAATAATCCTTAAATAACGGGTGCTTATAATCAGGTATCATGGTTAATAATAAGTTGAACCCATAAACCAAATTTTATCTTTTTTAATAAGGGAGTGATATCAACTTAGTAGTGCACCCACAGGGGTGTTATGGGTTCTAAATCATTTTCCAGAGAAGATTTCACTGGAATATTTAATGGCGTTGAAATATAAAATTGTTAATACGACTATTATTTTCGTTGAAACTATAGAATCTAGTATATATATTGTTTTAGAGTTTTTGAGTCGATAATTTTACTTATGATTAGTCTAGTTATGTTTTAACACCATTTAAGTGTAATACATGCTATTGATCAGGGTGATTTAGCTGGACTGAACATAGTCGTTCTTATTCAGAGTGTGTTACAGAATAAAAAAATACTTATTTTATCAACAAATTGCTGTAGGCTATTAATGTGGTGACCACAAAGGAAAGGTAAGTGATTTTTTGGTCACAATTTAATTTATATGGGAGAACGATGATTAACTTAGGTACCATATAAATGCAAAATATTGGGTCTATGATATTGACATTTTTACTAAAACAACTTAAACAAGAAAATTATTAAGGATCAAATTTTAATAAGTATTTTTTTAGATTTTGCTACGCAGTTGTAATTTTTTTATTTATAGTAATACATTTTCATTGTTTTCTAAAACTGAAAAAGGTTTCAAGTCAATAGGACAAATAGTTTAATAGATAACTGTACCTAAGTGTTTTTATCCTAGGTTAAGGAAAAACAAATGTAAAGTTAAATATCAGAACTTCGACACATGGAGAATATTTCGTTGAAAAATATTTTAATTTTTTTATTTTCAGTTTTATTTAGTTCTAATTTTTTTTATTTATAGCTATATAGTGTTATATATTTTTGAAAATCACGTAACACAAATGTTTTTCAACAATAAAAAATGAATTTTTGACCGAAAAACCACTGAACTCCCCTTAAGGCTTGGATGAAATGTTGGAACATTTTAAATTATTTTAATATTTGGTGAACACCTACTGTTTTAACAATTTTTCTTTCAATTTCTGCTAAAAGCCTATGGAATATTTACGGAATTTTAAGGTTCAGCGGGGCTTGCACTTCAGACCAAAATCATGGCAATACATGCAGTCATGATTTATGAACATTAACATGCAAACACATGTTTTATAAACCCTTTAACCTTGGCGTAAGTTGGAGCGCCACAGTTCAGTGGCGCGGGTTTTAGTTACGGTTGCCGATGACCCACCATGGGGTTTTCCGTAGCCTCACGTGGTTTTTTTTTAACATTCAGATAAAACTTAGTTTAAAACACATTTTAAAGCAAATAACCATAATAAATGTATTATTTAACAATGTAATAGTATTCTTCTAAACTTAAATGATTATTTAATTCTTACATTTCATGAATAAATAATTAAAACTAACTCCAAACTGGGCATTTCCAGGATCTGTAATAGTACGTCACCTGCCATTTCAATCACTTATCACAACCAACAAATACGATCAATATTGTGTATAAAACTAAAACTGGTTCAGCACAAACAACTCTTTTATTTTCTAAACCCGAACACAAACCATTATCACAAGACGACAAAACAAGCTAACTGAGGGGGAAATTTGGTTCTGCAGAGCAGAGTGGGGAGGACATAGTTTCATAAAAATTCACTTGAATGCAGCACCAAATGATCTGTCTCTTTTCACTGTCAATGTAACAGTCATGGCTTGAAAAAAAACTAGCAGATGACTTGTATTCATGAGAGAAATAGCTGAGAATCCGATATAAGTCATATGTCGCGGTTAAAAGGTTAAGTAAACCAATATACTATTAAATTTCACAAAATAAAATGGTAAAAAACACTCAGTTTGTCATCCAATCACATACCTAACAGATTGTCAACTTGTTGTTAATTTCTATTATATGGCTGTCTTTTTGGTTTATTTGACAGCTTAAGGTATTGGATAAGAACAGTTGCTCTGGTAACGGCTGTAACTAGTCTCATAATCACTATTAAATATTTCTGTGCATATATTTCAATTAAGTTTATATATGTGATCCAAAAAATTACAAAAAATAAATGTTTATACAAAGTAGCTAGGGTAAAATTTCATATTTGCCAAAAACATTGGGGTGTGGCCCCCATATCCTCTATTAACTACACCACGTATATATCATTTAGTTTCTTTATTTAGACAGTAGCACAAGATATGAGCAATTTAATAACATCGCATGTGATTTATGTGCATAAAAAACAAAGAAAAATAATGTTTTTGTTGAAGTTTAAATGATTTTTTCCAGTCTTAATCTTATTCTCGAATTCAATAAATTGAATTTTCTTGATTTCATAATTATTTGTAGGAACAAGTTCACACCATTCAGTTCTTAGTATTAAGGGATCCTAATAAAAGTTGACTAGTGGACTATTAAAGTTAACCTTGAGACAGTCTAGACAGTTATATTTATCATTCAGAATTAGAATAAGATGAATAAACACAGAAACAGAGAATGAAAATCCAGCATTATAGAGTTTTAAAAACAGAATAATGAACTAACCTAGTTTCCAGCTGAGTTTTGGAAAAAAAGCCTCATTGAATACCAGGTTAAAACAATTCTGTTGTGTTTTTCTTAATTTAAAAAGCTTCGAGATAATTCAAACTATATTTTCAGTTACACAAACCAGTGTAAAGTATTATCTTTGAATTTTAATGTTTGAAAATTATAATTTATGAACATAGAAAAACAATAAATCTGTTAGGGGTGAAAAGGAAAATAAAATAATTCAAAACATAAATACAGTATGTGTCGTTCATATACATTAAGAAATACTTGACCATGATCTAAATGTCTTTAGAATAAAGACAAGCATAGTAATATAAAAACTACAAAATAATATTCATCTTCACAGTTAGGAACATAATGAGATCAGAGTCAGTTGGAAACCATTTTGAACACTATAATATCAAGTTGTCCCGAGCAGTTATAACTAAACACTACTCTCACCTCTAGCAATTGATAAAATCGGATACACATATTTGTTCCTCCCTCCCCCACTGTGGGATTCAACTTGTGATTTTTCACTATTGTTTGATGAAGGCTCTATATCTACAGACAAATCACCAGGACTAATCGTTCTCAGTCCACAAGGAGAATCACCTGATCGTAAATGTAAACTCCTTTCGATATCTTCTAGTAAATCACTGTTCTCAGTCCACAACGTTTTATCTTCCGTTCTGTGAACTTCAGCATTTACCGTGACCGAGTCCATCGATGTACTAAGATCTTTTATTTCGCTTGAGACAGATTTAAAACTGCCCGAAGAAATGCTCTCATCCGTCTCTTTTTCTAAATTTCCTTTAAATAGATTTTGAAACTTTTCATCTGTCAGTAAATGCAAACTACTCAACAAAGGACTGGATTCAGAGGTGCTTTCTTCATCTAAATGTTCTACTTCTTTGCTATTTGACCCTATTTGTTCGTCCGTCACATTTTCAGTACTGTAAAACTTATCATCGCTTGTATTAATTAATGATCCATTCTCAGGGGAGCTGTCTCTCTGAGTTTTTGATTTCACACATATAAAGTTATCAGCACTAAAAAAATTTTGTTTCAGGTTGTTCTTCCAACTTTTTCCGGAGTTCTTATCACGCTTATAGTCTTCCCTCGTAAAATGGTGTTTAACAGGGACATCGACAAATGTGACGGATGATTGTTTTTTCTTTACTGTACTGGTGCGTGAACTGATGCTGCTGACTTCTGAAAGAGACTCCGGAGTAGCCAGAGGTGCAAGGCCGAACCAATCGTCATGGATGAGGTCAAGAGGGGGTGCAGGAGAACTGGCCACCAGGCTGGTGAACTCCCACGGAAGATGACGGGAGTCAGAAAGGCAGTTGTCTGGAGCCGAGCGTGACGTGAAGCTTGTCTCTAGGCAGAGCTTGTGTGGTGGCGACCCTGAGTGACCATTGGAGCCAGCGAGGAGTTGACAATGGTCTACGTCTGCCACACTCGCGTTGTTGTTGTTGTTCAGGGAACGCTGCGGCTTGGCAGGGCCTAGGCTTGTTATAACCTGTAACAGAAACAATTATCATCATCAACACAATAAATGTAAAACCTAATGTGTGTTTCTATAAGCTAGAAAAATCATCTAAGATGATGTAGAAACCATGTATTCCAACAGATAATGGTAGTAGAATATATCGTCAGCTGACATTCATTCACAAAATCTCACAAAATTTACATGTAGAAGGTTATATAATCCATACTGAAGCAATTATTCCTTTCATTTTTATATCTATCCAACCTGGTAATTTGCCTCTCGTTAATGATTTTTGTATTTTAAAATCATATACAGGTACTATATTATATTCTGTTTAAATGGAATCAAAATTGAAAATGACTTTGTTTATAATTGAGCTGAATTTAACACTTGAAGGAGACCCAAATCCACAGAATGTAAATCTACATAGATCTGAAATAGAAATACCTAAAATAAAACTAAAATTTATTTTTATGAATTCTTCTAATTTATGAATTTATTTCCAAAAAATCTTTGCAAAAAAGTCTTTATCTTGTCTTTGTAGTCTTGGTATTGGCTTACTAGTGAAAATTATGTGACATGTCAATTGGGTAAGGTATTAAAAGGTGTATTATTAGGAGCTATCGATCGAATACATCATGTGAAAGTACCAGGGGATGGGATTCCAATTGCACATGACAAATAAATTGGATATGAATATAAATGAACACTACAATCCACGATTGATGTCATTGGCAGCTAAAGGGGGGACTGAGCCACCCAGATTTTTGGGCAGTATAAATATCATTCTCATATTCAATTAACATTATAATTCGAGTAAACAATACTTCTAAAGTTTATTATGGGTGGACTAGGTCATTAAAAATAAGCTTTACCACTATGGGGTATAAAAGCTATGTGCCCATTACATGGTTGCGCAGTAAAGAAGGGTAGCTGTGACAGAGATTTTTGGAAGGCTCACTAGACTAATCGGTTTGTTGTCAGATAACCCAGCCATCAATAATTCAGTGAACTGAGGAGTTGTACTGATGACAGCATCACTCATAATCGCACAATCCCCACAAATAGCTACGCCGTCAGATTGCTAACATGAAACATTTTTCAAAGTTTTGAAAAAAATTGTCATCCAGTTATCTTGATTGAACATTAATGTTATGATATTTTTGGTCAGTAAAGTCAGAATTGAGATAACACTTATTCGTTGGCAGGAGTCTATATAACAACTGCTATATATTTGCTATTCTAAACACATTCAATCATGAAATAATTGTTTGGTTGTAGTCATAACTATTATTAAATAAATGCTGGTTTTTCATTTGCTAAATTTTCCTTTATTATTAATATTTGATAACTTAATACTGGAAAACAAATTTCATCTAGTAATATATGGTTGTATACAAGGTAAATAGGCATGGTTAAAAATCTGAACATTATTAATAAAATATATAAAACTCTTTTAACACTCCGGTGCTCGCGTAGTTTATTGGTACGCAAGTGGTCAAGTGGAGTGCCACTGCACTACACTTCTTTTTTTTTCCTTAGTTAGTATGAATTATCTTGACGATGTATTAGCATTTTATGTTGAATAGACACATATAACACATAATTGATGTGATTGGTGATGTTATAAAACACATAATTTAGACCAAAAAATCTTTTAACAAATTGTTCAATACAATAAATTAAATATTGGTGCTTAGAAAAAATATTTTAAAAAATCGTTAGGAATAATTTTTTAAACAACACAATTGAAACCCAAAACCAACTATAACAACAGATTTTAACAAGTGCACCTAATTAGCACATTCTACACACACACTTTTCAAATGATCAAGGTATACTCATTTGTTACATTTGAAAATTTAGCAAATTTTACAAAAAAATAAATAAATATTGCTGCATAGAACAATAATTAAAAAATGGTTAGGAATAATTATTTGAACAAAGCAATATTATCTATTTCAAGTTCATCAGGGTTTTCATCACCGATGACACTCTCATCATCCCAACACCATAACTGTTCTTGGTTGTCTATTGTTCATTCGTTAGTTAATACCTGCACACACTATAAAGTTTTCATATAAAAATAATGTCAATTACGTGAAATAAAATCCACAACATACGTCATTCCGTGGAAAAAACTGGAACACTGATACTTACGTGGAGTGCACCTGCACTCCAATCGTGCGGCACCACGGGAAAAAATTAATAGAAAATTTGTTTAGCCTGAATTGGTAGCTGCCATTATACTGACAGGTTTCAGGGGTGTCAGAGTTAAGGTAGATGACTGCTCAAGGTCACAAGTGCTGTAAACTGCGTTTCATAAACAAAACAACATGACTGGAGTGCCACCGCACTCCGCGTGAGCACCGGAGTGTTAATATTGTATGACACAGTAAATATAATAAGCATTAAATCGGATAAAAGTAATACGGTTGGAACCTGATGATCCATCTGTAGCCAAGTGAGGCCCTGAGCTCCCACCTGGTAAGGGTAAGGGATATGGGATATGTGAGTGGATTGTTTGGTGAAAGCAAATTACTTGTCTCTCATAAAAAATATATAAACAAAACTTTATTGTTTTGGTATTCAAGATATGTAAACTAAAGGGTCATTAATAGTATTCTAAGCTAATATTAATTTTGTTAATGTTCAATGACAGAGGTGCTGCAGAGGAAGATGTTTTAGTCAAGAAAACATATGAAATTAGATCAAAGAAGTGAGATAATTTTCAGAACATTCCATTGACTCAATTGCCTACAAAGATATTCTCAATTTGTAACACTTAAGGTCATTCAAACAACTGGATTAGATATTTATTAAAGTGGATTTTTTGCCTAGGAGAACTAAAAACCCTTAATCGGACGTGACTGCTTCATTTGTTTGACTGTCAACAAAGTCATTCACTACCATTGTCCTATGAACCGTTAGGAACAAAGATTGTACCTAATAAAATTATTTTATCACATTTCATTTGGTTCTGTGTACAGGAATACCTCAATGTAAAATCTCAAAAGAATTTTAGTATTACAAAAAGAAAGCCTTAAGAATAATTTTAAAATTAAATTGGATGGAATCTGTCAAAGTACATTTTCAAAATTAGGAATAATGTCATTTTATATTTGAATTAATATTGCTCATTAAACATATTCTAACTTTTCATGGCAATTAAGAAATTATAGCAATTACAATACAAGACATAGAGCCACTTTGGAATATGATAACCACAACTTAAGATTTTATGAAAAAGAAACGTCTTACGGAGGAATTAGATTTTTTAATTTAACCACTAGATCTAAAAAATATAACAGATTACAATAAATTTAAAAAATAAAAATTTTATGATTAATAAGCCTTTGTACTGTTTAGAGGAGTTTTTTCAATAGAACTTTATTTTTCAATTGTATTAATTCTACATGAATAATTAAGATTAAGTTATATGTTTACATTCATTATACAATATACAGTAAACCCTCTCATATCCGGACTAATGTGGCGACGGCCGATCCGGATAGCAAAAAATCCGGATATGAGAATATTAAATAAAAAAAACACTTTAATAATATTAAAACTCAAAAAATCACGTAATACAATACAAAGTGGTACATTTTTACTAGAGTAATACAATTTTTCCTCCATCGTAATGACAACCCTTTTTCTTTTTCCGACCATAATAACTTATTCCTACCCGAAACTAAAACGAACCGTTACAAAAAAGACAAGGTCACTGAAGCAAAACAAAGGCGACACTGACCACGGAGGCAGGTGTTGTCACTACAGTACACGTGATGCGTTGGCTTGGCTATTGGGGTGGGTACGGACAGGTGGGGTGGGGACTGGGGAGGTTTATTGTTTCGTAAGTCAGTGACCTTGCACCAGATAGCACAGAATACAGACAGTAGCGCTAGAGACTCAGGCAGTCGGGACTAGGGTGACTCATCGTTTCCCCATTCCGCTTTTGAACATTACCGCTGTCCACATGGCTTCAACCCCGCGCGGCGATCGGCGCGCTACTAACCGGTCTACAAACATCGTTCGTGTCTACTGGTTTAACAAATAATAACCTTCTAGAGTAATTTTAAATTTTTGCATACTTTCAAAATCACGTCCGGATATCGGAGGGTCCGGATATGAGAGATTTGGATATCAGAGGGTTTACTGTACTGTAAATAATTTTATGCCAGTCTGTACTTTATCTGTATGAAATTAATAAAGTATATTTTAATTTCATTTCATTATCTAGATAGTCGTTTAATTCATTGAAAATATTTATTTATAAGTCACCGTTTATTTCAGTTAGGAACTGTTCAAGAGATGCTTTGTCTTCAGTGCAGTTAATGTCATTGATGTACCTGTAATCCTATTAGCATGTGCGTAGTGTGTTCCGGGTCACATGGAGGTTACCAGCCCCATAACTTTAAATAATTTTTCCTTTAATTAGAAGTTTCAGTAAAATTCCTCTCATTTCTAGCCTCAATATTTTATATAGTACACATAGTATATAGCACCAGTCTCTACTTTATTCTGCCATTTCACTGAAGTCAGTTTAGAAATTTTTCCCCCTTTATAGTTGCAAGGTCAGAACTCGCAGAGCTTCTTTTTCTGGTATAATGTGTACTATTTTGACTCAACTGAGCCAGTACGCTATATGCAAGTTGATTATCTTCCACCAAAGCAGAAATTTGTTTTTCGTCCAGAATTGTGGTACCGAGTATAGGAGTACAATGCACAGTGGTGAAATAAAAGTGTTAGTGTCAAAAGAAAAAATTAACTAAGTGAAAATAGTACAAAACTTACTAAAAAAATACATATTGCTGAAGGTGAAGTGAGCAAAATGTGTACTGAACTTAAAATAAAAGAACCGGTTAAATAACAGACATCTAAATCAGTTAATCAAAAAGAATTGCAAGACTTTTTTCCATACCGAACCATACCGAACATGTGAAATAAATAAACATATTTACTCTATATAGTAGAATTTATATATAATTGAATAGGATGATCTGAGATGAGAGATGGTAGTTTATAACTGTATAGCGGTTTCTTCTCAGGTTAATCAGGTCAGGTTTAATCAGCTTCTCAGGTCTTCTTCGGTTATTTTCTCAAAGCACTTCTCATGTTGTGCTTAGCTTTTGTAAGCAAAAAGGAACTGAGTTCTGCTGAACTCAGAGGTTACATATAATTGAGAAAATATATCCCACAGGATAGGTGTGGAAGTTTATCTTCTGTGGATAGAAGATTATCCTCCTAATCAGTCAGCAGGTGGTCAGAAATGTAGAGAACAATGATTTTTGGGTGAGATTATCTTCATTGTTGACCTATGGAGGTAACATGGAAGTTTTCAGAAGACTGGGTCCATAACAGGAAGGTTATTTGAGGAGTTCTGATAGGCTAGGGTTTTCTCCAATGAGAGGAGTGTTGTAATGATTGATAAGCCTTTTTTTGTTTTAATTTTTTTAAGTCAGATATTCTCAATCATTCTATAAGATAGAATGATATTCTTCAATTCAGATATTCTTCAATCATTTTTTTGACCATCTAAATGAACACAGTAGATAAGAACTGACAACTACTTAAGAATGTGTCAAAAAATACTACTAAAACGGTTACTTAAATCAGTTAATATAAAATTATCAATAATCAGTTTATACTTTATTTTACTTTTACTATTAAATTACTAATTGAATGGTTATACATATGACAATTAGCTACTGCAGTGAGGAATTATAATAAACACAATTAGGTAAGCAACAAAATTAGAAAAAATAAGTCACAGTAAGTTTTATACTTGGGTATAGACACACAATATCAGATAAAACTATGATAAATATAGTGATGTTTTATTCCTAACCTGTTGGTGTTCCTATCCTTCAAACGCTTGGAGTTTGGAGATAAACACCATAATTTCTTTTTAAAAATTAATATTTTATAAGGTTGAAATCAATGGGAGTGATTTATATCATAAGGGGATAGAAAATTGTTGAAATACTTGATAAGAAGTTAGGGATTTCTAGCAAAATTATTAAAACAGGTATTTTTTTATATATTTTTTGGATCATAAAAACATTAACTTGAGAGTAGGTTAGGTTTTTGAAAATGATTGAATTGATTGAAATCATTAAATATATGAGATACATTATCATAATTGTTTATAGAATAATTTAATATAACTAATTTTATTTGTTTATAATTCAATAAGCTAGATTAGGGATGGCAGACAAAATTAAAGGCCTGGGTCCAATAATGGTCAGTGGTGGTACTTTTATGCAAATACAGTATTATCAAACCACTTTCAGCTACACACTATTAGTAAAAAAAGTCCAAATATCAAAGCACATGATTTTTTTAAAGTAATAGACTTTCAAAAATCCTTTAAATACATTTTTAAGCAGCCCTAAGTACTTGTTAGTAAATCTTTAAAGTATTCCAGATTTACGTTGCATCAGATGGAAGCTGGCTGGCAGAGGCAGTAAGCGGGGTGCAAATAACAATCAACAGATAAATCCATGAGTGGTTACCTTGTATCCTCCATATCAATAGGTGGAAGGTTTATACAACTGACTGGATTTACCGATGGAACATCATACACAGATGGTTTTTGATCATTCTCTTGAAAGTTCTCTAAGACCTGCCCAGAAAATGAAAATAAAATAAAAAACAAAGCAAATTTCAACAAAAGATATAAACAACAATAATATAAAACAACAAAACAAAATGCCTTTCCATTTCAAACTCCTCAAAAGTTTTTCAGTTCAGTTTTTATTGGATTAATAATTCCATACTTATAAATAAATATTGGATAGTGTTTAATATTTCTAATGGAACTTAATAAATTTGTTTACCAAAGTTGATTTTACATTAAGTAGGCCTAAGTAAGTAAGTATTAATATGTTTTACAATAGATTTAAAAAATAACCTTTAGATATTTTGGAGTAAAGTATAATAAAAATATGATTAACCCTTTAAAGAGTACTGTATTTTGCGTCAAAATAGGATTGATGTTTCAAAACGTCTTTTTTATGGTTCCACAAAAAGGAGTAGTTACGTTTTAAAACGTCATTTGACGAAATTTGTTCAAATACATATATATACATATAACCTGACATATATTGATTTTTAAGCGGAGGGTTTCGCTGCGGGATGGTCGCAGCGGGAAGTTTCGGCAGAAAAAGTGGGGGCGCGGCATGAAGTTTTATTAGACCTGTTATTTAATAGCACTGAATAAAAGTGAAAGCGTTCTAAAATCCCCTATTATTGACGCCTGTATCTCTGTAGCTGAGTGTTATTCGTTTGCTAAACATCACTCGGTGCTTTCTTTAGCTACTTTATTGAAAAATTGATTGGAAAAAGTTCTAAAATGTTTATTTTAGGGCATTTTGAACCTAAAACACGTTTCTAACTATATTTACTCCATGTTGGAATGTATTTTAGTGAAAATAAAAAAAAAATTATCTTACTCTTTTGAGGTGTGTTTTGACTTTTTACCCTTACTCCTTAACAGCTCTCAAATAATGACGTTCTAAAACGTCGTTACTCCTTAAAGGGTTAAAATAACAAAAATATTTGACGAAACAACAATATTTTTAAGTTCCATGTTTGTTTAAAAATGTTTTATAGCACAAACTTTAAAAAATTTTTATTGATCTACAAAATAAAGGCTGAATATCATACGTATAAAGACACACACACCGATATATATATAATATATATATATATTTACATATATACTCCAAAGTCCATGTACAGAACGAGTGGAAAGGGGGAATTTCCACCCTTAAAAATCATAAACAAACTTATAAATCACAGATTAATTGAATGTAATGAAGGATTGCTATATAACTTTATTAATATTTCAATTAAAGAAGAGAAAGACAAAGAACTACAAATCCACAATCAGTAGGCGGCAGACGACATTAGCAACAAGTGTTTCAACGTGCTACAAAACTATAATTTTACCTGTTAAATTATGGTGAGGTTGTATTATCAGATTATTGTAACTTAACTATTTGAGAACATACAATTTATTGAACTTTCGACGAATAGAAAACATCCATCAATCTGAAAATTTTGAGTTAAAACGGAAATCGTGGTAGAAAATTCAATACTGGAACAAAGAAAATGGCCAAATTGTTTGTTGTTTATTTATCATCCCTTTATAGTATTACCCAAAACTGTGAATTTGTGAATCCAATCCAGAAAAAATAGTTTGTTATATTGAAGTAGTGAAATCATAACTGTAGATGAAAACAGAATTATTAAATTATTTTCTCACTACAAAAATAAATTACCATGGAAAATGAATATCCTTTTCTGCCGACATGTAGATTTACGTAAATCTACAAGACATTATTTACGTTTCTGTTGCCGAAAATGTATTTTGTACAATAATAGCTTATGTATTCTGATTCAGTTTATTTGAATAAAAAACTGTATTACGAAACATACTCTTGATTTTTAAAGAACAGTTGAAGAAAACTAAAAAGTTTCTTTAGACTTTTAACATACCGGTACTTAACATACACAAGTAACAACAAAATAGATTAGTAAAAAAATTTACCCTGCTTTGTAAGCTAACGAATGTAAAGTAATCAATATGAATAGGGTCCATACTTTAATACTGAACAAATGGAGGATGGCATGTAAAAGTAAGTATTCGCAAAATCTGTTGTTTTGCAAATTTATTTTTTAAATACAGTGGAGTAAAATACAGTATCAATGTTTTGAATCATAACATATTTTCGAAAACTTTGATTAATAGTAGGTTCTTTGTCCTTTTTTTGACTTTTAGAGATGGAGCAGTTGCACGATTTTGTATTATAGAGGTTTTTAAGCTAAAACTTAAATTTACAGAAATACTTCAAACGACGGAAAGTACCGTAAAACTTCAATTAATCAAGGCATTTCTCATTAAATATTCAATTTATAGAAAATAAACATTACAAAAAATAAGTTCAAGGGGAATACAAATAATTTGATGCAACAATAATTTTGATTATTGACGTTAGATTTACTAAGGTTTCAGTGTATAACCATTCAGAATCTGTTGCACTGTTTTTTTAGTTTTAAATTTATTATTATTTATTTTATTTTAATGATTCTATGGTCTTAAACTCACTTAACCTGTTGATGAGTATGCCCGTCATATGAAGTGGCTAATATCAGGGCTACATAGAGTGGGCGTATTGCCATAAAAAGTACCTCCGGGAGTAAGAAAAAATTATGTATTTCTTTGAATATATTTACGATAAATAGATAAAAAAGCATATTTTAAACCTATTTGGACATCTTTCATACTAGTTACATCTCTTAGAACTTGTTTTGGGTGTGATATATTTCAAGACAATGATGCGGATATAGTGGTAATCACCCACTATTGGCTATTACAAAGGAGTCAATAACTAATCAGCAACAAAAATTACTAGGCTAACCTAATAGATAAAAGATCACTTGGACACTAAGTAGCGCACGCACCATCACATTGACGCTAACTTGATAAACATTGACGCTACCAACCTGATAAACATAATTTACCGTGCCTAGTAAATTACGCATGAGTTCTAAATTATTTCTTTTTAAATAAGATTATTTTACTCAAATTTTTTCAGTGTAATAAACCATTATAATTTTTTAATTTATTGGTAATATTTTAAGAAATATCAAATATCTGTCATCAGGGGAGAACAAACGTCACATGAAGGGCGTACTCAAATGGGCCCATTTGTCGTTACTCCTCAACAGGTTAAAAACCCCATCTAAAAAAAATTCAAGAGCGTACATCTGGGAAGGGGGGGGCTGGCCCTGTCCTGATTAAAATATATGTTAAGAAAGAAAACCATGGAGAGAAAATGAAACACTAGAGCGATAGAGGTTGCCACAGGATCACCAGTTACATGAGCAAAGGAGAAGAGGGGGGAAAATGTAAAATAATAGACTAACCCAAGTTCGGAGAAGTCTGAGTGGAGAAGAGACCGCTGACCAATAATCAGAAATATTTTTCTGGCGTGAATAAAAAATCAAATCCGATTGGACATTGTCGGAGCGTGTGCGATAGGCAGTGGCGGGAAAGAATATGCAAAACAAAAGAGGGGAAGAAGCAGTCACCGGGACAGGACCGTATCAGTCGTGGTTACACTGTTTTCGAGTCTTGAAGAAATGGTTAGTGAAAAATTAGTGACTAGTGATAGAGTCGATATCTGCTCAGAGCAGTTAGACATTAAAGAACCTAAAGACCATACCTGATACGAATATTACGTGAGTGATATGTACCACGTATCCTCAGGGAGGTCGACATCCGATGCCAGCTACAAGGAGGGAGATACTACAAGAGTGGCTATTATTATGTCAGCGTACGAAGCGAGCCTCTGGGAGAGGGCGGGGGAACTTCAACCATACACCACTGGGGAATCGTCACATGTCACCACACTGAGGCCAGACAATATTTAATTTATACATTAATTAACTTGTTCGCTGAGGACGGCAACTATCGCTGCCGCGCCGGCCTCTCCCCAGGTGAGCAGGGCAATGATGTCTGCCGCCTTTACATTGTTACTTAAATATGTCAGTGAGCTGCTAGCACTTCTCCGGTGCCTGTTTTTGTTATTGCGCTCGTGGGGAGGTACATTTCTTTCATTTTTGGCGATGTCAGTTTTTCATTCACACATTTTTATGAAAATATATGTTTATGTAAACATTGTGTATTTGTAAATAGTAAATACTCTTTTATTGAATCACCAAAAGGCAAGTTGCGGCAAAATGGTAAAAAATAAAAGGTGCTGTGAATGCAGCAAGAGAAATATCCCTAAAAGGATCATTTGGCATTGCGCCAAGTGTAAGGACCAGCCGGGATTGTGCTTAATACGTAAGCGTTTTAATGACTGGCACAAGTGAACGTAACACTTCAGAGTGGGCTGGTGGTGTTGTAAATAATATATTTTTATGTTATTATAGTTTTTTATGATTCAAAATCAAATAAATATGTTTTTGACTTATGACAGTGAGTTTTCAAATAATATTAGAACAAAAACATGCGCGGATCGGTAAAAGAACATCTCCAGGTGCGGGCAGCAATGGTTGTTGCCGTGAAAAAAATGGACGTAAATGCAGTTTTTTTTGTCCGGATTGCATTTCTTCACTGTTTTCCATCAAAAAACATCAAATGGTGAGCAAAAATGTAAAAAAAAAATTTGTATATACCACTCTATTACATGCATTTTAGCAGTGAACGTGTTAAGAGGAATTTTTAGATAGGGAAGTACCTAAGAATCATTTAACAATGTTTCAAATTAACGTACATAATTGAAATTAAATTGTTCAATTTTTATATGATTATCAGGAAATAGATTTTAGTTGTTGTGTTAAGCAATATAACAATTGACTAATAATTTTACAGCCTTTCCTGATTAGAGTGTAATACATATCAACCCTGGTAACAGAATTAAAATAATACTAACAAAATTAAATTAAAATTTAATAATTGATAAACTTCAAAAAACTTTCAAAATTATGTTCAAAGCTGTTAAAACCACAGAAACTTCCAGCCATTGTACAAGCATAACATAGTAAGAGAGCTGTCTTGGGCATACAAATATACAGTATTAGACAATTATATAATTTTTCAGCATTTTTTTAATTTATGAAATAATTACTCACAGTTAATTTTTTAGTTAAACCTCCAAGTTAATTCTGATTGAAGTGAATCCAAAGCTTACTTGTTTAGAGTTTAGGGTTTGAACTTTACCATGCAGAATTAGTAATTTTATAATTGTGAAGATGAAAAAATCATATCCTGAAGTTGGTTAATTTTTAATGGGTTATTTTTTATTGTGGATATAGCTATAACCAAATTGTAAAATTAAAAATGAAGTTGAGAAGTGTTTTTTTAGATTCCACTAAACATCAATGTCACTGTTGAATATTATACCGGGTGTCCCACGAAGAGGTTTAAACGTTTGTTTTATCATCACTTGGCCATTTATGCAACAACCATCTTGAAACTTTACACAGCTTATAAAGTACGTTTCAAAAATACTCAGGTAAAATTTCAGCTCCCTAACCCTAGTAAGAACAAAATGGTGAACAAAAATTGTAAGAACAAAAATTGAAAAATGTTACTTTTAAAACATTATAAATTGTGTTTTAGGCTTTGTTAAATATTTTTATCATCACACTCAAAAGGCCTATAAAATAAGGCCTTTAACAAGGAAAATAGATCATAGCTCCACCCCTAAGGAAAATTCCCTAATGCCTCAAAGGAGAGTCCAAACTGATTCAAAATGTGACCCATCCACAGCATATATAAAAACACACTGATAACAGCACTTAATAAATAAATCGCAAGCTTTTACAAGAGATTCTGTGATATTCAGAGAAGTTCTCCCATTGAACATTTTAGTTCCTAATCAATGGTTTATGGATATAAACCTATGCTTTCAAATAAACCATGAAAAGACGTCACACACAGTTAAATTTGGGTTCCGGTGACCAATCTAAAAAATCTATCAAACCGATCAATCGAAGAACTCCTCCGGATACCGCAGAATTTAGTTTTTCAGAATAAAGTATCAAGATAGTCTTTGCATCAATGGCTAAGTGATGAAAAAAACTTTTAAACCTCTTCTCGTGGGACACCCGGTACATAAAACAAATTAATGTGGGATATTAAAGAATAAAAAACCTTAATAATCAAGACCTGAATAACCCATGGACGAATAATTATATCTTACCTTGTACAAAGCATCTAGAACTTTATCAGGCATGTGGTCTTGGATCATAACTGGTGAAATGAGGACTTCATCAAAGTCTGTGTTATTGGCCCAAAGCGCTTGATACACAGGGTCATGTTTTTTCAACACCTGCCTATAACATTACATTTTTATTATAGAAATAATCTAAAATTCGGAAGAGCAACCTAAGGTTATTTATGTGGAAAACGTTTTTTAAGTTGAAGACTAAGAAATAATCCGGGCATAAGATGAATAAATTTAGAAGTAACTGATATTTGTTATTTTTAATTTTTTTAATCTTGCTAGAAAATGTTGTAGATGTATTGAAATAAAATAAACAATAATTAATTAACAATTGAATTAAGATAAAAAATTAATTTCTATTTAAGACAAAAGCACAGGTATTTGATTTATTTGTTACAATTATAGATTTAATAGCAATTAATAAAATTTAAATATAATTTTTTAATAGATTAATTAAAATTAATCCTCAATTTATTAAAAAATATTACTAAGGGTTCCTTAAGATTAAATTAAACCTAATCTATAATTGGAGTACATTAGTAGGAAAGAAGACATTTGACACATCAAGTCTCTTCTATAACAAGTCTTCTCCTAAGTTCCTTTAGTACTTAATTATGGAAAAAAGAAAATTATAAATTAATTTTAACACTCAAACATACATGTCACATAATTTACATATTGGTTTTTTACATCCATCCATACATATTTTTTTTATATGTGTAACTAACTATACATTATACTTATTTTAATATATATTTTGATTTTGTTAGAAAAATAAAGACTATACTTGTATTTAAAAATTAGCAGATATATTAAAGATTTCCTCAGGTTAAATTTACTAAATTAGGTTGTCAAGGAGCTAGATTTTAGGTATACGGTATTGTTCTTTCAGTACATGCAGGTTTGCATAAACATTGCAAAGTGTAAAATATCTTTTACTTTGATTTTTAATTTTGCTGTTCTAAATTTTATTTTCTGTTAATTAACATGCATTTTTTATTTACAACACACACATTTTTATTTTTTTTACATTTTTTATTTTTATATTTTAGATTAAAAATTTATTCAGTCATGGAGGGTGGCAATGAGGTAAATTGGAAATAAAGTATTGATCAAAGATTTTTTTAAACTTAACAATTAAATAGTGGGTTCAATGTTCTATTTTTCTTTTTGTTTTACATTATGAACAACAATCTAACAAGAATAAATTACAGTTTATGTTTTAATATTATAAAATAGTTTAGTAAATATTGTTACTAAATAATTGTATCAAATATTAACTGAAAGTATGTTTATAACTCATTTTATAGAAAAAATATATTTTTGTATTTTTTTTACATTCATTTTTGACAAAGAACTAAAATGTAAAAACTGTGAGGATAAAAAATTCTTGCTTGGATAAATTAAATAAGTATTGAAGTCATATGAAATCCCTTTTCATTAAAAAAGGTGTCAGGCTCTTTTACATGTGTTTTACTTTGTCAGACATCATTTACTGCAGATCTATCCATGTATGAGGATTTATCAAGCATAAATAAGGGTGAGCCAGCACTCTACAATGACATCACAACATCGCTGCCTCAGATAAGAGGCCTCCACACTAGCAACTGGGCCAACTCCAACCACCTCACCAACAGTGTCATAAAGCATTCCGAATGTATGAAAACATAAACAGCTTAGTACAGTGGCACCTGCTATGGCATAAAAATAGACAGCTGATGACAGGGCTGACACCTTCACAGTTATACCTGCCCATGCAAGCCCCAATGACACTCCAAAACACAAAAACATCAACTTATCACATAACGGAAGACTAAGTGTCAGATGTGTTTTTCCGGTTTTTGTTATTTTTGTTTTTGTTAAAATTATTCCCTATTATTAGTCCGAATTTCTAGTAATTTGGATTTAATATTATATCAGATTTGCTGCTGATGAAAGAAAATCAGGAAAGCTAACGTTAACCTGATTTTACCATTTCATCTATTTTTGAACGTATTCCCTTTCCTAGACCTAATTAGCTAAACAATTATTCTTACACTAAAATAATTATATACATGAAAAAATAAAGGTAATTTTAAATTTATGCTCTCTCAAAACTGAAAAACTATGAATATAATTTTTTTGTTAGAACAAATTTATTTCTATATAATTAAATTCTTAAAGGACACCATTAAAATCAGGGAAACCCAATCGTAACTAAATAGATACTTTATAGATACTTGATATTTAGATACTTGAAAAAATTATTTTTTATCATGTCAAGAAGGGTAATTTTGATTTTTTTAACTGCTCATAAATCAAATAAACAAACTGTTACAAATTATGAATCTCATAAGAGTCTCACACAATAGATCTCAGAGAACGACAAAGTCCGAGAGCATGCATCATGCAATAAGCTGACATGCAGCTACAGTGACATACAGGCATCAATAACCTACCTCCATTTTTTCTCATAACGCTGTCTGTATTTTGAAAAAATGAAAAGTTAACCTTGATCACTATTAATAAAAACAATCTTAACAGTTTTGCTTTTAAATACAGATTGGAAAAGCCTAAAGAATCATATGACAGTTATCATTAATCAATTGCTCGACTGGTTGGAGTTTTAAAGAGAGAGAGTTTTTAAAGATTTTAAAGAGCTGTGTATTCAATCTGATTGAAATATTGTCTCTACTGTAAAATATTATGTATGATTGATATTCATATTACTATATCAATATTGTTAATACAAACATAATATTTTTAGTAATGCAATGTATTAAGTGAATTAAATTAAATGTAAGTATTGAAAAATCTTATCATAACTAAGAAATAGAAATAAAAGTGACAAATATGATACTTTAGTGTTGATGTGCCATAAATATACCAATCATTTGGGTATTAAAATAATTGGGTATAGAAAACATTGTTTTCAGAAACCAAGTAGTATTTTTGTTTGGAATTTGTAGAATACCCATACCATGATCACAGCAAAAGATGTAGCCCCGTAGAGTAGAGCTGGGACAGAAGCCAGAATTCAATATTTTTGGAGAGAGTTATTACAGTTCCGTTTATCAATAAAATACTTTTAAATCTATTAAATATTATTTTTACATTCTATTAATTTGTGTGTTATTACATAAAATGTTGAGACTTTCACAAAGTTAATAGCTTGTTCAGATGAATTAAATACTATTCATATCAGTTCCTATGAATAATGTAACTATCCTGTATAATAAATCCCGACACAGAATAATAATGACCGACCCTGTAGGTAAGGCGTAACGCTCTGGCCCCAGTAAGTCAAAGGTTGCTGGATCGAAACCAGCGACCGGCGACTCCTGTCAGATCATGAGCTGTCACCTCTGGCAAGCCTATGTGACTATACTGTGAGGATAGTCACCTTTATCAAAATTATTTTCTAAAATTTGTGTTTCACCTACAGATATAAAACTTGGTACTTGGATTTCACAATCCACAAACCAGTGTTGGGAAATTGGCACATAGAGTCATTTTATGATGATACGGTACCTACTTACTCGTTCTGGCCATTGAATTCGGATGGTCTCAGCAATTTTACCTGCGTGAGCACTGAGGCCTGGTTAGAGCAGAGAGAGACACTGGGCCCCAGACTACTCACAGGGGGACATCTCGTCCTCCGAGTTTTGTGGTAAGGCAATATCTTTAATTTTTTATAAAGTCTTTTAAATTCAGAATTTCAGATTATATTTTAGAAAACTATTTATTGATTGTGTTTCGTGATTGGTTAGTAATTATTCTTAATTAATTAATTCTAAATTGATTTGGGTATTCTTGTTATCATGAATATAAATTGATTAACTTTCACATCTTCAGTTATTGTTTATTTGTTGGGAGCTTGTGTGTTATGCTAATTCAATTGATATTTTACTCTAATTCAGTTATTAATTCTATTCTATCTTTTACCTTTTTTTATTCTTTTGATTGAATAGTTTATTCCTATAATTTCAAATAGGATTGTGATCTTGTTAAACGTTGTGTAGTTGTTCTTTCAATTATGTTCTTTCACTATTAAAACCTGTGTACTTTCCATATTTAAATATTAGTATTATTAAAAAGTGAATATTCAATGTCAATATTGTTATTATATTCTTACAATCCTAGCTACACCACTATACGGCAAAAACCAACCGTGACAATACCGCTACAGTGCCGAGTTGTCTTTCATTCACTGCACAGGCCTTAGTCCCATGGTGATGGGCAGTTAAAGTTTTTGAATTTAAAAAATTTAATAAATAAATATTATATACTTTTGCTGCAAAAAAGGAAGTATTTTTTTAGTATTGGGACTCAGTCTGGAATAACTGTGTATTGGAGAGTGTTAAAGACGTTTCTTTTCAACCTTAACGTTCATAGCCTTACTGCCTGTGCAGTGGATTAAAGAAAGAGAGGTATTTTAGGAGCAGTGGTGCATAGACTAATAAGGAAAGTCTGCTCATCATCTGACAGTAGTTGTCCACCAGTGGTTTTCAATAAGGAATTTTTGACTTAAAATGCTGACACATTACTCCTGAGTCCCTGTGTCTATGTCATTGTACCTTACCCTTAATCAAGTTTGAGTTTTGAATTATAAATAAATTTTACAGTGAGACTGTTTTTACTATTATATTTTGTGTTATGTGCATATAGCCTCAGAACATCTATGTGCAAAACCGAATTGACATGGAACTGGCAGGTGCAGAACACACGCAAGAGTTACGACCTTTCCCTCTAACTGTTTCATCCACTGAGAGCAGTTCCTCTCATACATATGAGGAGATTTTATGGGGAAAGGATATTCAATATTTGGAGTTCAAGATTCTGGATTAATCTCTGATATACGACAAATGTCAAATAAGGATTATCAAATAAATAAATAATTCAATGTAATGTAAACTTTTTTTCATAAATTTTAATGATAAATTAATTATATGTAAATAAATATTAGTTATGACAGTTATGTTTATACCATTCAAAGTTATTTTAAAATTTATGCTAGGATAAAAAAAAAGAATACTAAGAAATTGTAGATTAAAAAATATAGTTTTAGAGTGTAAAGATAAAAGATTTCAAGAAGAGCTTTAGAGATTACATATATATCTCATGAACTAGGAACAATGTATATATGCCATAATATCTCCTGCATACAATTTGACATTAATTGCACTAATACTAAAAATATGAACCCTTTTTAACATTATAAAACAAATAATTTTAAAATAATGCAGTTTTAGTATTATATGAACAACTATAGTTATTTAACTCCAAAACATTTAACTTTCAAAAACTGTAGCCTGTTGCTTCAATTATAATTTAGAAATTATAAGAAATCTTCCAGATACAGTAGACCATTTGAAAACTCATTTAATTGAGTTTTATTATAAGTAAAGAAAAAAACTAATTGAAAATCAGCTTAATTTGGGAATCTTACAATAAGTTCAACTACTAAATAACAATAAATTAATTTAAATTTGATAGAATACTGTTCTACTAGTTATCAATAATTTTAATGAACAAGTAAAATATAAAAAAAACTAGATCAAAAGCAAGTTTCTCAGCACGATCTAACCAGCCCATCATCACAAATCATTCAGCTACTGAGTATAAAAGAAGAGATCACTGAAAACGTAAAACAATATGATACTTACTCAGTCTTTGTTGGATGATGTCGAACGACGTGGATGATGCTTCCGGGCGGATAGAGGGGTTGGTGTAGCGTCAGAGCTATGGAGGAGTCAGAAGGGTGGATAGGCATCGCACGAGCTGAATTCTTCTCTGCTCGATATTCTTCCATAGTGATGCTGTCAGCCTTAAGCTCCACAGCCGAAGTGGGCATGAACGAAGTTCCACAGCACATCACACTGCAGCTGATTGTCTTCCACTACAAAGAATGATTTTTGTCAAAATTTAATGATTGTCACATATGTTTAATTTTCTTGTTGTATTTAGTATTTATTTAGTATTGTATTTAGTACAAGTAGTGAAACTTTATTTTACATAAAATCCTGATGGAAAATGTCCGCAATAAAAATCTGGCTTTATGTATATGAATATCCTGGTTGTTAAAATTTCCTGACATTTATTATTGTTACTCACATATTAATATTATAAATAAACAGTTAACTCATTAATTAATTTGACATAAATTTTCCATACTTATGTCTTTTGTATTGGTTTTGATTTCTGTACATCTGAACTCTAGTAAAAAAATTATTATTTTAAAATTATATTTAATGTGGTTCTGAATCCTATTACATTTCCCCATGATTACAAATATGTTTACGTTAACCCTTCAAGGCGGTTTGACGAGAGTTCCATGTCACGCAAAAAGAGACACTGCTGCGGTTTGACGTGAGTTTCACGTCATCACGCAACCCGTCAGCTGGCTCATTCTAGCGACATCCTAGTGAACTTTTTCGAACTCGGACTGTGTGGAGAATATTGCTCATGAGTGTCTCTAAATTTTCCAACCAATTTGATCAGCTGTGAGTGTGACAGAGATAGAGATATGTTGTTTACATGGACAGTCTTTGTTTGTTGCGTCAACTTTGTGTTCATACGTCCTGTTTATTGTAGTTTTTTGCTTATATTTACAATCCTTACGATGTGAACTGACATAAAATTATATTCTAAGCTGTTTCCTGGATAATTAGGTGTTTATTGTCTCTTTCTTTTTGTTAGGGAAAGTAAATTAATGATGTGTTTGTAAGAGACGCTTATGCGTTGAGTGTAACGTTAGTGATCCGGTTTATTGTGACTGGATATTTGGTGGCTAGTTTTTAGACTATTATTTTTGATTTCAGTAGTTTTTATGATGTCTGCATCTAGTGAAATAGATCATTGGTTGGACCTAGATGATGTAGGGTTATTATAAAATGAGATTGAGTGGACTTCGCTTTTTAAAAAACTACCATATCAGGGTCCGGCAGCCTTAAAAAAACTACCGACATAACTAATATAATCACAAAACATGATTAAATAATGAAATACGATATTTTTAAAACGTTATCGGAAATAACCGATCATGCCACATTCACTGACCACATTAAAAATATTTTGGATTTGAAAACTAGGATCAGTATTACTTTAAAAATCAACCACCAAATGTGTATGTATTTATTCATAATAAACTGCACATAGTAATGTAATCTAAGATTGCATTATTTCATATAACCTTTTTACAGATTCTTTTATCTTAAAAAATGATTTTTTATATACTGATATTTTATTTTTGAAATGTATATTAAACTATTTTAAAACAAGAACCAATCATAGGATACTGAAGAATGAGCTAGACTTGCTTTAGGGTCTTTGCTGCGCTTGATTGCGTTGATTAGATCTGCTCTCAAAGACTCCATTTGATGCAGTCCGATGCGAGGAACAACATCCTTGCCCAGCACAACCGATGTGATGAAGCTCTTTGTGTACTGCACCGCAGGCATGCTGCAATGTACACATGTATTGTCTTAATACAACAGAATTCTGTTCCTGAGCTAAATCTTATTTTCCAAAAAAAAGCAAGAGATATTTTCTACATGAAGAAGGACTATCTTTTACCTGAGCTTTGTTGGGCTACAAATACGTATAGATTCAAGTGTGGAATATATGAATTAAAATTATGGGTGAGCTAGCACAGTGGACGGTATACACGTAAAGCACAGTATATTGTCAACGCTGTAAAGTATATGGTGCTTATAAAAACTTATTATTGTTTTTAGTACAAATATATGTTACAAATATATACAAGACATTAATATTAACCCTAGAAATGGCAAAGTCGTAATTTACGACGCATTTACATATTCAATAAGAATTGGCAGGTGGAGGCATCTGTCGTCAGTTTAGTGGATTTGTTAGACACTATCGCCTACGCGACCGTGTTTCCCTCTGGGGGCCAACAACCGAAACTGCTCTCATAGTACACGAGCCTGCCACCGGGCAGGTCTATAACCAAGTAAGCGCTTTCTTCTCCTAGGCACTAGATGGCCGAGGTGGCTAACGCGCTACGCTGACGAGCGTAACGTTCTAGCCACTCGGAAGTGCTAGGGTTCGAATCCCGACCATGAGCAATCCCAATTTGGCTTGCAAATGTGTGGTGTAGCGGAGTGGAGGGCCCACCTTAAATAAACGGTGACCGGCTTGGGTGGAAGTTGACGGCATTTGTAGGCTTAATTGGGATTGCAGTGGACACCTGTTTTGCTTTTGTGGTTAGTGGTTATAAGGGGGGGGGCATGTTTTAAGCTTTTTTTGTTTAAACGTTGATATTTCAAGAAGATATTAGTAATTATTTTTATGTTACAGTTAAGAGTAAAAAGCTTGCCACTTCTAGGGTTAATTACACAATTATATTACTAACACATTTGTGTATAGTGGCTTCAGCCTATAATCTATAATGGTCAGCACGGACAAATCATCATAATTATTGGCGAGAAACTTTTTGAGATATGGAGTAAAATATCTCTGAAATGCTTGGTTAAACAATAGTTCTAATTATCTAAAACCTTCATAATTCAAATAAAATTAGTAAAACATATATTGTAATTATAGTACGCAGATTACTATAAACTAGAATTATAGATTAACCGTATATCTGACAGGCGTTGTCTGCATGCCACCAAGTGTGAGGGGGCAAAGATTTCATAGATTTGTGATACTAGCTACATAATATGGTTTATAAAATCAAATCATTATACTAAACAATATCACCATAAAACTAAATATGTTCTGTTTTTGCATAAAACGATCCATTAAATGGAAAACAAGTTAAAATTTTATTTTTTCATTTTTTACTCAAAAACTCAAGAAAACCACAATTTTTCTATCTCAAAGCTAAGATTCAAAGTTTGATCAAATATTAAAAGTTGATAAAATTTTTTTCCTAATAATGATATATCGAAAAAAGATGAGTATTTATCACCATACATGTTTTTGAAATATTAACAATCAGTAAGAAGATTCTTGATATTTTATAAGTACAGTAGAGAGTCGATTATCCGAAACAATAGGGGATTAAGGGTGTTCGGATAACTGAATTTTCGGATAATCGGTCACAGACCGGAAAATGATATCAATGCACATAATGAAGAACGAAACAATTTTTTCATTTACTTTTTATAATATGATACTCACAAAATATACAAAGAATTCTATATAAAGTAGAAAAAACATTCTGAGCTTTAAGAAAATCCAAAAGAAAAAGATTAAAAATGTTCTTTGAACATGAAGTTGGCACACAAACCCGAGTTTGGCATCAAAAGTCGCGTAGGCAGCGCTGGGCCGCTACTACTGCTGATCAAGTTCGATGTGCAGTTTCACTTTTTTCATGTTTGACTGTGTTTCAGTTAACCAGTGTTTCCGATAACCGGGCTTTGGATAATCGACGCTCTACTGTACCAAAAATTAAAAAGAAAAATCATATTTTTTTCAGGTACTAGGAAAATTAGTACAATTCCAAAAATTAGCAAGGAAAACAGGTTTCCAAGTTAGTACAGTCAAAAGAGCAACTATCATACTTTTTAGTGATATAAATATATTTGTATGAAATGAAATAAATATATATCTTATTCCTCTGTTGACAAACGTCTCCATGGTGACAAATTTTTCCATATAAAACTGGGTTTTGTAATTTATTATAGCTTCTAAACTACTGCTCGAATCAAAATTGTACAGCAGGCGAGTTGTTCTTCATGACATCAGCCGTCCAGTGATACCATCCGCTATTTCCTGGGACTTAAAGTACTCTGCATAGAAGAGTTTGAATTTAACGATGTCATGTACAAGAACAATCGTCTGCTTCAGTGTGAATCTCCGAAAAGTCAGCAGTTTTGAAAAATTATAGCTGGCGATATAAAAACCATAAGCTAATGTTTTATGTATGCTAATAAAAGCTTAGAATCTCTTCTTTCTAATGACATAGCATTTGTTGCGTTTATTATGACTAATATAGTAAAAACCCTCTTGAAACAGATCGATGTAAAAATCATCTGTAAGAGACACTCCCATCTCACGTTACATTTGAAAAATATCTCTCAGAGACGCTTTCCAGATGTAGGGTTAACTAGATAAATCATAATATGAAATATGAACTACTATTAAGCAAAACTCCATTACCATATTCAGAGACTGTTAGTTTACAATTAAATGTTTGCAAAATGTGGGATTTAGTCGGATGAATTCAAAAATTTCAAATTTACAGAAAAGGTTTTGGTATAATTTAAACATATTTTTAAATTATCAAACTAAATGTGAGCCCAGTCAATTGACATACCTTAGGAGGCCACCAGGAGGGGAATAGGCAAAGCACTGGAGGTCCGGATGTGTTTGACGCAGCAAGATGGCGAGTATCGCTGCAGTTCCTGCGCCTAGACTGTGACCCACCAACACTAGACCCATCGCCTCTCCCAGCCGCTTGTGTCCTGTGGCCAGGGCTTGGGCCAAGATTGACTCTGTGATCAGTTTGTCCCTGATGTAGACGGCTGCATGCACCATTCCCTGTGTACATGTTCTCATTACACAAAGGTAGAAGGGGGGCTAAAGTGCCCAGAATGTCCGATGCCAGTATTCACTGGGGCTAGAGTACTAACCAATACATGAGTGCGTTACAGGCTTTCCATTTGCAGTTTCAGAACTCACATCAGTTTGCTTTCCAGCGAGAAACATGAGCATCAAAAGGGATGATTTAATTTATGTGAGTCTTGTTTCTTGGTGAGGTAGATATTACATTTCTAGTTTTAATAAGCTTCTCTCACCTTGTGTTATACATCCCAGGAACATGTCGTTGTAGCAACATTTAGACACACATAAACACGAATACCATCCCCTGATCACTCCAAGGGTTTGCAAGAATGCTTGGGTGTGATGCCCGAGTGTGGTCAGGCGTTTACATATTAATCGTAATAAAGCATCTCCTGTACTAAATTATGATAGGTTTTCATTTTAAATCTTCAAATAATTTATTTATGTCTCACCACACTTACACTTTATATTAAAAAAAAATAATATAAAATTATGTTCAGAGAAAATAAAAAATGAGTTAAAAAGATAGCTGGAGTGACAACATAAAAATAAGTTCATTACCTGTAAGTGTAAAAAAGCCTCTTTTATTAGATTACCTTTGAAATTTTCCCTCAAAGAGATGGTTAAAGTTTACAATATCTTTTGGAATGACAATAAATGGAATTAGGATTATTCTAAGAGGAATACTTATTGTCCTCTACATGTTTTCCTTGACGACAATTTTAATTGATGATGTAGGGACATTCTACCCGTTAAGGTCATAAATTAAAACACAAAGTACAAGACACACTGACATATAAAAAAAATAAGATAAAAACAGTAATGTCTTACTTTTAACACGTTTGCAGTCAGTGTTGGAGACAACTGGCGAAAATTCAAGGAACCCCGTCATCGACTGCATTATCTCATGTACAAAAGTTAATCCTCTTTTTTCCGTGTTTTTATTGCATTAAATATTGAATGAGATTTGAAATTTAAAATAAGGGGTTTATTGTCACTGTTATTGTCACTGCCAACTTTTTCAAAAATCCTGGAAAAAGTTGTTTTGAGAAGGATTGTGGACCATTGTGAAGGTTTAAATCTGCTAACTGACAGAAAACATGGCTTTATAAAGGGGAAATCAACCATGACAGCTCTGGTCAACTTAGCAGACTACATAATTGACAGTCTCGAGGAGGAAAAACTTACAATAAGCTTTTTGCTTAAGCTTTAAGCAAAGCATTTGACTGTTTGAGCCATGAACTCATATTACACAAGTTAGACAAATCCAATACTATAATACGAGCAAGGTTTGTATATTTGCACACGGATCTCGAAAACGGCACTAAGGAATTTCTTTAAATTTTGGAAATAACTAATTTCCGAGTAGAAAATAAGTTCTAGATAGGTCTAATGTCCAGGAAAATTCGTGTTTTCTTGTAATATTAAGTTTAAAATCTAAAAATTTACCATTACGCTTATGGAGAATAAAATGTAAACAATACAAACCAAAACAGCTGTTTATAACCGTTTGACAGTTCTTGATTGAAGACGGCAGGGAACAATATGTGAATAGAGGTTTTTCATAAATATTTATTTTATGTATGTAATAAATGTAAAATTATCAGGTTACTAAACAATTTGTAAAAACTTAAGGGTAACATAGCTGTGCGAAATAAAAGCAGGAAAGAGTATTTCCAAAATCTTCCGTGTTTTGATAGAAAACGTATTTGTTGTATTGCTTGATGCCACTGTAACAAACCAAATTAATTGGTGTAAATTAAATTTCAAATTTTTGCTTTTCAATCCTCATTCCGTTTCTAACAAAATCAGTTGATCACAGGCTAATAATAACTGTATGGATAATTAAACAGTAAATGATCGGCTAAAACAATTCAAGTTGGGTAAAACACATCAAACGGCGTCGCTCATTTGACTGACGCCGTAGCCGAGTGGTAGTGTTCGGCCTAAAGAACTGTAGGTCGCGATTTCCATCCCCATCAGATGCGATACTTTTTGTTCAGTGCTATATTAATTTTGGTGTATTAAATCGGTTTTATTTAACCACATAAATGTTTTCATTGAGTAATAAATGTGTTTTAATTTTCTAATTCCTTTTTTATAATACATTTCTTATTCTATACGAGCAAAGCTCGGTCACCAGGTACTTAGGCATTAAAGGCACTGCTAAGATGTATTTCAAAAGCTATCTTGAAGACCGGAAACAGATAGTAGAAATCACACAAACAAAAAATGGAGTTACAGAAAGAACTAGATCAAAACCTATGCCTCTGAATTGGGGAGTACCACAGGGATCTATATTAAGACCTCCATTCTATACATTGACCGAGTTCATTGAAAGAAGACAATAAATATTTTTTTTAACTATCCAGCAGACGCCATTTCAATACTTGATGTATTTTGAAAATAAAGCATATTTGTATTTGTATTTATTTGTATTTTTTATTGAAGCTATTATATATTTCAAATCGTTCGAGGGAATCCAGTCTATTTCCATTACAGTGGAACTTGGATAATTCGAACTTCTGTAATTCGAAAACTTCTTTATTTCGAAATTTTGTCTTGGTCCCTAGAATTTTATATAAAAACAATATTAAAATATCTTGGTTAATTCGAATAATATTTTGGATAATTCGAAGTTTTTACAGCGGAAATCTATAGTGTGTGTATAAGTGAACAAGTCATTGTGTACGATTTTCCAGGAAACGAAGATCGGGCTTCCTGTCCTCAGACTATTTTTAGCTAGATCAACGCGCCCACCCCACTCACTAGTCCACTACTGCTCATAAATCACAACATTGACATCTGTGTGTATCATCGGTGGTGGTTTGTTCCGATATTCGTCGTCTGCTTTCATGTTAACACGTCTTGTGTATGATGGCTTCGTCAAAGCGAACCTACAAATCTCTGACGTTGCAAGAATAAATAGCGGCGATCAAGGAGGTAGAGAAGGGATTTGAAAAAGTTTGTAATAGCTAGTTTCGGGATCCCTCCAAACACTTTATTGACATTTAACAAATATTAGGATTTTTAATCAATAATATCTTCATTAACCTAACTTTTTTGATATACAATGTTAAAACATGATGTTTGATTGTTTATTTCAACCACTTGCATAAACTTTTCTAATTCGAATTTTTGGATAATTCGAATTTTTTTCTGGTCCCTTGAGGTTCGAATTATCCAAGTTCTACTGTATTACAAAAAATGCAAAATCTCCAGGCTATTTTTTTGTCTACGGTGTGGCTGGTATCTATTAAATGCTGTGCAAAGGTGGATTTTTGTTTGGTGGTGACTGCTTTGAGCTCGGGTGATGTTATATTTATATCATCGTGTGAAATTTTTGCCAGTTGTCCCATGTAAATATCGAGGCAATCTGGACATTTTATATTATAAATGCCAGATCTTTCTAACCTATTTATCTAGTTATTTTTCTGGGTTTTTAAAGATGTTTTGAAACTTATTTTACTATCTTTATTTTCTATTGTCATAACTAGGAAATTTTTTTTTCTTTTTCGGTTTCTATATACATAATCTATAACCAATGTTATTGAGGTTTTAATAATATTTAATTGGTAATTACTATCTGAGACAACATTATAATCATTAATATATCGACTATATTATATCTCAAGTTATAGATTTGAAGTATAGTTGAGTTATGGTTCTATAAGAAACATGAAATTCAATTCTATTATTTAAACTAGGAAATTTTTTTTTCTTTTTCGGTTTCTATAGTAAACATAACAAGATAAATAGTTTAGAAAGATCGGGTATTTATAAAATAAAATGTGCAGATTGTCCCAATTTTTCACATTAAAAAAACTGGCAGAACTTTTACACAATGATTTAAAGAACATCGCCCCAACTCCAAAATCAATTAAACAAAACTCTATCTTGACACAACATTTTGTAATAAAGGAAATAGACTGTGTTCCGTCGAACAATTTGAAATATATAATAGCTTCAACGACAGTGCCAAAAAGAAACACCATATTTTAAATGATAAATTAAATTTCAAATCTCAGTCAATATTTGATTCAATAATATCTCACAAAAAAAGAACAAAAGAGGATTAACTTTTATACCCTAAATAATATAGTTGATGACTGGGGTACTTGATTTTTAGTCAGTTTGTCTCCAGCAATGACCGCGATCATGTTAAAAGTACGCCAACAGACAGAATTTTTTATCATATTCGTTCGGTTTTATGTGTGTTGTACTTTATGTTTCAATTTATGATGAGTCCTTAATGGAGAGAACGTTGCCGCATCATCACTTGAAAATGCCATCCAGGCAAAACATGTAATGGACAACATTTATATGAACTGTAATAGAGGTAAGTCATTATTATAAGTCCTTAATACACAGTTCGGGGCTAATACAATTGATTTTAATAGGAATACGTAAACCAAACACAAATGAACAGTTCTGTCTAAGGAACATGTGAACATTCATCAGTAACAAGATCGCGCCACAGTCATCTTAACCACTCAATTCTCCTTCATACCTTGCTTGAAATACCTACCTGGATAAGTCAACATTTCAGAGAGGTAATAAGGTAATAAGAAGTAGGATGTTGGTAAGTTCTGCGAAACATTAAAATTATCCCGGGACACTATTTGTGTTTATGTAGCTGTCAACAAGTTCCGGGATATATAATATAATGTGAGAGAAGATCACCAAAACCAGAAATATATAAGGCGTAATTCTAAACATATTAAGCTACAGATATGGTCAAACCTGAGTATGTTGCAACATCATCAAATAACAAATGGTTCAGTTGATGATGTTAAACCACGTAATGATGTAGGTGACCAGACATGGTTGCTAAAAATATCTTGAGGTTGTATCTTGTATTTTTGTATGTGTATATGAATGTATATAGGTATTAATATTTAATATAAGTATTAGGAATATATATCAAGTTCCTAAAGTCTTGGTGCATAATTTACAGACAATATGTATATTTTTTATCATGAAGTTAAAATATATGATTAAAATTGACTTACTTTATGGCCTAGCCAATCTTCTCGAGGTGGAGTCAGAGGCAGTGTTTCACTCTCTGCATTCAAGTCGGTTATTACATCCTGCAAACGGTGACTAATGATCATGCTGTACTATCAAAACACATCCTCACATCTGAAATATCTAAATGATAAGGAAAATATATTATACCTTATTCAGAGAGAACTGCATAAAAGCTTAGTGATTTAAATTTAGAAACTAAAATTCTAGGAACACCTGTCCTTAAAAATGACTGGACAATTATTTTTCAGTTGAAATATGATCATTTGTCTCTGTTTCAGATGTTTCCATCAGAGTTTCTCCTTATCTTAAGGAATTTCTAGAGAATGCTATAAAGCCGCGTTTACACAAGGCCAGTAGGCGAGCAGGATACTTGCAGCAGGTAACCCGAGGCAAGTAACCTTCCCTGTGTGAACGATCAAGCTCGTAAATCACAGGCAAGTCACTTGCACGAGGAGCAGACAACCTGCCTACCACCACTCAAAAAACGTACCTGCTACATAGCCTGACTCACAATGAGGCCGTGTGGACAACTTTTTAGTCTGTCGAGCAGAGCAAGTGAGCTAATATTGTGACAAACAGTAACAGATCTGTAGCATGTTTGTTCATTTTAAATTTTTTTTTATATTGTGTAAAACTGTGTTTTGTGTTGTGTCAAATGCCAAGTTGGAGCAGCAAATCATAAGGCTTCAGTTAGGTAAATTGTCCTCTCATACAATAACACTCTTCTTCTGAGCATAAAAACAATCTTCTATAACTTACTACAAGCCAGTATTAAGTCTGAATTTTAATTAATTTGGGATGTACTTTCTTATTAGTACTATAAATGTGTACTCTTATGACTTGAGCTGTCTATAAAATCAGTATGAGCCGAAGGCTGCTGTAAATAAAGGCAGTATTTTTTAAAACTTTATTTTCAACACTGAAAAATTAATGAAAAGACTAAAGTAAGGATTAGAAACTGTCAAGTAAAAATGGGAAAACAGAGGAGAGATTACAACAAGCAATACAAATAAGCAATGTATGTTTTATATTTATATTAAATCTACAAACTTGTTTAAGAAAGTTGCATCGCTCAACTATCAGCAGGTTTATTGAACAATATATATCGCTACTGATATTAGTTCTTTCTATTTTTTTACTGATACCAGCAACAACTTTTTAGAAATTAATTCAATATAAAATTTGTTTAGGTAAAACGAAAATATTTACTCGAATAATTAAAGCAACTAATTAATGAAGAAATACTGTCAAATATAGAAACTAAACCAAGTTAAAAGAGTTATAAATTGATTAAAATGTTACATGATGGCTAAAATTAAAATTTAGGTCCTAGGTACTCCATGGTTTTTCCACAATGACATTTACATTGCTTCTAATCCAGCCAGATAGTACTATGAACTTTATTCACATCATGGTTTAGAGATACGATTTCTATGAAAATTATCATTTACTTTACAATTAATTCTTATTGTATAATTTATTGCCCAAAATTATCATTTATATACTTGTGAAAACCCCTGTTTTTCTGGTACGATATTGAAACCGGCTTTTGCCACTAATGGTGAAAGGAACCAGGAGCTTCCACTAGAACGGTAGATTAAATTTTTACATAATAATTATAATAGATCATTAAAAAAAATTACTTGTTTTTGTAGCTTAAAATATAAGATACCTTCATAGAGAGAGTTCCTCGAATGCTGACAACTACTTTGCGACGAGTGTAGTCGATAGCAACAAAAAATGGTGTTTCATTAACATCAACATGATAAGTCGCATAAACAATAGAGACATCCCCGGAGTTCACCATGCTGCGGAGAGCTGCGTAGTTACAGCTGCAGCAGTTGTCTTCAATCAGTGCTGTTTCTGGGTCGATTTTTGACTTTGGGCAGCAACAAGGGAAGCAAGTACAACTGAAAGTAATATGGAAAATATAATTTCTCATACTACTTTAAAGAATATTTACAATGAAAAACACTAAAATAAAATACTAAACTAATACTCAAGTCATAAAAAAGGAGATTTTTATAAGGGTTAACAAGGTTTTTGTTTTCCACCATTTGGCAAGAAGTTATTAATTTGATAAAACAGTCAACTCCTGATTATTGAACAGATTTAACAACTAGTCCATAAAGTACTTATAAAAATATTTATTACTTATATTTCAATATATGTTTCTCTTAATCTCAGTTCTATGACCAAAGTTTATAAAATTTATCAATTCACATTAAACACACATTTAACTCATCGTTGTTATTATTTAGTATATACATACATGTATTTATACATGCATGGTACACGATTTCTTGTAAAAAAACACAAAAAAATAATTTCTGACCATCATACATATCTTGATTATTTCTCAGTTCCCAAACAAATTCTTATCTCCACAATATCTATTTAGTTAAAATATGTTTTATTACTAAGTATCAATGAGAATGGCTGAAATTCTGATTTATTGATCTATAAATAAATGAATACCTCAGCTTAGTGCAGAGTTGACAAAGACCAGTGGTAGAATGTGTCATAAGGAACATTGGCCAACCATAGGCAGCTAAGGCGTAGTGCATGTAGTGGATTACCGCTTGGAAATGTTGGTAGTACTGAGCATCTCCCAATGGCAGAAACTTGGTGTTTGAAGTTACTGGCACACCCGACAAGTACTCATATGTGTCATTCTTGCGCTGGACAAAAATATACCAAAAGTGACTGACTGACCTGTGTATTAATTACAATTAACCCTTCCCAAGCTATATATACGGATATATCCGTTGTACTTATTTTCTATTTTGTGCTATCTTGTAAGTTTTCTCTTTCAGGATGAAGACAGATATATCCATCCAAACTCCAAACACATTAAATATTGAAAGTCATATATTTAAATAAATATCAAATAATAAACGTATTCATGATGTTCATGTTTCATAATAAAGGTAAAATGGCGTTATGAATGGATAGTTTAATTTTTTTATTTGCCAACATTGATTTCTATGACTTTTTCAGCTGTTTGGCTGTATACAAAAGCACGTGGTACAATATGTAAATAGGGCTAAGATGTCGTTCGTAAACAGTAAGTGAATAACTTAAATATAATATATAATAACACGCTGTCTGCATTATTCGTTTGTTGATGTACTATTTTTGTAACCAAAATGGCTAATACCTATCATAAAAATTTTGCTCAAGATCTAAAAAATATGCTTAGTATAAGTATATGTAAGAGGGATGTTTGGCAGCGAATGTCACGACATGGTGTGGCTTAGACATTCTACCGAATTATTATTTTAATAATGGTTATGATGAATCGATGTTATTGTTGTCGGGGAGCAAGGTCAAACGACGTGTATAGCTGTCTTCCGCACATAAGTAAATAACTTAATAGTCATTGAAAAAAATAATTAAAGATTATCAGTGGCATTCTTATTTTTTTATTGTCATTCCGGGCAACGAACGGATATATACAAAGGTTCTTTGTGGGCCAAAGATAGCTTGTAATCTATCTACAACACTCTATGTGATCAGAGAGCTACATAAGACTACATTATTAGTAATCTTGTGCAATACTCAAACCTATTTTTATTTCCAAAAAAACTATTTCGGAACTAAATCACGTTTTTTATAATGTTTGGATACTTTTGGACAAACTAATAACATAACATAACAACTTTATATCCTGACCTTTAGCTTGAAATAATGACGCCCCAGCCTACCATTTAATTTAGTATGAGAAGGGTTATGGAGTAGTCAATTTTTAGTATTACTGTGTTTTATTACAAAAAGTTTATTATATTAATTTGGTGTGTATGCATTATTTTCTGTACATATACAATAAAACTGATGACTTCAAAGCAAAAATCAAAACCAAACCATTGTTTTTTTTTTTGAAAACCAGGAATGAAGATCAACTTTGAAAAAAAAACTAATTTGGAAAAAATATAGGATGATAAGATGTCTTATAAAATGAAGACATTGAATTTTGCGCTGACAAATCCCTAGTACTATTAGTTCCATGGTAAAGAACGACACATTACATGTTAAAATTAAAAAATCTAAAATCGAACCCTAGATAATGCTGGTCTCATAATTTAATAAGGAAGCAAGATTTATAAAAAATGGACAATTCAACCCTTGTGTTTGTAGTAAATTCAGAAAAAACATATTTAAATGTATTTTGGTTGCTTTCTTAACTTTTCTTGGCAAGGGATTTCCCTCCATTAAAATTATTCTGTTTTCTCAACAAAGACATATACAGTGGAACGTGGATAATTCGAACTTCTGTAATTCGAAAACTTCTTTAATTCGAAGTTTTGACTTGGTCCCTAGAATGTTATATAAAAACAATGTTAAAATATCCTGGTTAATTCGAATATTTTTTTGGATAATTCGAATTTCTTGCAGCGTAAATCTATAAAGAGAACATGTCATTGTGTGCGATTTTCCCGGAAACGACGTTCGGGCTTCCTGTCCGTAGACTATTTTTAGCTAGTTCAACGCGCCCATCCCCCGCCAACCCTCACAGCACGTACATCTGCTGTTGTTTGGTCACATGATACCCCTCCCCCTCAGCAGTCCACTACTGATCATAAATCACAACATTGACATCTCTAATATGTCACTACACGGCGCCGGCGCAGTTCAGTAACGTGCGTATCATTGATGGTGGTTTCCGATATTCGTCGTCTTTGTTTCGTGTTGGCATTTGTGACTTCGTCTGCGTTCATGTTAACACGTCGTGTGTATGAACTGGTTTGATTCGTCAAAGCGAACCTACAAATCTTTGACGTCGCAAGAATAGATAAGGCAAGGGGGGGGGGGGGTGGGTTGGGGGGGGTGGGGGGGGGGGGGGGGGGGGAAAAAGGAGGTAGAGAAGGGATTTAATAAAAAATTTGAAATGGCTAAATTTTCGGGATCCCTCCAAACACAGTATTGACATTTAACAAAAATTATAATTTTAATCAATAATTTATCTTCATTAACCTAACTTTTTTAATATACAATGTTAAAACATGATGTTTTACTGTTTATTTCAACCATTTTCAAAAACTTTTCTAATTCGAATTTTTGGATAATTCGAATTTTTTTCTGGTCCCTTGAGGTTCGAATTATCCAAGTTCTACTGTATTTGAACAAATTTCTAGAGTCTGACTTTAATACATTAGGTTTTAGCGATATACATTTGTTAACCTATCTCTGAAATATACCTGGTTCACAACATCTTCCTGTTCGATTTTCTGAAACTTTCGAAGTAGCACTAGTCCAGCTACTACATCTGATGGGACAACATCCAAATCTCTAAAGAAATCTGACAATAGTCTTGCGATATCAGCAAACGAGTTCTGTAAAAATTAAAAGTAATATTAAGATAAAGGAAATAGAATGGATATATAAAGTTATAGAAGAACTCTGATTATCTGAATTAATTGAGACTGAGGTTGATAGTTTGAATAGTTGAAAATTTGTAAAGAATTTATTTATATTAGATAGGTACTTTAAACTTAAAATATTAATACTACAAGGAAAACCATGTACAAATATATGTGTTATTGCAAAAATACTGGCACTCTATTTCATTGTCTCAAAGCCTCATTTTGCACTGCTATATCACTCATCGTCATGTTATGTTGATCACGAATCCTTGAATTTTCACCCGTTGGTGCTTCTGAACATCAATTCATATAATTAGCGATTTGAATAATCGGCATTGGTATAGTCGGAGTTATACTGTATATATATTTTGAATGTGTGGTACCAAATGATGTCACGTCTCAGTACCGGTAACAAGAAACAATGTTGAAGTGTCGGTACTTGGCCATTTAACCATTACATTTTAACTGGTAGATTAACACAATTTCCAATAAGTTATAGGCTGAAAAGCCGTCTTTGTATTGTATCAGCTGTAGAAGAAAGAAACAACCCAGTTATAAAGAATCAATTCATGGAGATTATAAACCACTCATAACCTGATTGTGGACTGTCTTCACAACCTCGTCTTCTTTTTTATGAATCTTGTGAAGTAACTCTTAATAACCAAGAGCTGTGATGTGTGAGACAAAACCTGTATTTTACCATCCTAAGACATATTTTATGAATGAAGGCCCAAAAATCATTTGCTTGTAGAGTTAGAGAAGCAAAAAAATCATTAAAATGTAGGTGTTGAATAAAATATTTTTAAATGAGTAAATACGATTTGTGAACAAAAATAAAGAATTCTTCTAATAACATTTTTTATCTGAAAACCGAAATGTACTGGATTTGGCTTTTCACAAATTATTCTCAATACCGATACCAATTTCCAAGACTCCGTGGTATCAAGAATAGACAAATCCTTAGAAACAACCATGCAGTTAGGACCAAGAAAACAGTAAAGGACAATTGTAAATTTTACTAAGTTCAATGATTCTAAATTTAAAAAATACTAACTTAAAAACCATTACTAACTTTAAATTGCTACTAACTATGGTATAAGCTGACTATGATATAAGCTATGGTATAAGCTTATCCGACCAAAACCTGCCGCAGCAAGGTCGGATAAGGGAAAAGGTTGGATAAAACGGAAAATGATAAAAATGATGTCGTAAACGTAATTTTATTCAAAAATTTAAAACTATTCAACTTCAAATACATGAAATGCTTTTTAGTCAAACAAAAATATTTGAATTGCTAAAGTGCATAAACAGAAAATTAGTAGGCCTACAGTAAAACACATATTTCAACTCATCAACTATGCTGTGGACTATAAAACAAAACTTAAGCTTGTGTGAAAAAGTTCGTGATTGGCTTTTGTTTGCCACTTTCTGGCCGCCAAATCTCGCAGTCTTCTCAGAAGGAGAAGTTCGGTAGATGTCGTTTCCTTAAGCTGCTCTGCATATTTCAACGCCATTCAATTTCGTTTCCATTCCACTTCGATTCCCCAACCGTTGTTTTTTCTACGCAGTAATCTTGTGCCACTTTTAATAAAGTTTCACCATTGTCCAATCTTTCAATCCTTTCAGTTTTTCTTCCATTGACATAACCCCCTTTTTATGTTTTGAAGCCATCACCAAACTTTTAGACACAAAAACATGCAACTAATAAGGCAGCAGCTGTCTCTTCCCTTCCAGCGAGCGGCAGTCCCACTCTCGCACCAACTGCCCTCCCTCCAGCACAACTCAACGGTCATACTATACCTGACGAGTTGTACGCCCTGAGGACTAAATGTGTCATAGAAGGAGGGAATGTCCGGTCACTGACCTGTCATATGTGCGCGAAAACAATGTGTGCAGTTAGCCGACCTGTTGCTGATCTGTCACCTGTCGTGTGCTATTGTCGTCATGCTGGCCGGATAATCAAAGGTCGGATGACCGAGACTCTACTGTATTTATAACTGAAAATATTACTAGTGTAATTCATGTTTAGTGGTTTAGTGTACTTAATATAGTAAAATAGTTTCTGATAAAGAACGGTAGTTCCAAAAGAAAAATTCAGTTATTGAAGCTATTAAATTTCATTTTTTTAACTTATCCATCAATACTGTCATTAATTGAATGCAATGCTTCAACAGAATGAAATAATAATAAGAATAAGCCAGTAACCTTGTTTCGATCAGTGTTGCGAATGCAGCAGAAGAGCAGACGACATCGATGATCCCAGCTGTCTTGGTATGCCCTCAGAACCTTCCTGGGGAAGGAACATAGGTATAGTAACAAGGTGATCATATGAAAAATTGATTTATTAAAGAATTAAATAAAAAGGTAACGAGACCTCCCTTATTTGATCCCTAAATAAAAAAATCTATGTAGAAAAAACTGGAAAATTCTAACTAAAAAATTACCAATCAAAAGCCTCTTACATATCTCTATATACAGTATAACCACTACATGTAAGAGGTTGTTAGTCTGTCGATCAAAAAAAAATTACGTAGTGATTACTTATTAGCAGTCAAGTAATGGTTACAGATTTGCTAGTTAGTCTGATGGCAGCTAATGACATCTCTGCTATGACATCTTTATCAGACATGGATCATAGAGGAGTCTCAAGATCATTACATTCTGTAGATTACAAAGCCAGGGTTGTCAATGTAAATTTCATGGCAACAATTTCAATTTACGCTAATGCTAAGAGAACGTTTTTTAGTCATAGGGGCTATGCTACACTGACTTTAGATTTAGGCTATGTAAGCAACAGGTTGGAATCCGAGCCTTCATATTTAGTTAAATCTGGTGCCGGCAGACTGATAGCACTGGCACAAGTGGGATTGCAGTTGGAGAGACCTATCACACAAAATATTGGGGTAAAATATTGTTGTGATTGATTTTAAACAACTTTCCTGTTCATATTTCTATCTATGATAATACTTCAACTCTCTCTTCAACGATGCAAAAATAAATTAAGTGATTCCCAACTTTAGGAATCATTTGTGGTTAACAAGACTCAAGACTAAAAGTGTGGTTGCGGATCTTTCATTAATCATTGACCTAGCATCAAGGAATATATTTATTTGTTGTAAATAACAGTTATTAACATAGTTTTTTTATTAGTAGGCTATGTTTTTTTGTGTGTCAACAACAATGGCATTTTTAGAAGAGAATGCACTCATTTAAGGTAAAGCGGTCCAAACCCCGGACTAGGCAGTAAGGATTTTGTGTACATATAAAGGCTTTTGAACATGGGTACGTTTATTTCTTTTTATATAGCTATAATATAAGTATATAAATTCTTATTTGTTATGAAATTTCAAACAAAATGGCTATTTCAGATTTTTGATTAAAAAATTATTTGAAAAATTCGAGGGAGCGCTAACATGACAAAAAATTTTTTTTATAAAAACATTTTTTTTACATTAATAATTTTTTTTGTTACATGTGAGTTAGTAATTTTTATTATTTTCTTGTAGCCTGTTTTATACTGAACACAAAAATATATATGTTATACTTTGCATTGTATCCAAAATTGTTATGGTATTTTAAACAAAACCTGAAAAATGGCCAAAAATGAGGTGGCATTTCAGAGTGAAATGATGGGCAGCTGGAGGGTTAAATAAAGAATAGATGTACCAGCACGGTAGCTCAGGGGTGATGCTACGGCCCAGTAAGTCAAAGGTTGCTGGATCGAAACTAGCGGCTGGCGACTCCTGTCAGATCATGAGCGGTCATCTCTAGTATGCTTATATGACCATGCCGCAACAGTACCGCTGTTTTTAGCTCACTACACAGGCCCAAGTTCTATTATGATGGGCAGTTGAGATTTAAAAAGTACTATAGTGTAAAAATGATTGAATTATCCAAAAAAGGTTTAGAACCATCCAAAATCCACAATTACTAATTGTTGTAGCGACACAATTTTAATATTTCACTAGTCTAGAAATGAAAGTTTACAAACTGATCGGCGGGAATAGAGTGGCTCAGTATTGAGGGATTGTACTGTACCTTTGTCTCCAGTTCCTAGTGCGATTCCCTGACCTCTTGTATTGAAACCTTGATTCAGACTCCCTCATGGACCTCTGGTATTTCTTCATCTTGACCCAGGAACGGCCGGCCGCGTCAAACACACACCACACCGTCAACATGATGCTTAGCACAACCAACCAATTGCAGATCACCATACCTGCGACATCATGAGAAATATGATCATTAAAAACCAAAAAGTACTGGTTTTTATTGAATAATTTAACTTTTCCACTCAGAACCAAAATAACTAATTATAATATGTAAAATAAAACAATTATTTGTATCAATAACAAGGATTGGTATCATCTCTAAGAATATTAAATTCATTAGCACTAAGGTGTGAATGCAAAAGTTTTATAATCAGTGATCTGCAGAAATTAAATATAATTAGAGAACTGTATCTTATTTATTAAGTTGATGAAGGGAAGTGTCAATACCAAGTATAGCATCATTAGCGCCATCCACAGGACAGGTCTGGTAGTGGGCAGACAGCCATACCACAGCCAGTGTCAGCCAAACCATTTCAACCACCATCACAGCTGGAAAACAACAAACACAAAACCTGAACATCATCACGTATTTGCACTTACAACATAAGACAACATAAGTACGAAGACTTCTTATTTGTCTAATTATTTTTGTCCTTTAAAAATATGCATCAGAAAATTAAATAAATTAAAATGTTTTGTCTCATCCCCAAACCACTCTATTCGCTGGATAGTAGAAAGTAATACAGTAGAACCTCGCTAATTTGGAGCTTGATAATTCAAAAACCTCTACAATTTGTGGATTTTGTCCGTTCCCATGAGAAAACCTCTAATATTAAAATATTCTAACTTTTTTTACGAATTATTATTCTCATAATTTTACGTATTTTTGACACGTAATTTAGCCTCTAAAATTTGACTTTGTTTGTAATTGGGCCTTTAGAATTAGAATTATTTTCCTTTAATTTAATACCCTACCACTAAAATTCAAAGTTAATTCTACTCAGTCAGTTCCATAAGCCTCTGAAACTTAATGTAATTTAAAAAACAGGCCAGTGGAAACTAGAATCAGTGTGTTTCTACAATTCCCCAGGTTTGGATTGTCAATGGCATCCAACAGCATTGATAACATAAATATCAATGGTTACAGATATTGTGTTGTAAACAGTTAGATTTTGGGTGTGCTACAAAATTTATTTTACTCTCTAGCGGATTCTTTTGAGAATGATTTCAAAGAAGTACAAGTATAATTAGAATTTTACTCTAGCCAACTTCTACAATTCAAACTTCAGAATTGTACCTCTAACCTCTACAATTCAAACTCCTGATAATTCAAACTTCCTTATATTCAAATTAAATTAGCTTCTCCCTGAATTTCAAATTAGCAAGGTCAGCCTGCACCTATCTATTTTGCAATGACATATAAAAAATCTTTCCCATTTACAAATATAAAAACATATTCCAAAGAAAATTTGGAAATTATCTACTAGGACCAAATAGTAGCAGGAGGTGTGAGTGGGGGGTGATTCTTATAGGATAGCCAGCTTTATTAAAGTCCCAGTGTGATCAATGACGAAAATCACTATGATTTAAACATAACATTAAAGCTACAAATCACAGACAACACAGTTGTATTGCATAAAAAATTAAATGAGTTCATGACAACTGTAAAACAAAAATGAAAAAAATATACCTCACTCCTGACCCTGGTTCATCTGAGATTAAAGAACAATTTAAGTGATGGTAAATCTTAATTTTGTTTATAAATGACTTATCTCATTGGTGGAAACTAACATAGTCTGACATAGATGAGGTATTTCATGGGAGCACGCGCATCCACATCCAGTATTCCTCCCCGCATGGCCACCATGGATATCGTCAGGTCTAGGAAAGCGGAAGCAGCGAGGATGACAGCGTAGCCAAGGCAGTACTGCCATAGCAACCACACACAACGGATGCTGCGGTCAAAGTCTGCCACTACCAACACGACTGTCAACACCACCAGCCTGCAACAACACCTTATTAACTGCGAATTGCTTTTCCAACATTTTTTTACTAATATGCTCCTTCGAGTGCCTAACTGAAGTTTCCTCCAGTTCATAATTTTTTTTATTTTTAACATTGACCGAACATTGACCTCCGTTACTGGTGATGTATAATTTTTGTAGAATTATTGACCATTATAAACCCTATTGTTATTGACTATTATAGAGATATTGACTATTTATAAACCCCAATTTTCTGTAGATGAAAATTAATAATAATTATTATTAGCTTAGGCCCAAGTTATTTTTTTATTATAGGTGGAGCTAATTTCTATGTATTATTTTTGTATTGACAACTAAATTAAATTATATACATGTTATGGTCATACAGGAAATAAAGTTGTAGTATGTATATTTTCAAACATAACTGTGACTTATCTCCTTTTTCAACATTTTCAGTTTATTTTATAATTGTCTGACATTAATTTGACTTCAAAACGATATGTGATTGTGCTTTGTATGATCACCCATACTTTTCAAGTTATCACACATTTTTTCTATTGTAAATGTATTGTTTTTGCTCACTCAGAGATAACTACTACAAGCGGAGATATATTATTCTAAACTTAATTTAATTTTTACTTAATTTACTATAGAAATAAAACAGTTTCAGAATTATTCCCTCTCCAACTTCCCTCTAGATATTTCCACACACGTAATAAATTTGCAAAAGGAATAAAACTTAACAAGTCTAGTAAAATATTTGAATGTGTGGAAATATTAAAATTTTAATGAAAAAATTTTGGAATATCGAAGTTCTGGAATTTCCTTCTCGAGATATTCTTCTGAGGAAAATTACAAATTTTTATTAATTCAGTCAGAATAGAGAATAGAATAATCAGTCACGCTGCCTATTTGAAATAATATAAACTGCTTTTTCGGAGTTTAAACATCACCCTATCATCAGTCTAAGTATTTGAACCAGCTGCCACAGGACTTAAATTCCCAGAACTTAAAAAATGGTGGCATCCATAGTTATAACATCAGACAAAATACTAGTGTCTATATAAACAGACAGCGTACACCCATGAATATATAAAAGGATCCTTTTACTTGGTATATCTCTCTTACAGGCTGAACAAACTACTCAGAAAATGGGATATTTGTGGATAAATTGTGGATAAAACCTAAATCCCAACAACAATAATAAGAAAATCTTAGTTTAAATGCATTTTTTATTAATGATCCATAGATCTTTTTATTTTTTATAGGCCCCCCTATTGGTTTCTCAAGCACAATTCTCGAGTAGTAGATATGCTTACACTAGATTTATTTTTCAAGGTAAATCCTGCTACATCGCCATAAAAACAAGCTAAAAGAATAATCACAATATACAGTATTTCTTCATTATTATATTGATAGGTATACTGCTTGTATATTACTGGAGAATAGTTCCTAGACCGTGCAGGTGTTATTGGCATTTTCAAACTTAAAAGCTGATGTTATAATTTACCAATCAAAGAAAATTGTCCCTCATATTTTCCATCGATATCAAAGAGATAATAAATGTAAAGTTGAAGTAATAAATAAATTCTTTAACCTTTTCTGAAAGGAAAAATTAGCCTACACATTCAACCTTGAATATGTGTGAGTAAAAATGATTTTACTTAAATAAATTTGAATTGTTTAAGTAACAATTTTTAAAATCATGAGGAATTCAGACTTCTTTAAAAACAGGTTTTGAAGGTATAGGCCTACACATGAGGAGTTGGTAAATGACAGTCTTTAGCAAGTGAGGTTGTGAAGAAGGGTTTGACAGATATAAAGAGTAAAGGAGGAAAGTATAAAGGGGAAATGAAAAAGTAGGAGGGTTGAGCTCATAACACAGTCATGAGAAACTGAAACCCAGAATTCATCAGGAGCTTTTCACATAAAAATTATATTACAAAAAGTCATAAATAAATAATGAAAAGAGTGTCTTATAAGTAAACTCTTTAAATAAGAGTTTAAGAACATCTAAAACTTTTCTTACTCGTTATTTCTATTATTTCATTACTTCAAACCCTTTTTCACAAAATATAAAATTTTAAGATCAATAAAATAATAAGATTAAAAAAAAGAAACAGTCTTCACTGAGTATACAGGTCAATCAGAAGGTTGCTAATATATAAATTTTAACTTTAAATATGCCTACTTCAAAGGAAAGTACAGGTGACAAAAGTTTCAAATCAAATTTTCTATTAATCAATACAACAAGTCAATGAGTGTGTCAATTAGTGTAACAATTCATGATATTAACGGAGTGAATGAAAGTTCTGTTTAGTCTTGCGTTTAGGTCAGATGAAAAGGGTTGAGGCACGGCTCTTTATAGCATTTGTGTTCACAAATGTGGCATTTAATACCACATCCCTACATCCCCTCTTCCACCCCAGAGTCCCACCACCCCTCTTCCCCTGTGGATTGTATGCCACCGCTTGACATTTAACAAATGCTCAATTCTTTGGATAAGAAAGGCTTTAAAAAAATAAATAAGACAACCATAAAACATTTTCGAGTATAGCAAGATGACACAACTGTATTACCATTGAACTCCAAATATCCAATCTACAGGACTATCTATATTAGTACTTCCCCCTTTATATCTCTGTGTAATTTTTAAAAGGCAAGATGATTATTTTTCCATGTGAATTCATCGTAAAAAACTACATTGATATTGAATTAGTTTGATCTATATTTTGTAATATAGTTTGATTAACAACAACAAATAACATATCATTTATATATCATGCTTATCAAGCAAATGAAGCTATGAAATACAGTTCATAGTCATAGGTAGTGACCTCAGTTTTAAAACGCATAACGGCTATGTGGGCTGTTGTGTTTCTCCAACTGTCATGATGTTGCATTGCAGAGATTACCATGGAAATGAATATTGAGACGTGGTAATAGGAGGGAAATAGACAGTTGGTGATCAAACAATCAGCCACAACTGCTGGTGGGTATAAATAATTGGGATAATCAATAAATCTGAAATATTTTTCCACAGGTAATAGCAGGAATTGCATTGATAAAAATATCAAAAATAAGCAGCAATACTGTGCTAAAACTAAATATAAATAAATAAAGGCACAAATATTGTGCACGTGCCTTTGTCTTTGGGTACAAAACAAACAAAAAATTTTAAAAAGTACATGACTCCACTGGACCCCCTTATTTGAGTTGTGGAATCCCTCATTAGTGTTTCCTTCCAGATCAATCACACCCGTCAAATTGAAATCCTATTTCAGTTGGGGGGAAAAACAGTTATTTTAAGCTATTTATTTTAATTCATTGTTGTTCCGTTCGCTATCCTGAATTCAATATTTTTTTGCAAATATCCTTACAGAACAGCCAATGTCACATGAAACAAGGTGCATTTATCATTGGGTGAAAAATCCCGGTTTTTCGTTGAGTCAGATAATGTCCCAAAAAATTGTTTGGTCCCCAAACAACTTTTTGGGACATCATCTTTTAGGATTTTTAGGTGTCCTGCCTAAAAGTCCCGGAATTGTTTTGAATGTTTCAAAAAGAGTTTAAAAATATCCTTCTATTGAAATTTTATAAAAAAAGGGGTATGATTTTTATCTTTCGTCTACAGGTTAACCACGTTAAATGTTTCATAAACCAGAGGTTTTTTTTAAGTTAAGAGAATTCATGGAAACTCTTTGTTTTTGAGTTGATTTAATTGTTACTGAAAATTTAGGCTACATTTATTTTCTTATTTCAGCCTGATTCTTACCCAGGGAACAGTGCAAGTTGGTCGTCATCCAGGCTGACAGGGGGAGGCCTAACTCGGAATCCTCAGGTTTGGAAAAAAAATTTTCCAGATCCTCTGGCTTAAATTTTACCTATGGTACTTTCTTATTTCCTTGGGGGAGCTGTCCTATCATACTACATTTTATTTTCTGAGTCCTTTGAACTAATCAACACAAGGGGCTAATGACTGGATCATTAGAGTTACCTCAAGATTTTACAACTTTGTTTGTCTCATCATTATCAATATTTCTCACAGCTGTATCAGTAAACATGTTATTGGTTTTTAATAGTTTAAAGAAATATCGGCTTTTAGTACTCGGATATGATTTCACACTTTTATTATTGAAGTTATAAAACAAATAAAACTGGATCAACACTTAAAACTTTTACTTTCTTCAACATAACCTAGAAATTTTGACAATGTACAATAAATAGTTATGACAGGAACTACCAGTGCAGTGAGTCCAACTGAACTGACCAAAATATCTTGCATAGAGGAAGACATACTGGTAGATCATGTTATCCTGCATATAATGACACAAAATACTTTTTATCTGTTGTTAATTTTACAGGAATATATCAAATGTTTGGGTGATTAGGTTGTAAATATAAAAGTTAACAGTTCATGTCGAAGTTTTCTAATTTGTTGGATATCCTATAACATTTTTATAGATGCAGAAGTGTGGTTAACAAGAGGTAGAAAGCAAGAATTGAAAGAAAAATAACTTAAGAGTAGCCAAATGCACAAGAAAATTATTATTGTATTTACATCCCTGTGGGAAATTGTTTGATTATGGATACATCTAAAGGGAATGTTTCCAGTTCCTCTAAACAGCTGTTCTTATATAATCATATGACGGCACTTCCGTTACAAATTTTGGTCTGATGGATTTTACCAATACCACCAAAAGCTAAGACATTCTTGTCAAAATCACAGATTGCGACTATTTAAGTTGCTAGTTTTGGCATTGATTTTTTGTAGCATTGAACCTCCTAAACATTGTAGATGTCAACTCCATATAAAAGTTTGTTAAATAAAATACACTAATTTTATTGAGACAAATGCCGCTAGACACTCCCACTAGTATTTAAGCCTATCCTATTCATCTAGAGCCTGTGTTAAATAAATGTGCCTGTGAGTCTGTATAGGCTGTGTTAAATAAATACTAAAACACACTTTGTAAAAGTAATTTTTTTATTTCAAAATCGTATTTTATTGTATTGTAACTTATCTTTATACTTAAATGAAGATAGTGCAAAATAAGATCTTTATTATAAATTCAATTCATCCTCTAAGTCCACATATGTTTATTCTTAAAAACTGTCTAAAAATCACTCACTAAACAAAACTTTTCACTACTTCAAAGCGTACTGATTTCCTATCTAGTATACACGCACCAATGTGAAGCTATCTTCGCAGTTCCCGCGACGATACTTCTGTCTAAAATCAATTTCTAGGAACTACTCGTTACGCCCATGCCGCTACGATACCTCTCTGTTGGTAATCAGTCATTCTATCCGATTAATTAGAATAATTATCTTTGCTTTAATTCACTGCTCAAGCCCTCGGGCCATGATGATGGGCAGTTGAGGTTAAAAAATGAATGAACACTTACCAAATGAGGTGAACAATGAAGAGGAAGACTCCCGGGACTACGAGATCGTCGCTTCCGACGCTCCACCGGCGCCTGAACACTACGAGTCCGGGCATGTCAGGGCCTGCAGGGTCGAGGGCCACACTCTAGCCGCCACATCCTGTAAACCATCATGATAGTCATATGCGCTGTGCCACAAAAATCCAAAAATCGCTCTTCTCTCTATGAAAACTAAGAGGAAGACTCCCGGCATACGAGATCATCGCTTCCGATGCTCCACTGGCGCCTGAACACTACGAGTCCGGGCATGTCAGGGCCTGCAGGGTTGAGGGCCACACTCTAGCCCAGGGATCCTTACTAGGATTTCTAAAGGGCCCAAACACACTACAGTGGCTACGACGTGTCCACGACAGCGACCAGGCCGCTGGTGGCCAAACTTATCATTGAATCATATGGAGCCGCCGGGAGCGAAACGCAAAGTCGCGACCCCGGCCGCTTCCAAGTCGCAGCGGCTAGAGCCTAGACTTCTAGCCACGGCGGCTGCCGCAGTGACCAGGGCTGGGTTTTCGTCTAAAATAAGCATATAATGGGGATAGGGTGTCTCACACTACCCGTGCAACCCGACTAGTGACCAGTGGTCATTGAGAGAGTAATCTGTGTACATCTGTTTTATTCTTGGTGGTGATTCTTACTAATAATATTAGGTTTCGATACATTTTTAATTCCTAACAGTCTGGGCCACGTAGTGAGGATCCCTGGTTCACAAGATGGATATAGTTTCCAGCTTTGTAGTTGTCTAGGAAATTTATAACAATGAACAAATGATGTACAATTGACCATACCTTTCATTCTGACTCATTCATGAAATTGACATGTGTAGGACTTCTCCATTAGCTGTTTTATTTAGCTGTTTTATTTGTGGGCGATAGAAATGCCAGGTTTTAGCTTTTCTTTAAGCCTACTCAACTGAGGCATCTTTCTTCCTATGTATGTAAATATGATCCATTCTTAGCAAGAATCTTAACAAAACTTTCTGTTTCCCTGGAGTCCACTACTGTAAATGTGTGCATGTTTTGCAGATAATATGAAGTGCAGATGATTTTCTTGATCACAAAGTCTTTCATCAAAGTATCCATATGCCCTCGTAATAAAGTCGGTGACACTTCCTGTTTTCTTTAAATGTCAAACAGAGAATGTCAGCAAAGTTAGCAAGTATACAGATGCAAATTCATTCTAAATGGGTTTTCTGTAACTAATTACTGTAACTTTGGTTACCGGTACCTGAAATAAATACCCTCACACAGCAGCACTATGTAGTTCAGAGAACTCAGCTCAACTGGTATTATGGTGGTGAATGAGGGAGCACAATTTTTTTGCGGTAAGATCTGTTAAAGTTAGGCTAAAACTCTATAAAGATTAAAATACTTATAAATATGTATGATAAACATATAAATAAATAATAGCAATTGCATTTGTATTAGTTTTCTTTAAAGTAATATTGAGACGAATATAATATGAATTATAAAGAAACCAGCTATTAATCAATTTTGGAGTAATCATATTTAAATGCAAATAATAAAAATTGTTAAACGCAGGGTATGCCACATCTAAAAAAACTATAGCTGATAGAGAAAAACAGGTTCCATATTTGAATTCTGTGGCCCGAACATAGTAAAATTCAGCTTAAACCCCTTGGGCACAAAAAATAGTTTTTTTAACGATGCAATAGTTAACCCTTGACATTACTTTGAAGTCGAGTAGTTTATTCGACTTTGTAGTCAACCGTGAATTTGTTTAAAGAAAAATTAGATGCAATTTATAGAAAGTGATTTTATTATATTTATGTTTGTAGGAAAAGCTTAAGAGATAAGATGAATATAACGTCATATCTTCTTTGAGCGGGCCACGATGTCTTTTAGCTCAGCGACCTGTAATAAATTGAAGACATTTAACAAGAAATGTTTATTCCACAGTCAGATCTCACTCAATGGTTGCATTCACGTTGGCCTGGAGACCAACAAAAGGCAGTGTTGCATTGGTTCAAACTTCTGAATTAAACTTTAAAAAATAGTCGATTTCCAGAAAGTGAGGTTAGAAAATATGAAATATGGAGCGATACTGAAATGAAACTAATGAAAATACAATTATTGCAGTATCAAATTAATTTTTAAATACCGAATGTTTACTCTATAATAACAAATTTACATATTTAGAAATGTAGAATGTAATTAAAAACAATTTTTTCTCTCATAATTAATCTGTACTAATCGGTTGTAAAAAACGGTATAAAGGCCTCTTAATTCTTCAGTACCCACGTTTAGATTTTTTTAGATTCTTTAGAAGAAATTCAACATTTTTTCAAGATTAGAGATTAATGAATCGATAAATATTTTAACCCCAAAAAATGTTTTGTCTATAATAATGAGCACCAAAAGAAATTTTAAAATTAAAATATATTTTATTTCCAAAAAATAATGTATTACAAAACTTAATCATCAAAAAATCTTTAAACAACAAAACAAAATATTTCACATTGACAAAAAAGAATTTATTAAAAACTATTATTGTTACCTACAAAGAATATTGCGAATATGTAACAATCTTGGCCCTTACATTGAAGATTTTGCTATTAAAAAAACCTATTTATTTTTAATAATTTTTTCAAGTGTCACTTTTTTTGTGATAGAAGTGTATATAGAACTCCTCATATGTTGTGTGGAATTGATACATTAAGAAATAGATTAGATATAGCCTAGGCCAAATTTAACCCATTTTAAAAAGTTTTATTTATATCTTGTACCTAAATTGTAGAACTGTTTGCCATCTAAATTAAAAAGTATTATAGTAGGGAGAAGTCTTCTAAACAGCTATGGGAATTTTTAATAGAAAGAGATAAGGTCGATTACTTTTTTTTATACTGTTATTTTGTTTTTAAGATTTTGATTACAAGTTTTTTTTAAATTTTAATATGTTTTTTACATAGATAAGGTAACTTTTTGTGAGATACATGAGTGAGAAAGTTACTTTTCACTGTCTTATTTATTATGTAAATATATTTTGACTGATTCGCTGTCCACCATTTCTCTTTGAGTGTTATGATCTGAGAATATGTTAAATCCACCTACATAGGTAATACACAGGTGAAACAATAACCTTGGTGGTTATTGTTTCAACCAACCCCATGGGTTTGTGTCAAGGTCACGAGTTCTGTCACAGGTGGCTCTGTAGCCAGAGGTTATATGCTCTAAACAGTATTCTCTTCCAATGCGTAACACCCCCATCGCAGCACATAGGAAAAGAGTAAAGATCTTTAAGCATTTCAAGCATAAGATATCAAACACATGATGGATGGTAAATACCAAGTTAACCCATTAGATTTTTTAATATCTCGGTAACTGTTGGAGATAGAGAAAAACTTTAACAAACTAAATTATGTAATTTTTTAAGCTGATTCTAATGGTGAAAGAAAAAATCTTAAAAATCTTTTAAATTACATATGAAAAACACAAAAAACCCAATTTTTGAGTACCAAACCCACCCAAACTACCCGTTCCTATTGACCGATATCTCTGGTTTACGAACTCGTCCGAGCAAATGTAGTAATACACACTCTACCAAATTTGGTCTCGATCGGACCATTTTTACGAGAGTTATCGTGTTCACAGTCACACATATATATATACAAATTTTAACGACTATTGTTTTTGGCCTCTGGGCACCTAAACATGAAAAATAACATGGTCTCGGGCTTGAGTCATGCCATGAGACCTACGGCTTCTTCCCTATGGGAAATTCACTAAGAACAAAGAATGCAGCTCCCACTTGTACAAATCCAACGAACCTACAAAATTCTAAATATGGGAGAAATTTTCTGTATAATATATGGCATAAGTAGACAGCATTTATTGTAGAAACAAAAAATTCTACGTAAAAACAACCTATGGGAAAAATTACATATATTTTTTTCTGCGGAGTTAAGTTGCGATTGAAATCATTGGGGCAAACAATTTACCAAGATCAATTTACCAATTAAATAATCAATTTACAAATCAATCAATTTACCAGTATAATACCATTACGGTACCATACATTTTAAATCAATTTACCAAGATAGAATATTTTTTTCTATGGTAATCATCTGTTTTGTGATTGTTTGACGAAGACAAATGTACTAAATTAATTAAACATTTACATTCAGAACAGACCTTTGAGAGTTAGAGAACGTTAGTGAAAATTATCTTTTGACATGGTTAAAATAGTTTAAACTGTTCGAAAAATATGTTTTTCCATTTATCAATGTGAATTTCAACAGGTATAACTGTTTAGAGTGAGTGTCTTATTAGGGTAGGAGTGGAGAGGGGTTGAATCAGAGGCAGGAGCCCGCCCCACGCCCCACGCTAACGAAGTGAGCGCACTCTGTGGAGAACTCTTGGCGGCGCTAATAAACCTCCATAATGTCCATTTCGTTACAGACAGTACTTAAAAATGTACTCCTAGAGAAAATCCAAATTATATTCTTAGTCATTGAGTTTAATATTATTTTGTTGGACTTTTCCAACGAGCATTGTTTTTACAACACGCGTTTCTGGAGGTGATTATACCCTCCCGTATTCAAATGATTAGCTAAGAATGTACATTCAATAGCGAAATACAGTAAATACAGATAATAGTTAGTGAAATGCATGCCGCTAGTAAAATTTACCTAACTGACATGTACAAACCGAAATTCACAAAGTGAATACACATTCCGCCTCCGAGCTAGCGGGCGGGAACCAGCCAGCGTGCAAACGGAACGGAACTCGGAGCTTTTCTCTGTTGATACTCTGTTGGTAGAATTAATAACCAATGCCGTTATGAAACTCAAAGGTTCTGTTGAATTTCAGTTCCATATATTATTAAAATTTAATTTTATCCTTATGCGACATAATCATCTGGAAGGTTTAAACAAATAATGAGCTCTTTAATTTGTCCCACGAAAATTTGAAAAAAACGTAAAAATACATACCACCATTTTCAGACGTTGAATTTTTCATACATGACTAGCAGTATGTCCGTAGCAGTATGTCCGTACGGGTTGTAAGATTCTGTGTTAAGAAAAAATATACTTATTATCCTTATAAAATATAAACTTAAAATAACTTTAAAATTGTTGATTAAAAGAAGGAAAAAAAGTTATATGTCATATTTAATTCCCTAGTCAATTAAATTAAAATTATGAAAATCGGTCATTGAACAATGAAGATTCAGTACTTTTACCAATACCCAAATAACAGTATGAACAATATTCAGTAAGATTCAGTAATTTTACCAGTATTAAGTGTTTACGAGTACTCCAGTACTATCATCGCCACTCCGCTTACCATTGTTGCAGCTAACGTTGTACTCGTATACACATAATACTTGTTAAAGTACTGAATCTTCGTTGTTTATTGACCGATTTTCATAATGGGATAATTAATTTGATTTCATTGGATAGGGAAATAAATTTGATATAACAGTTCATTCTTAACATTTTGTAAAACAATCAATCCATTTTTAGTTATTTTATTTAAAAATAGTTTTATAGTAGTTTTATCAGTATAGTTTTTAGTTTATTACAGCCAGCCTCCTTCAACCCCCCCCCTAATCCAACCACTGAGTAGGCCTGCATGTGGTTAAGTCAAATACTGCTCAGAAGTACAGTTACATACTGTGTTGAAATATTTAATAATTAATGTATGTCCGTTTACTGACTGACCACGAAATTCCGCGCTGACAGGTTAAACCATCAGATGTGCAATATTTTTAATAAATTTGACAACCAACTAATAAATGTTTTCTGCTCCCAAAAATTGTCACCTTAGGCTACACCTATTTAGCCTATATATAACAGGCCCCGTCTATGAGAGGTGTTCAACGTGCTTAGTCCCTTTGTTGTGATTTTATTTTTCCTATACGATTTCAAGTTAGTTGAGGGACGAACTTCATTCAGTGCATCGGCGAAAAATCAACCGTGTTGGTTGTGTTTGCGGAGTCAAAAGTTTTAAATTGTCCATTCGTATTATGTGATGTGTGATTTTTATAACTTAAAATCGGCTTGATTTCGTATTACAGATTTTTAAAAACTTATGTTAAATTGCCCGAAATTTTCATGTAAAATAACATGGGCGCAAATATATTTGTAGGCGTGGACGTAAATACGTAAACAATTTAATACTGTATTTCAAAATATAAATAGTATCTTTAATATGTCTTAAATATCGTAAATATCTTCTACAGCCCCAAATATAAGCAATACTTATGAAGGTGTTTTAAATCCACATAATGCAAACCTACAAAACAGATATTTAAAATAGTGAATAGGGTTTACTGAATTGATGACCAAACATTTTTAGTTTCCTTAACATACGTGACAAGTACGAAATGATTTAAAGATTAATTTTGCTTTTTTCAATGCCAAACAATTTTGACACTCGAGTTCCAGACCTAAATCTATTACACTTTCATGCCTAATTATTATTAAGGTTAAATTTATCACAATTTAATAGCCTTTAGAATGTAAAAATACATATAAATGTTAAGAAGTTTAGCTTAAGCATATTTTAAAAGGTAAAGTAAAAGCAACAATTATAGATAAATGATCAAGGTAAAACTAAAATCAAAGAAATGCGTTTGGGAAATTTAGCCTAAAGAAAATAATATAATGGATTCTGATCTAAAATTAAGCATCATCTGATTAACTTATTTAAGCATGATAAATTGAATTTAACGAGAAAACACATTAAATGGGCATCCGAAAAGATTGGACGGGTTTTCAGAATATTAAAACGACTGAACAATGACAAGCTTTTTGAAATCGGGTAATAATTATTACTACTACATTAAATACAACACAAGTGAAAATTCTTAACAAGATTGATTGACTAAACATTAAATAATACAGCATTACATTCGTTGAACTGTGACGCCATACGAGCGTATTAAGCGGGTACATCAACCACCATCATGACAAAGGACGACCACCATGACTCGACCGGTACAACACCTAGATTGACTCAAATGCCACCCACAGTACGTCCACCATGACTCGACCGGTACAACACCTAGATTGACTCAAATGCCACCCACAGTAGGTCCACCATGACCTGAACGATACAACACCAAGATTGACTCAAATGCCACCCACAGTACGACCACCATGACTCGACCGGTACAACACCTAGATTGACTCAAATGCCACCCACAGTACGTCCACCATGACCTGAACGGTACAACACCTAGATTGACTCAAATGCCACCCAATACGACCACCATGACTCAACCACTACAGCATCTAGATTGACTCAAATGCCACCCACAGTACGACCACCATGACTCAACCACTACAGCATCTTGATTGACTCAAATGCCACCCAGTACGACCACCATGACTCAACCACTACAGCATCTTGATTGACTCAAATGCCACCCACAGTACGACCACCATGACTCAACCACTACAGCATCTAGATTGACTCAAATGCCACCCAATACGACCACCATGACTCAACCACTACAGCATCTAGATTGACTCAAATGCCACCCAATACGACCACCATGACTCAACCACTACAGCATCTAGATTGACTCAAATGCCACCCAATACGACCACCATGACTCAACCACTACAGCATCTAGATTGACTCAAATGCCACCCAATACGACCACCATGACTCAACCACTACAGCATCTAGATTGACTCAAATGCCACCCAATACGACCACCATGACTCAACCACTACAGCATCTAGATTGACTCAAATGCCACCCAATACGACCACCATGACTCAACCACTACAGCATCTTGATTGACTCAAATGCCACCCAATACGACCACCATGACTCAACCACTACAGCATCTAGATTGACTCAAATGCCACCCACAGAACGACCACCATGACTCAACCACTACAGCATCTTGATTGACTCAAATGCCACCCAATACGACCACCATGACTCAACCACTACAGCATCTAGATTGACTCAAATGCCACCCAATACGACCACCATGACTCAACCACTACAGCATCTAGATTGACTCAAATGCCACCCAATACGACCACCATGACTCAACCACTACAGCATCTTGATTGACTCAAATGCCACCCAATACGACCACCATGACTCGACCACTACAGCACCTTGATTGACTCAAATGCCACCCAATACGACCACCATGACTCAACCACTACAGCATCTTGATTGACTCAAATGCCACCCAATACGACCACCATGACTCAACCACTACAGCATCTTGATTGACTCAAATGCCACCCAATACGACCACCATGACTCAACCACTACAGCATCTAGATTGACTCAAATGCCACCCAATACGACCACCATGACTCAACCACTACAGCATCTAGATAGACACAAATGCCACCCACAGAACGACCACCATGACTCGACCGGTACAACACCTAGATTGACTCAAATGCCACCCACAGTACGACCACCATGACTCAACCACTACAGCATCTAGATTGACTCAAATGCCACCCACAGTACGACCACCATGACTCAACCACTACAGCATCTAGATTGACTCAAATGCCACCCAATACGACCACCATGACTCAACCACTACAGCATCTAGATTGACTCAAATGCCACCCAATACGACCACCATGACTCAACCACTACAGCATCTAGATTGACTCAAATGCCACCCAATACGACCACCATGACTCAACCACTACAGCATCTAGATTGACTCAAATGCCACCCAATACGACCACCATGACTCAACCACTACAGCATCTTGATTGACTCAAATGCCACCCAATACGACCACCATGACTCAACCACTACAGCATCTAGATTGACTCAAATGCCACCCAATACGACCACCATGACTCAACCACTACAGCATCTAGATTGACTCAAATGCCACCCAATACGACCACCATGACTCAACCACTACAGCATCTAGATTGACTCAAATGCCACCCACAGTACGACCACCATGACTCAACCACTACAGCATCTAGATTGACTCAAATGCCACACAGTACGACCACCATGACTCAACCACTACAGCATCTAGATTGACTCAAATGCCACACAGTACGACCACCATGACTCAACCACTACAGCATCTAGATTGACTCAAATGCCACCCAATACGACCACCATGACTCAACCACTACAGCATCTAGATTGACTCAAATGCCACCCAATACGACCACCATGACTCAACCACTACAGCATCTAGATTGACTCAAATGCCACCCACAGTACGACCACCATGACTCAACCACTACAGCATCTTGATTGACTCAAATGCCACCCACAGTACGACCACCATGACTCAACCAGTACAGCATCTAGATTGACTCAAATGCCACCCACAGTACGACCACCATGACTCAACCACTACAGCATCTAGATTGACTCAAATGCCACACAGTACGACCACCATGACTCAACCACTACAGCATCTAGATTGACTCAAATGCCACCCACAGAACGACCACCATGACTCAACCACTACAGCATCTAGATTGACTCAAATGCCACCCACAGTACGACCACCATGACTCGACCGGTACAACACCTAGATTGACTCAAATGCCACCCACAGTACGACCACCATGACTCGACCGGTACAACACCTAGATTGACTCAAATGCCACCCACAGTACGACCACCATGACCTGAACGGTACAACACCTAGATTGACTCAAATGCCACCCACAGTACGTCCACCATGACCTGAACGGTACAACACCTAGATTGACTCAAATGCCACCCACAGTACGTCCACCATGACCTGAACGGTACAACACCTAGATTGACTCAAATGCCACCCACAGTACGACCACCATGACTCGACCACTACAGCATCTAGATTGACTCAAATGCCACCCACAGTACGACCACCATGACTCGACCGGTACAACACCTAGATTGACTCAAATGCCACCCACAGTACGACCACCATGACTCGACCGGTACAACACCTAGATTGACTCAAATGCCACCCACAGTACGACCACCATGACTCAACCACTACAGCATCTAGATTGACTCAAATGCCACCCACAGTACGACCACCATGACCTGAACGGTACAACATGTAGATTGACTCAAATGCCACCCACAGTACGTCCACCATGACCTGAACGGTACAACACCTAGATTGACTCAAATGCCACCCAATACGACCACCATGACTCAACCACTACAGCATCTAGATTGACTCAAATGCCACCCACACATACATAACATTTTTGAAGGGTTTCTTAATCTTATCAAGCAAACTACTTGCAAATGAGATATCACACGATAACGTTTACTTTCAAATGCTTTGAGTTACCCCAAGAATTTCTTCATTTTTGGATTAGTAATAACATTATGATACTTGAATGACATATTTTTTGTGAGGAAATTAACTCGTAACTGTAATAATTTTAGATAATTATCTAAAATTGGCTAATTAGCCAAATCACCATACAAAGGTATAATTATTGGATGTTGTGAGGAGTAAAACACGTTTTTACAAACCCTCAAACACGCAAACACAAAAGCGACACCAAAACTAAATGTCGACGTTTCGTGGAACTTAAAACTTAGCCTAATTATACTTAGCCATGTGATAAAAGGCTTTGTCTACTTACCGGAAAAATTTACTCGATCCTTATTATTGAAAAGCCCCGCGAAACGTCGGGATCCAATTACGGAACAGATTTTGTGTTTGTAAAACGTGAGTTCTTTAATCCTGACAACTCCCCAAAAGAATATACTTTTATGGTAAGTGTAGCCTTTGAGAACAAATAGAAAAACATGTCAATCAAAATATCCCCTTCATAATTACCCAACTTGGTATGACTCGAATGACGGTCATTGTTGTGTTATGTGCACAATCCGTCGAGCTAACAATTGAGCAACTCTCGGATTATTACGACGGCCACTGTTGTGTTATTGAGCAACTTTAAGATTATAACGATGGTCACTGTTGTGTTTTGAGCAACTCTAGGATTATAACGACGGCCACTGTTGTGTTATTGAGCAACTCTAAGATTATAACGATGGTCACTGTTGTGTTTTGAGCAACTCTCGGATTATTACGACGGCCACTGTTGTGTTATTGAGCAACTTTAAGATTATAACGATGGTCACTGTTGTGTTTTGAGCAACTCTAGGATTATAACGACGGCCACTGTTGTGTTATTGAGCAACTTTAAGATTATAACGATGGTCACTGTTGTGTTTTGAGCAACTCTAGGATTATAACGACGGCCACTGTTGTGTTATTGAGCAACTCTAAGATTATAACGATGGCCACTGTTGTGTTTTATGCACAATCCGTGGAACTAACTGGCTAGCTCCCGGATTCGAACGACGGCCACTGTTTTGTTATGTGCACAATTCGTTGAGCTAACAACTGAGCAACTCTCGTATTATAACGATAGCCCCTGTTGTGTTATGTGCACAATCCATCGAACTAACCGGCCAACTCCCGAATTCGAACGACGGCCATTGTTGTGTTATGTGCACAATCCGTCGAACTAACTGGCCAGCTCCCGGATTCGAACGACGGCCATTGTTGTGTTATGTGCACAATCCGTCGAACTAACTGGCCAACTCCCGGATTCGAACGACGGCCATTGTTGTGTTATGTGCACAATCCGTCGAACTAACTGGCCAACTCCCGGATTCGAACGACGGCCATTGTTGTGTTATGTGCACAATCCGTCGAACTAACTGGCCAACTCCCGGATTCGAACGACGGCCATTGTTGTGTTATGTGCACAATTCGTTGAGCTAACAACTGAGCAACTCTCGGATTATAACGATAGCCCCTGTTGTGTTATGTGCACAATCCGTCGAACTAACCGGCCAACTCCCGAATTCAAACGACGGCCATTGTTGTGTTATGTGCACAATCCGTCGAACTAACTGGCCAATTCCCGGATTCGAACGACGGCCATTGTTGTGTTATGTGCACAATTCGTTGAGCTAACAACTGAGCAACTCTAGGATTATTACGACGGCCACTGTTGTGTTATTGAGCAACTTTAAGATTATAACGATGGTCACTGTTGTGTTTTGAGCAACTCTCGGATTATTACGACGGCCACTGTTGTGTGTTGTGTTATTGAGCAACTCTAGGATTATAACGACGGCCACTGTTGTGTTATTGAGCAACTCTAAGATTATAACGATGGCCACTGTTGTGTTTTGTGCACAATCCGTGGAACTAACTGGCTAGCTCCCGGATTCGAACGACGGCCACTGTTTTGTTATGTGCACAATTCGTTGAGCTAACAACTGAGCAACTCTCGGATTATAACGATAGCCCCTGTTGTGTTATGTGCACAATCCGTCGAACTAACTGGCCAGCTCCCGGATTCGAACGACGGCCATTGTTGTGTTATGTGCACAATCCGTCGAACTAACTGACCAACTCCCGGATTCGAACGACGGCCATTGTTGTGTTATGTGCACAATCCGTCGAACTAACTGGCCAACTCCCGGATTCGAACGACGGCCATTGTTGTGTTATGTGCACAATCCGTCGAACTAACTGACCAACTCCCGGATTCGAACGACGACCATTGTTGTGTTATGTGCACAATCCGTCGAACTAACTGGCCAACTCCCGGATTCGAACGACGGCCATTGTTGTGTTATGTGCACAAACCGTCGAGCTAACAATTGAGCAACTCCCGGATTCGAACGATGGCTATTGTTGTGATATGTGCACAACCCATCAAGCCAACAACTGAACCACCGAATGTACAGTTACTCAAATTCAAGAAATGAAAAGCAGGACCGACACAGAAACGCTTTTCGACGTATCCCCATTTGTATATTGAACCAATAAAATTATGTTAGTAGTTCTTAAGTTCCAGTGTATCTTTACGCTGAGTTGCCTTATAGTTGTGCTTGAAATCTATATGATAATCGCAGCTGGTTTATGATGTAATCAATTATATGAATTGTCTGCCGGAGACGTGGCCAAAACACATCTGTTCAAACTACCATGTATGGCATGCCGTTTAACGAAGCACGGTATTCTAAAACAATACCAAATTACGTAGATGTTCGCTTACATGAATAAAACTACCTCAGGTTCTAAGTTGCACTAGCAGGTGTCTTGCAATCTAGCATTCGTACGGTGAATTAATTGCAACAAAGGATTCGATGGACTGGTTTTAGGGCTTGGATTAGATAATGGTTGACCTCATCTTTTTGAGATAATATTTTTAAATCGTTTGTACGCATATTGCATCTGTAGGGAATACTTGTACCGAGTTTAGTGGTCTAAGTCCATAGTTAAAAACGATCAGTCAGTAATCGTGTAAATGGTATATTGTTTCTATAAGAATAGAATTACTAATAGTTTCCTTATTTAATGGGAAATTACAATACTATATAGGGCATTTAAATTACTGAATTGAAAATATTTGTGCTGAACATTTCAAAGTATATACTTTCGTTATTTATCTAAACTTCTGGTAACTCCTAAGTTAGTTATACTATTGTATTTAATTACTTAGCTAGAAATTAAAATTATAAAAATGCTACTAGAACACTTGGGGTTGTTGACGCGGCAGTTGATGAAGATTGACTGGAAATAGATGGCCGATCAAAAATAGGTTTTATAAACAAACGTTTCACAATGTTCCGAGACCTATAATCTGAACCGTATTTATACTCTAGTGATACAGACCCTAGAACTTGGAAAAACGATTAATTCATGATCAACAAATCGAAAACAATTATATTCATGTTAACACACGACAACGAGTCGAAGGATAGAAAGGTAGGCATATATAGTCCTTGACATTTCTGTAGATTACGAACTGTAGATTATCTTCTCATGTTCTGAGTTCTCATGAACTATATCAGATTCCGAAATGATATAAATCCTGTGTTTAACTAAAGGTGTGGAAAACTCAAACTAAAAGTGTGTGTGTAGAATCTCCAAATTTGTTTTCGCCCAAAGAAATCAAATTGAAAGTGATTATTAAACTGATACATGTGAAGTTATATATGAACAGAACATTATTGGATATTTAGTACTGAGTAAAATCGTTCTGAAAGTAGGTTTGTGTAGACAAACAAGCCAACAATAGAACTACTGATAGGCTGCTGTCGACAGAACGCCTGCCTCAGTGGACAGGCGTGCCGACCAGTGATGAGGATTGGAGCTGAGGGGCCCCCCAACAATTCCGAGTGGCAAAATTTTTTATCGATAATCCTCTAAAATGGAAAACGTCTGATCTCGATAGAAAGTTGGAAAATATTTGGATTTATTATTACTATTTGGAGTGTTTCCGACGCGTCTTGTGTTTTAAAGCTACACAACGTTTCTAGAGATGATAGGCCCTAATACTTCTACTGTTTTCAAGTTGTTGATTTATAAAACATGATTTGTTAATCTACATAAAAGAAATAACTGGTCAAAGGTTATATAATTATCTTTCCAACATATTAGATTGTTTCTTAAGAGTATATAATATAGATTTATAAATTAATTACTTGAAAACGGAGGAGTTTCATCACCTCCAGAAACGTTGTGTAGTTTTAAAACAAAAGATGTGATGAAAAAAGTCAAAAGATTTAATAGCGAATCATTAATAACCAAATCCATAATGGATTAAAAATGGATTTATGTCTGTGCAAAAATGTTAATATGAGTGTTTCCAAATTCCCTTCCATAATTTGCATCGATAAATTTCAAGTGTACCATTAATAAAATATTATTAAATATAATAATTATATAAAATAAATTAATAAGCTAGTTGACAACACATATTAAAAACGACTACATGCGTTTCTTATACCGAATGTAAATTATATACAAGCAGTAATAACCGGGAGTAAATTGCCAACTTCATCGAATAAGCCCAAAACTGTAGTCTAGTCGCACTATGTCGGCTCAGAATGGTAAAAGAACTAAAAAAATCGGCGGGACGACCCACGTAAACTATTTAAAACTAAAAGTTATTGCAGTTGACAGTTTCCCTGATAGGTTCGTTTATAGTTTGATGAGCAGTCGATGAAATGGTGCAGTGTTCTAGAGGATTGCTTCTGCAGTCATGGTAGAGATTAATTTTTAAAAATCCGTTCCCGTTTTGTCTGCTGGTATAGTATCTGGCTCAATCCAAAACATACAATTCATACATTTGGATTCATCCCGTTTTTCATAGGTTTTAAAGGATGAATTATTGCTTTTAAAATTAAAACAATCCAACGCAGAATTGCAAGCACACATACCACACGATTCCTTCAACTCAAAGTTGAAATTCGTTAACTCAAAGTTTAAAAGTCGGCCAAAACAAATCTTTTCCTTATAATATCATATACAGGAGCACGAAGTCAAAACATTAATTGCATTGTGCATCACATTGGAATAGATGGAAACGATGGATGGCGGAAAACCTACCTTATATTGGATCATTGGTGATTTTGTCGAAGCATTACTGACTCGATGGGCGAAAAAGATGGTTGAGGTGTCAAATCAAGGGCAAAGTGGTTATCTAGGGAATTAAATTTTGCATTTTTAGCGAATTTTCGTTAAGTGAGAGGCTATTACCGTAAGTCTCATGGCAAGACTTAAGCCCGGCACCATGTTATTTCTTCGTGTTTAGGTGCCCAGAGGCCAAAAGCAATAGTCGTTATAATATATATATATATATATATATATATATATATATATATATATATATATATATATATTTGTGTGTGTGTGTTTTTTTTGTGTGTCTGTCTGTCTGTGAATACGATAACTCTCGTAAAAATGGTCCGATCAAGACCAAATTCGGTAGAGACGTGTATTCCTACATTTGCTCAAACGAGTTCATAATCCAGACATATCGGTCAATTGGAACGGGTAGTTTGGGGGATTTTGTACTCAAAATTGGGGGTTTTTGCATTTTTCATATGTAATTCAATTTTTTAATTTGATATTTCGCCATTAGAATCAGCTGAAAAATCTACACAAATAAGTTCCTTAAAATTTTGCTCCATCTCTAACGGTTACCGAGATATTAAAAAATCTAAACACAGTACGACGTATTTTGGGGTTAATCTTATGGAGGATAAGGAAAAATAAATATTTCACTAACCAATCTATATTTTTGGATGGAACTTGATATTTAGCTTCATCAATCCATTTATGAGATCAATCCATTTATGCTTAAAACTCATAGTTTATGTATTATCATCGCAGTTAACAAGCATACTCTTTTCCATATTAATCATAGAGGGAATAGGCAAACTCCTTTATTTATGGACAGATGTTGATGAAATTTGGTATAAATTGAAAGAAAGTTCGTCAAAATAAAACTTGTTTATGGTAGAAATGCCTACTTTCATTGTTCCTCACAGCAGCAAACCTGCACACTCTTTCCCATATTAGTCTTATGTAGAATAGGCAAATAATTCTCATATTTGTCGACAGATATTGATTAAACTCTTCATATATTATTATTATTATATTATTGCTTTGGAAATTCGCTGAGTACGTAGGTCTGCTGCGATAGGGGTATTTCATTTCTCCTCATAAAATGAAAATTACTTCGAAATTATCGTTATATTTGCGTGGTACCGGTAATTATATTTTTTAAGATAAAATAATAAATGATAGTAAAATTTCAAATATAATCATCTCACCTTTAATTTGGCACCTCAACCATCTGTTTTCGACCACCGTGTACCTAGTAATGCTGTCATGAAATTAACATTGTTCTTATGTGGCTAAAACGAAATATACTGCCAGTAACAGATTCTTAGCTCCACAGTAAATAGATAGACAGTAAATATATTCGTTACCTCACAAGGGAAGTGCAGTTGTTAGTGCCTAATCAGTTCTAAAATTTGATGATTTAAAGTTTTGTCTGTAAAGAAAATTTTCTTGTAGTGCGAATATAGCATAATACAACCTCCCTCGGCCTATTGGATTGTAAACTCAAACGAGCACGCCGGAAACGGAAACTGTATCGAACTGTACAGTATAACAATACTGGGTAGGCTATAAGGCGACCAGCTGCGCCGGTGCATAGTCATGAAAATAAAAGCCGCGTAAGCTTATCTGGTTAGTTATTGGTGACGTCATTAGACCAGTTGTTCAGTATTCCGTTATAGGCCTACCTATACTTCTCATTAAATTAAACTAATTGTATTGGGTTTTTGAAAGCTTTAGATTTGGAAATTCTTTCAAATTGACTAAATACCCAATACGAAATATTTAATTACTGTAAATAAGAAATACGAATAACTGAACAATCTACTTAAAACGTCATAATACCAAAATATCCTTTGAGGATTAGCAAAATCGAAATAAACCGGACACTTACAAAAAATAGCAAAATGGATTTTTTAAACATATTTTCGGGTACACAGAAGAAAACGTCATTAAAATTATACGCCCAAAATACAATAAACATAATTATAAATTTAAATAAACAGTATCACTGAACTAATACGTCCTTTCCCCCTTTAAAAGTAAACCAAATACTATATACCTTTTACAAACTATAACAATATTAAATCCTCATTAAAATGGCTGTTAACGGATCTAACGCTTCAGAAATATATATTCATGGGGTAATGATTTTATTTTTTTATCCATATACTACCAATACCTACCCATGTTGGTAATGCAACAAACCTTTTGGTTTGTTTTGTATAATGTGATGTGATGTTACGCTATAATGTAACGCCTAACGCTGATGTCGATTTTCTAGTATTCTCAACATGAATAACATCGAACGGTCCTAGACAACGAACAGTACTGTGTTTACCGCAGAACCGTTTTCGTAAACAAATAATTCAAATACTAATTTGTTTTTTTAACTGGTTTTAATGGTGATACTAAAAATTTTTAGAAATTTATAGTTTTGCCAAAAAAATTTAAAAATTGGCATTTAATCCCCATTTGAAGCATTGGCATTGACATTTGAACCGCCATTTTAAAGTCGTCCTGTTGGTGTCATAGTTATAACCCACAATAACCCATGATATTTAAATCAAAATCGTTGCAGATGTTTTTGAGCAATTATGATTTTTTAAGTTTTTAAGGGGAACAACCCTAACAAACCCAAAACTAAAAAATGCGGATTGGGTGTAGCCAAAGTGAACAATGTAACAAATTTCATAAAAGTCGGATCATCTTTGTGGTCTTGGTGACGCTACGTAGGCCGACAGATATCGGTTCGAAACCTACTTTTTTGGATTCAAGGAGCTTCAAAACGGATATTCACTCTCAACAAAAATTCCAACATTTTGACGAAAACAATAGTTTCTCCATGTACTATGTACATAAAAAATGAAATGATGATAAATTGTTTATTATAATATTTTTATAGTATATATACAATATACAGTATGCATTGTTATAACTAAAATACCTTTCGTCATTCCGCATTATCATATATAGCTGTTTAGAAATCGATCCGCACAAAACCATTTCATTTAAAATATAAAAAGGTGAGACTCTGGTGTCCTTGAGGAATACGCGTTTTTCCGAGAGAACGCGTTTTGATTTAAAGCGGCCTCACACATGGGAACATTTACGAACCAAGTTCCCACGGGTGTGGAGTGTAAACAAACCAAGTTCGTCATTTTTGTCACGAAATTGGTCTTCCATCGGGATGGAAAACATTTGTTCGGTTCGCCGCCAGGGCGCACCATCTTCGCCTTGGGTAGAAGACGTGAACTGTTGCTCGCCCATTTCGTTTGTGGAGACGCTGTGGGACGGACGGATTGTCGTATTAAATTGTTTTTTGAGTCAGAATGTCTGAAACTGACAGTGTCAATTTTATAAACCCTTCGTTTTGAGACTTTATTGAAGACTACAGGGAGTATCCGTGATTGTGGAAAGTAACAAATAGGAATATAGAGACAGGAATAAGCGGGACAATTATCTGTTGCTGTTGACTCGAGATACAATTCCGGGTGCAGGTCTGAATTTTATAAAAACCCGAATCGAGATTTAACTACTTCTCTCTCTCTCTCTCTCCCGCAACCATTGCTTGGTCCACTGAGATTTTGTTCTGTTTCCTCTTTGGGGAGTCGGACCCTTGTATCTTCCCCATGTTAAATTTGACAACTTTATGTACCTTTTCCTGAGAAACCATAAAAGGTACAGACCTAATTTTGGTTTTGTTTGAAAATACCAAAAGCATGTATCTTCAAACCGTTTGAAAAATACATAATATTAGTATTTTTACTTTACATTTTACTTTTTTACCATGTTTTTTTATATAAAATATTGCATAAAAATAATCTAAACACATATTAAAAATCCTACACTCGGTTTGAAGCACATTACATAGGGATCAAAATGATAAAAAAATGAGATATCTCTTATGGTCCGTGAGAAAAAGGTAAATTTGTAAAAAAAAGTTCATTTTTCAGGAGAAGTGGGCAAAGTTTGACCTTAGGTACGGATCAAGTAATACAGAGCTTTACAAAAAGGCTATAAATTTTTTATAATGGTCAGAATTTAATAAATAAGGTCTTAAATTAAAGCTAAATAAGTATTTAATAAAATAAGATAATAATCAGAAAATTGAAAAAAACATGTAAGGGTCCGACCCCCCTTAGACCCGAACTATCCAACACAATCACAGTAGTTGCGGGCTTGGAACAACTAATCTCATCTCATAGACTACGAATAGACTAACAAAATGGCGAACCATTGCTCACATTTGCCTCCACTGTGTGTAGACAATGACATCCAAGAACCATGTTTCCATTGTGTGGACCGCTTAAATGTTGCACGTTTGCAATATCTGGTGCATTACAACAATCAATCGATATACAATCACAATAAATAATAAATACCAAATAATGAAAAAATCATTCAGATAAACAAAACGATTGCATTTTGAAATCATTGGGGAAGTGTTAGAAAAACAAAATCCATAGAATTTATCTAGAATTAGTTGGCTTTGTCTTTTTTTATAATTTACGTAGTGGGAAGTAAATATAAACAAAAAAATATCAATACATTTAATACCTTTTGAGTTTTTTTAAAGTGATACAATAGCTAACTTTTCAACTAAACGACTTAGCGCCACAGTTTAAATTTGGAAAATGCTCAATTTTAAGTTTCACTCAGGAATACAATATCAGATTTTTTTCATTATGGCCGCCATTTTCCAAAATGGCGGCTAACTTAGAAATGTTTTATAGAACACGCCGTATTTTATTTTGTTTTTGGATTCTACTCTCTAAAATAAAACGTGTTTGTTATTATGTGTTTTCAATACCTCTAATGGTTTAGAAGCTACGTTGTCTTACAGTTTCAATTTCTTCGATATGGGGTTTTTAATATCTAATTTAAAGTGTACTGCCAAATCACGATATTAAAATGTTAGCTACTGGATCAGGTAAAAACCTCAATCAAAAACAAGAAATCAAAACTTCAAGTTCTCGTAGCTTCTAAACCATTAGAGATATTGAAAAACACTCAGTAACAAAAATGTTTTATTTTACAGAAGAATCCAAAAACAAAATAAAATACAGTAGAGGGTGTTCTATAAAACATTTCCAAGTCAGCCGCCATTTTGGAAAATGGCGACCATATTGAAAAAATCTGAAATTGTATACCTGAGTGAAACATAAATTGAGCAAGTTCCAAATTTAAAGAGTGGTGCCAAGTCGTGCAATTAAAAAATTAGCTATTGGATCGCTTAAAAAACTCACCCGGTATCGTAAACTTCAAAAATTAAAATTTTTAATTCTATAATGAATGACGAGAAATGTTAGGCCTATGTTATTACTTAAAAAGCAGGTATGTCATATTGGACTTATGATCATAAATTTACCAATAGTCGCTCAGAACCATACTCAGCGAATCAAATCAATCATAAATATGACGTTTTATAAAAATATGTCAAGGGTAAACTCTGAGAATTATTTGCATTCTCCATAAGATTACATAGGAAAGAGTGTGCAGGTTGACTGCTTAGGAACAAACAATTGAAAATATCAGTATCTAAAAAACAATGCCATATAATTTTTATCTTAATATTTATTACCAGACCTTCATCAACATTTCCATAAATAAAGACTTTGTCTATCCATAAGATTAACATGGGAAAAGAGTATGCAGCTTAGCTGCCATAATAAACACATAAACTATGATTTTTAAGCATTTGAAGCATAAGATCTTAACCACATGAAGGTTAATCCAAAAATATTGATTTATAAGTGAAATATTAATTTTTCTTTATCCTCCATAAAATTAACATTTCAGCCCCAAAATACAACGTACTGTGTTCAGATTTTTAATATCTCTACTACCTTATTAGAAACAATGAATAACAATAATGAACGCGCAATGGTGAAATATTTATAAATTTTTTAAAATATGTGAAAACAATAAAAGATTTTGACAAAACGCACTATCCGCATCAATGTCGTACGAACTCGTCCAAGCATTGTAGGATCACTTTAAAATTGGCTCGATAGAAAATTTTTACGAGAGTTATCGTGTTAACAACACATAATATATCATAACAATATAAATAAAATTTTCAATAAGGGTCGTTTTTACTCTGGGTAAAGACGAAAAAATACTAATGCTGTTTAAGTCTTAAAAAAATAGCATTTTATCGAATTCTGTCAATAACTAATGAACGCACTGAATTATCAAATTTTTGATAAAAAACATGGGCGATGTAGGTCAGATCATAATCTCAACTGTTTAATATATCAACATTTGGCTATCATATACTTACAGTTTTGTCGCGATTCTGTACATTAAAAATTGCGTCCTGTTGCATTTAATAGTGAACCAAAACCTTACCAAATTGAGATTGGCTGTGTTTTTTAAAACAAACAATTAAAACAAACAATTGAAAATATCAGTATCTAAAAAACAATGCCATATAATTAATCCGAAGATCGAAGATGATGATGAAGTTTATTATTACCCCCGTCGCAGGAGACCTGCGTACTCAGCGAATTTCCAAACATTATCCATAAGTATTATCCATAAGATTAACATGGGAAAAGAGTATGCAGCTTAGCTGCCATAATAAACACATAAACTATGATTTTTAAGCATTTGAAGCATAAGATCTTAACCACATGAAGGTTAATCCAAAAATATTGATTTATAAGTGAAATATTAATTTTTCTTTATCCTCCATAAAATTAACATTTCAGCCCCAAAATACAACGTACTGTGTTCAGATTTTTAATATCTCTACTACCTTATTAGAAACAATGAATAACAATAATGAACGCGCAATGTGTGAAAATTGTGTAGCCGAGCAGCGTTTCATTTAACAATAACAATCGAGTTTGACAAAGAAGTCGCACATCGCAATGCCTCATCACAATCGCATGGCTCGTTGGTCAGGATCACTTTAAACGAGTTGGCGTGAGTAGGAAAATTTCATAGAATCTATATTACTCCCATCATAGTAATCAAATAGTACTAATTATGCAGGTTTGCTACAATAAGGGTCGTTTTACATGGTAATGTAATACTAATGCTGTTTACTAGATAAAAAAACATCCAGCATTTTATCGAATTCTGTCAATAACTAAGCGAGTTATGCCAATTTATCTATTTTCTGTAAAAATACATGGGCGATGTAGGTTTGCAGCCGTAGGAAACATTTAATTAGGGGTTTTATGGGTGTATAGATACAACTTAATTAGATGGATTTGTATACAAAATTTAGAAGAATATCAGAAAATAAGTCAGTTATTGAATTTCAGCGATTCTGTATATTAACATTACAAAATGTGCTGTGTTCGCCATTTTGAACATCTCGATAACCAATTGACCTAGTCATGATTCCAAATACTAAATTGTGTGGTTTTTTAGCTGAATCCAATAGTAAAGAAGAATTTTTTTTCAAAAACTATTCATGAATAAATTGAAACCCCTACTTTTGGGGTACAATACCCTTCCAAGAGTGTAGTTAATGTAGTCCGATTGCGTTGCCCAACGCACCTGTCCAAGATATTATACCGAAAGGAACACCTCCATAGAATTTTTTAGTAATCAGACAATATAAGCGGCCGTTACCGTGTCATTACAAGTGAGGTTTTATATATATATATATATATATATATATATATATATATTATAATTAAAAAGAACAGGTCTAAACATTTTATTTTAACGAAAGAATACTTTTAACTTTTAACATTACATTTATGCTTTCGTTCCAAACACGTGTTTTATACTGAATATTTTTTCGGAGCCAATTTCTACTTTGTTGTTTCCTTCCAGAATAGCTCATGTTTCCACAAGAAATTCGTTAATAATTTAGTGTGACAGGTTCAAATCCTGTCAACAAATTTTACCACTCATTAGAATTTTAATAAATAGTTTAATTCAAATTAATTTGTACGTTTAACGGTTTTAGTGTTGGGTTAGTGTACAAGAATGTATTTTATTTTACGTAAAGTTTAATATTTCAATTTTGGAATAAGTTACCTATGAAATTCCTTCAGACATCTCAAAAAAATATGTTAAAATCCCCACGTTAGCTCCCGATACTCGTGAAGTAGTTTAATCAGAGTCATCGTCGAAAATAATTTTTAAAGAACACATACACTTTACACGAATGCACATTAAAATAATGAAATGATAACAGGCCAGCTGACAAAAATAAAATGACCGAACTGGTAACACTAGAACCATTGTTAATATTTTAATGTTTGTTACTGTCAATGTGTAGTCTATGTGTTATTTGAAAATTATCTATGACGATGTCTTCACAAGCTGACGATGGTGTTATAACACCAAAAACATGCTTTAAATATTTAACACATGTTTATTTGAGCTGTTAAATTATGTCTATCAGCTAAAGTTGTCAAAACATGGATTTTAATAATTCAATCAATGTTCCCACATAATGTCTAGATGTAAATAATTTTAAATTAAAGATAGAGACGTGTTACGTGATTGTTGTACGTATGAAGCTAAGGATTTTATTGAATGTACTAGCAGTGTGCCCTTTGTATGAGCTGTAGAATCCTGTGTTAAGAAAAAGATTCACGTAAACACATAATACAGTACAGTACTGATAAAAGTACTGAACCTTCCTTGTTTACTGACTGGTTTTCATAATTCTGATTTGATAGGGAATTGAATTTGACATGACGGTTTATTCTTAATAGTTTCTAAAACGAATAAACCCTTTTTAAGTTATTTTAATTTAAAAATTATAAATTGCAGCCATTTTGAAATTAAACATTTAATTGTTTTGATATTTTTGTCGGAATTGGGTCTTTACTATTTATAGACACATGCAAAGTTTCATAATAATCGATTAAAAATAACTGAGATAGCCTAGGCTATAAGAAATTTAATAAAACCCCAAAATGGCCGGTATCTGTCTAAGTACAGTATTTGTTTTAGGACATACTTTTTTTACTTTTTTACTTTAAGGACTTTTTTTATTTTGACTCAATGAATCACATCAAGATTGTTAGTGACGGACCTAACAGACACCCTGTATGTCTAATAGCCTATAGTTGAAAACTGTTTTTGAGAGCTTATTTTATTTTCATAATGCGTGGAACAATTTAAACCAAAACCATCTCCAAAAAGTATAGAATAAATAAAATAAATTTCATAGTATAAGTGCTCTTGTTTACACGGAGAAGAACTCAAAGTGCTTCATAGACGGACAGATAGACATACAATAATTGATATAAGACCCATTTAGGTTTTCGGGGTTAAAACATAGAATATGTTTGGTTACATATTATAATTCCAAACAATGTACACATAAAACTCTAATTTTATTTATATAAATGATAGAGGATAATACGCCTATCGTGTTATTTTAGGATTGTAATTTTTAGCGTGGCTACACTACATGTTTGTTGATGGTAATAAATGGATTTGATTTGAATCAATATTCCTCCGATTGTTGCAATATACATAAAACGTAAATTCCTAATCGAAAGTTGATTTTATTTCTCAAAAAAAGTATTAACGTCGAATTTCAACGGATACCACTAGTAAAACAATAAAAATACCCGGTCCTCGCGTGAAAACTGAAAACACCGCGCCATCTGATAAAGAGTGATGCATTTTTAATCGTCTATGGCGCGCCGCGACGGGCTGGTACCGGAAACAAGCGGAGACTGAATATCTAATGCGATTTTCCCCTACTTCCGGCAGCCCGAACCTTGGACTCGAGCTTTTGTAGAGTGCGTTATGTTCATACACTGAACACCTGACGTAGATGTAGGTAAATAGCAAACAAGATAGGATGTAAGATTCAACTGAGAGACATTCAATAGTGACCAAGATATTTTTCATCTATGGAATACTGTAATCTTGCTAAATAATTCATAGGCCATAGAGCGAACACAAGAGTAATTTCTAGACATATTTCTAAATAAATCCTAAAAATGATATTAAGAGTACTTTTTAGATATGTATAACGATTAATTTAGAGGGATAAATGTAATTTATTTAATATTAAGGGATTTTAATCATCGAAGTATAGTATGTTCTTGTGTATTCGCTAGATCCCCCGAACCTCCAATATTGTATATAGTCGACTTGATGTCCAACTATAGCACAGTGGTCAACCCGCCTAAATTGCTCCTGAACATTTAACACTTATTCTACCGATGTTTTGATACAGAGGTAATTCCAGGTTTTACATTTTAAAATGAAAAACTATTATTTTTGGGACGAAGAATTTTGGCCAATTAGTAAGGTGCTGATTATTTACAAACCAAACCACTTATCGTACTGGTAGATTTTTGTTTGAAGTCAAAGTGTTTTCAATTCAAATCCAAGTTGAAGTTTATGTCGATTATTATAGTATTTCTTATTTTTATGTACAATAAATGCATTGGTATAATACTACAAAATTAAACTATGGAAATTTTATATAGCCTGATATTAAAAATATGGAAATAACAAATAAAATATACACGTAACTACAAATCCCATACAGAATGTTAGAGATTAAATTATAATTGTAATTAATTTTAATTAATCGCGGTGACCAGTTTAGTACGATAAGTGATGTTCAAGACAAACTGGATCATTACCTACCGAGTCGTCGGAGATAATACAACAATAACGAGCTCAGTGCGATTACGCGGGGTAAACAATCTAATTGAATTTTCATACTACGACCCAGCTTCCCTGAAATTATCAGGAAAAATGATTTCACATAGTAAATTAAGTGATCTTTGTTGTAGAAATTAAAATTCGATTGATTGATCATTCGCGACTTAGCTTTGAGAACGCAAACGGCGCGGTTAACACTTTACTATTCAAATCGATCTGTATCGTCCGCATAAATAGTTCATAGAACTAACACGACGTAGAGCTGCAATGTCACAGACGAACCGTGCGGCACACCGGAGATAAGGAACCTTGTGTTGTTTGCTGAGCGATTCGACAAGACAAACTGCTCTCATGATTTATATAAAACGTCGGATCGTTATCCGTAAGGAGGGTCTTATCTGAAGACGACCATTTTGAATCCTAACCTAAACTTGACGATCGATGACCCCGCGCCATTGGGGGTCGAGGTTAGTGTTTACTATGCTAAATACAGTACACTGTTTATGTGGAAGTAAAAGTGGCTTACTCGGTTGTGGAGAAGCGTGCAGTGTTCAACACATGTAGACGGTGAGCGAGCGAGGCGACGCGGCTACAGTCGACCTATCACCTAGCGTAGCGAGTAGCGAGGGCCTACTACTGGTGAGCAGTGAGCAGTGAGCAGGAGCTGTCCACCCCACCGCTCCCCTCGCACCCTCTCACCCCCTACCCCCTACCCTCCCTTCACCGCTCACCCCTCACCCTCCATCCCTCAAACCATCGACCATCTCACTACTATTAGTTCGGAGCATTTGCGCCTGCAGAGAAATTAAAAAAAACATATAATATATATGTTTATATAAATAATATTTAAAAAATAAAGATTTCAGTGCTTAATGAAATAACTCGAGTAAAAGAATACTGTATTAAGAATAATTTATTTATGGTGTTTACATATACCGTATGTGTATGTGGTTTTTGTCAGCATGACACTTGAGCACTATCGCAATAGCAGCAAATAACGAGCATACTGCGAAACAGCGAGGAGAAAGGGATTCCCTCTCCCATCTCGCTACTGATGACATCATAGCACGTTCTACGACACAGACGCTTCTGCCAGACGCCAGACACTGCACGCTGGCGCTCAGCTTACGTAAGGTCAGCTGACCGTGGCATATACGTCCCGCCCACCTTGTACTTATAACAGGGCCGCCCCGAGGATAATAGGCGACCGGGGACAAGTTTTCTTCTGTGCCTTTGAATAAAATAACTAATTGGCCTATGTATAAACACGACACATACTTTTTATTTTTATGAAGCAAGTCATCAAATGTATAAAAATTTAAATGTACATGAAAAGTACACATTTTTGTAAGGCAGGGATTATCTAACCAAAACATTTGATAACAGCCTACATGAAAGCTCTGTTGGAAAACTCTGTTGGATTCAACCAAATTGAATAATACCTTAAACCCTCTAAGCAAAGAAAATTCTTTGCTATGGTTCTGTCAAAAGAAATAAAAATGTCATTTAAAATAATTTTGACCTTTTTTATGGATAAATTAACTAGAGCATTAAGTCTGTCTTGAGCTATCGTAGAAGATAAGTCTAAAAGTTTTAACTTGCTAATACTTTGTTCTACAATTGTCACTGTCAATAAGAGAATGGGTTGTAAAATTCTTAAAGGAATCAATAATGCAGTTTTACAATTTTGTGGACGTGTTTGAGTCTTTATAGAACAGGGATATCCTGTCCTCTCGGCCATGACGCCCCTGACGAACAGTAGGCCTACTATACGTGTAAGGAACTCTAAACTGCGGACTCAACGAAACAGTCTACATAATTAATTGTTCAATAACACTATGTATGTAAAGAAATTGGGATTGATGATATTTCGGGAGATTAATCTGTAATTTATTGGAACCTGTATTTCCTTAGAAATCCACGAACTGTTGAAATGTGGTAGATCTAAAATTCGAAATGATAAGAACTCTATGTTGTGCAAAGTTTTAGATTTATTTCGTGGTTCAATTTTAATTTTTATCCTAACATATGATATTATTACACTAATAGAGAACTCAACAGCGTTAGGATATTAGAGGAAGTAAATAATATCGTTAGTGTGTAAGGATGCAAATGATGTTAGCACGAAGGCTAGGCGCAACATGTCGACATAACGAAACGATGTGAAGTCATGGCCCTCACAAGGGTGGGGCTTGTGCAACTCTGTTTCTTATGGTTTTTTTATTGCAGAATATTTTACAGCAGATCGTAGATTAAAAATTAAAATAAATAAATATTACAAAGTCAAAGTTTAGTAAAATAATATTAATTCTATATTCTAGGTTAGTTACTATATATTTAATTCGTGCGTACGGGCTTAGTTACTGTTGACTGGTTAATGTGGAGTGGAACTAGAAACAGCATTAATTGTTTACCTAGTAGCATTTTCCATTCAAACCAAAACCAAAGTAAATTTGGGAAAGAAGGGGTTTCCCTGAAAACAACTATATAAACGACTATACATAGGCTAATATATATTGTCGATGCACAAATGAAGCTCTGAGCACAGAAAACACTACCTAGAATGGAAAAGTCTTTAGATATCATTGTAAAGCCATGGAGTCGACAGTAATCTGCTACAGATTATTAACTGCGAAACAATAAGATGGAAAGCTATACTTCAGCGAATTTTAGATAAAACAATGTTCTTAACTAGTAGAGGTTTAGATTTCCAAGAGAAATTACCCAAATCGATGATGTTCACAATGGAAAGTTTTAACATTGAATTTACATACTTCGTAACTACGCAGTTATAAAATCAATGGTTTTAGGGAGTATTGGAATTAATAGTAAAATATGACGAATTCAGCCAAAGTAAAACATAATCAATTGAAAAATTTAATTGTGGATAGCCTCTGGAACTTTGAAGAACAAAATGTAAACAGTTGACGATGATATTCAAGACCTGAAATTGTGTTCCAGCAACACGAAACGGCCGTAGTCACAAAAACTACACAAGGATCTCTCGACCGACAGATATTTCAAACCACAATTGAAAAAGTATTAGGTCAAGCTCACTATCTCTCATAGTATTCAAGGAATGAATTTGTTTCTCTCTGTGGTAAAAAATATTGAAACTATTTTACACCAAAGAGGAGTCTGTCTTTTATGGGATTATTGTTGATGCCACCGCTGATATTTCCCATCAGGAGCAGAATGTACTAATTATACGGTAAATTTTTCAAAATGAAGAAAAAATACATTCGAAGTATGTGAAAGATTTATTGAATTCATGAATTTTAGCGGGAAACAGGTGAGGTTATAACTGACGAAATACCGTCCACTTTAGACAATATTGGAGTACCACTTTCCGACTGTCGATATGACAACAGCTCTAACATGCAGTAACACACTAAGGTGTACAATCAAGAATACTTGATAATCCGGCTGCAATTTTTTCCCTGTGGAGCACAATCTCTTAACAGAGTTGGTATAAAATTCTGCAAAACTGAACCACGACGTAGTGACATTATTTGGTAACATATTGATAGTTTCTATTCTTTTCTCCAGCAGCCCTGGTCGTTGGGAATTATTAAAGCAACACGTCCTTTAGTATATATTACAAAGCCTTTCTGAGACTCGTTGTAGTGAAAGAATTCAAGCTATACGACCGATTGTCAAACATTATCCTTCGATCCTCAAGGTTTTGGACATTCTCATGGAAGAAAATCATTTGCCTACATTGACTCTAGCTGCCTGAAGTTATTTTTGCGCTTAAGAGGTACTTTTCATCTTTTAAAGGCCTCTTGACATCATCGTTTTGGCACAAAATCTTAGCCTCCATTGATGAACGAAATGAGATCATATAAAGGAATGGAATTTCCTTAAACACAGAGACTCAGCTGATTAAAGATTTGTTAACTGAATTGCAGGCCCTAAGAGATTCATGGGAAACTATCCTTAACGAAGCAAAACACGTCGCCGATGCAATTGGCTTTATACCAGAAATTCTTTCTGAAATGAAAATCCAGTATTGAAAGTACACCCAAGCAACCTCAGCAACAAGCTTCACAGGATATCAAATCTTCTGTTGTCTTTCCCGTTTTTTATTTCATCATGACTGATTTGAAAACCAGATTTTCTAGCTGTGAAGAAATGTGTAACCCGTTTGATCCAGTTTTAGTGTTCATGAATCTAGACAACGAGGAACTCAAACCTAAAACTGCCAACCTCGTTGCATATTACCCTTCAGACTTTACAGATCCAAAAGCCCTATTTGAAGAATGTATTTTTAAGAGTGTTCCAGTCAGAAAAGGACCCGTTGAAGCTTCTAAACTCAATATATGAGAAAACCTTCCAGCCCATTTTCTTGAACTTATGCACAGCTATAAGACTTTTCTGTACAATTCCAGTTACAGTTTTAACGGCTGAGAAGTCTTTTAGTAGGTTGTCGAATTTACTTAAAACTTGGCAACGATGCACAACTGGCCAAACTCGTCTTAACAACCTGGTAATGTTGGCAATTGAAAGTGAATTGGCCAAAACTGTTGGCCAATTTATTCTCAAAATAATTGGCCAAAATAATTTTAGTGAAAAGAATTGAAGCTATGATTACATAGACTATTAAACTTAAAAGTAAGCTTTTTGTAACCAGCGTATCAAATACATCACAAAAATTTTAATTGTTTAGTTCCAAACTTTGTCATAATCTTATTATTTTGTCAACTTGAATTTTAATCTTGTTTAGTAAAGGAAATCAATATCAAAATGAAAATGTACTCTCAGTAAAATAAAAGTGAATGATTTGCTTTAATTTATGTTTGCAATAATTTTGTCAATAAAGTTGGGTATTTAGATTGAACTGTTAGCCTTAATTTTCCTTATTATCAATTATTACTTAAACATTTACCATGCAATTTTTTTAAACATAGCATAGCACGTGAACCTGACCCTGAATAAAGGGCCTGCAATCGAATGTGGGGGCCATGGGTGAAGTTGCAACCAAACTCTTGTCGCCGGTAGAACTAAAACTACTGTCAAACGGTAGTAGAATTTTTAAATTTGAAAACTTCTGTTTTTGTGATTTGATGTTTCTATGTAGGCCTACTAAATGAATGTAAAGCATTTATTTTGTGTAATAATCTGAAATTGATGTATGGTACTACTAGTAAATGTCGTCAAAAATAACTACTGTAACATAAAAAAAAATTAAAAAATTAACTTTCCTTTGGGAAATGCCTTAGATCATAGATATGTCTAAAGGGATTGTTTTCAATTCCTCTAAACAGCTGCCCTTATAACCAACCATATGACGTCACTTCTGTTTCAAATTTTAGTCTGACGGATAGCAAACACCTTCCCCAAGAGCTAAGACATATCCATGACAAAAATATATGTATAATAAACACAGGCTGAATTGCACGGTGCTAATAGATTCGCCTATAACCATGCAGTGCTGTTGCTGACTCTGGCAGTCCCTCCATACTTGGCACTGCTTAGATTGACACCAACACACCAGTTGTATACCAATTACATACATCGTCAATTGGTGGTCGGCGGAGCCATCCTACCAAATTTCTCAACAACTGACACTGGATTTTCATATAATCTATAATTATTAGAGTCTCAATTGTTGATAAGTTGGTATTATAGCTGACTGGTGACCCTTATTAATTGGAACCAGTCAATGTTTAATCTGAATTATTCAGCCTTACAGACTGGTTTAATCTGAAACACATACAGACTGGTTTTACTCGTACCTATCCACGAGAATGAAAGGGAGTGTTAGGCAAATTACATCTCCATAACCATTGAATGGATTACACTTAAGTAAACCAAACCTAGTATATCTCTATATGATTTATAATTTTGACAGGGGTTTGTCACACTTTTTGGCCCACTATAGTATCTGTCTAAAGTTTTTTTATCTAAGCCATGAATTTAAGTTGACACGTGATGTACAATTTTCACATTCATGGTTTCAATAGAAGTGATTTAAATATTTCCAAGTCAGTGTGAAATATGAGTAGTTTTGTGTATTCATGTAATATAGCTTAACTTACTCATAACCATTATCAACTCTGGAGATGAACCTTGAAGACCATCTTGCTCAATCTATGCCCTTACAGCTCTAGTTGATTATTTTGAAATATGAGGTAAAATTAATTATTTTGACATCAATCCTGAAAATCTTTTTTTACAACTAAAGGCCTGACATTTTTGAGTTGTCATGTTCATAGATTGGTATTTTTTATTTGGGATGATCAATCATTTTAATACAATTTTTGAGATATAGCTTCTTTTTACTGAATTTCCCATATGAAGAAGCTATTGCCTTAGATCTCATGGCAAGACCTAGGCCCAGGATCATAATAATTTTTCGTTTGAGGTGCCTAGAGACCGAAAAAAAATAGTGGTTAAAAATGTTATGTATATGTATGTGATTTATCGTGTTCACGAACACATTGTGAACAAGATCACTCTCGTAAAAATGGTCTGATTGAGACAAAATTTGGTAGAGATGTGTATTCCTACATTTACTCCGATAAGTTTTTAATCCAGCTTTATCAGTCAATGAGAATGATTAGCTTGGGGGGGGTTTGAACACTGAAAATGATCGAAAATGTCATTCATTATTATTGTATTATAAGTTCACTCGTCTATCAAATTTCATAAAAATCGGATCTTAAGTACTGTACCATAAGTGTAGCCCTGAATATCACTATATTGTAAATGTAAATTTGAAAATTGTTAGCAACATGATCAACGCTCCCTCTTCCTTGTAGGGCTAACTTCCATCCATTTTAACACTAGTCTCACGTGCACATTCCAGGGAAGCTCAAGTCTTTTTTAGAGATAAAACTAAAAATAAAATCTTCTTAAATCAATGAAGTCTTTGATTTTTCTAAACTCGACAAACTACCAGTGCATAGTCAGTGTTTCTTGAATCTATTCACGAATATTAATAGATTAAAATTATGCTTGTAGTTGAGGTATGTCATAGTACCAAATAGTACTCACACATTTCATCGGAGTGGATGTAAAGTAGCTTTAACCTGGTTAAAATTAAGCTATTTAAAAATCCAGGAATTTATTTCATTATATTAGGTTTAAAACCGGTAATAGCACACCATCGTATGATGTTCTTCAATTAGGTTGTGATCAGAACACATAATGCAGCTTCAACAATCCTACCCAAAGCGTTATATGAGTCATTTGTCTCTTACAACCATTCAAGTTATAACCATTTCTTACTTATCAACATTCTTAGCAACAGTGAGATGTTCATTAAACGACCAAACAAGACTTTCAACAGCTTCAGAGAGCTTAAATTAGGGCTCTCAATTATTTAATTTTTTTCAAAAATCTTGATTCCTTGTTGTACAAAGCTTTTCTGTATTTTGTCTTTTGAGAGTATACATTCCATGACTGAGTTGTACCAACAATTCTATTATATTTAGAAGATTAAAATTTTAACTGTATGGTTTACAGCTTGAATGAATGAAGTAGGATAAGTAGAATGAAGAGAAAGTTTTTCTGTATCTTAAAACATGAGATCTTTTATTTTCTCAATTTATAATTTTCCTTGGATAACAGTTGTTTTCCATCCGTGTGATGAGGTCAAAAAAGGCATTTTTTCCATCCTAGGATGAAAAAGAAATCAGTTTATATTTCAGACGTTCATTTGAAATATCTAGAAAAAAGTAGAAGCCATTTTATGAGCAAAGTTTTGAGGTAAATACATTGTAAAATTTTAGTTTTTTCATTATGGAACTAATGCACAATTAGACAAAAATATAGTTCGTCACTCGTACCAAAAGTGTCTTTTAACCTCACACATTTTCCTGGGCTAAACTTGACTTCGAATGAAGAAGTGACTCTAGGTCCTTGTGAAGAAATATACTATTTTTACTGCTGTTAAAAACAAAATCTCTTATGGGGGAAAAGGTGAATGTTTTGTGATCCCTAAAACAAAATACCAGATGTAGTATGTTTATTATTTATAATCTGAAGAAAGTAATGGAGGGGAAGAGGGAAAAAGGAAATTAAATATGAGTGTATCAAACAAACATAACATGAATCTTTATTTTGAAGCAGACAAAATGTCTTGGGCAACATTACAAACTGATCATTGAAAATAGAGCATTAATAAAAAAATAGCTAACACAGCCCCCAAGTAGGACCGACTCGTGGCAGCAGACTCGAGTGTCTTTTAATTAGCGTAATTATATATAACAAGAGATCAACCATTAATGCTGCCAACCTCCACTGTATTTAATTTAATAAAACTATACTAAAAATTGATAAGTTTGGAAATATTTCAGAAATGATTTTATAATCGAGGAATCTGTACAATAATTTACAATCAATTTGTTTAATAGCTTGGCTATATATTTCTGAAATATTAACAATAATAGGAAAATCTAATGACTATTACTGACCAGATTTCCTTTGTTAGAAACGGTTGAAAATAATCGAACTCACACAAAACAAAAATGATTTATTAATGGCTATCGAATAAATAAATAATCTGAACGAGAAACCACCAAAAATGTCTGGAATGAAGTACATCAAGTGTACAATGTACTAAAGCTAGTTAATAAATGACTAGAATTAATAAATGGAAAGACAAACACAAATTGAAACACGATATACAAAATTATATTGCACGTTACGTGGGACTCGCTTATGGTTCCAGACATTTTGTAAGAACCTATTACGAGTATCACAAAACTCGACTTTGCTTAGTCTTTCGTGCTGTATTGTACTATGTTACGATCAGACACACTTTATTGCCATACGTAAAACATCTGTGTACGTACGTCTAAAACGTGTGAAATACCGTGTCACCCTGTACAACATCTAACATATAATATTATGTGCATATTATGAAGGCTGAGGTCCGAACACAAGTCGGTGAAAAATTAACTAAACTGTACAGAAGTTAATTATCAACACGAAAGACCAAGTCAAGTAAATTAATATTAATATCAATGGCAACAAAAATATCACTTAAAACATATTATGTTAAACATCTTATATGATAGTAAGTTTGAGTGTACTTTCAAACTACATAACTTATGGCACTGGTTTGAAAGTTCTAATACTAAGTAAAAAAAAATGTGGAGACCAAGGCGATATTCTAAACACTGTAGTAATTAATATTAGTAGTAAAAGTCTGAGGAGGATTCTTGGAGCCACTTCCACCAAATGATTCTGTAAAACAGACAAAATATGATAATTTTTTACTTTTTACCAATACAGTATGACAATTTCAGCATAAAATTTAACTTAGGCTCAAGAACATAAATCCTAGAAGTGTTTAATATATTTATTTCAGTTTCACCATGATTTTAGGGGCTTGCAAGCCTTAAAAAAATCTTTATGAATTCTAGAAACATTGAAAACATACAGAATTATCTAGCATTTTGTTCAGTATTAAGACTCTGTATTAACCCCAAGACCACACCGATGGTGCGATTTATGTGACATTTGACATAAGGGTGCACTTTGGCAATAGCCTCAGACGTTAATTTATTTTTTTAATTTTTAAAGGATATTTAACCCTATATTTTAATCCCAAAACATTTTTGTCTTGTAGGTGAAGGGTGTCTGAGAGGAATTTGATGACTATTTTTGAAACATTATATTTGTAAAATGTCATTTTAATATTATTTTTTAGATATAGACAAATGAAAAAACTTTATTTCTGTGGTTTATAGTATTGTTTATAGGAGAAAGCATGTGTCAGTTCACTTATACCGTTTATGAATGGTAAATTAATTGTTAATTTTTTCTCCAGGTATTGTCGCCTAAAAACATAAATGGACACCAATCCAGGTCGAGTTTAATCCCTTGCTGACAAACTACTAACATCATTAAGGGTGGTCGAGTGGCAATGCTGGCAAAGTCTTATACTTAAAACCAAATCTTTATTAGACTTGACCTTGCCTTTATAAGGACAAAGACCTATACTCACTAGTAGTGAGGGCAGCCACAGCAGCTATCAATTATTATATGTTTAATTCCACAAAATTATTCAGGATTACTTTTGATTGATTTATTTATATTGTTTATTTATTACGAAATATTAAGAGAAGCTGACTCAATCCCTGTTGTCAGCTGCCCCAGCAAGAGAGGCCTAACATACTGCCCTTAAATAATAATAATAATTATAATAATCCTGTGGCTTTTACATTCCTATGAAGGGATTTTGCCTGCTAGCCACGGCTTTTGTTGAACGTTCTAGTACAATGAACAGCTTATGGTCAGCCTAAGCCAAAACAAAAATAATTCTTTAAAAACCACTTTATAACATTATAAGTCTGATTAGTTATTATCTAGTCTAAGGAGGTTTATTCCCGAATAACCTAAGAAAGCAATCTGTTTTATCACGATACAAACATGACAACTTGAAGAGGACCAAGGTTGTGTTTTTTTATTCATATTATTAATTATCACGTTTGGAAAAATTTCTTTGTAAACTAACAGCAGTTTTATCCTCGTACACATGTTCATTATATATTTCCTGTACCAAACCAACAAATTAATCAGATTCTACAAATATTTCATCACCGGTAAGGTTAGTAAAATCCAAACAATAAACAAACAAAGACGACAGACTTAAAGTCACAGGCAATAATAATCCAAAGACTGCGGAACATATAATTGAGCGCTCTAAGTAATATTGGAAAACACAATAATATAGAATGACTTCAGATTCTTCAAACAAAAGCCAGGATGAATGGTGTCCGTCTTTGTCCAGCGATGGGTTAAGTTCTTTTACAAATATTTTCATTTATTCTGTTAAGTTATATGTTCTCTATAATTCTAGCTCCGGCATGGTAGCTCAGGGGTAAAGCTCTAGCCCAGTAAGTCAAAGGTTGCTGTATTGAAACCAGTGCCTGGAGACTCGTGTCAGAGCATGAGCGGTCACCTCTGGCTACCCTATGTGATTAACGGTATTACGGAACCTCGTTGTCTTTAATCCACTACACAGGCCCTAGGGCCATGTGATGTTGAGGGGTTTCTTATAAAAAAATTTCTTTTTTGATCAAGCATCCCCTCATTCAAAATCAATAGCCTGTCTCCTGAACTTTGAATAAGAGATGTTCTATTGTATGAGGTGAAGATTACTTACAAGTATGATCTTGTGTTAAACTCATGATTTGCCACTGTTGTCCGAATGCTGCACCACAGGGTGAAACCTCCTACACCTGCCAACACAAACCACATTAGTATTGTAAACACTACATTGTCCAAATGACAAGTGATAGGTAGTTTTTGGACAAACAATTAATTTAAAATTACAATTATTATCCAGGTTCATAATTATCTAGGTTCCTTTAAAAGATTAAAAAAAATTGTCATGGAACTATTAATAATACTGTACTTTTGGACCTTATGAAAGACAAAATTCAAAGGTAAACATAATTGATCATGTAATTTATTTCATCATTGGAATAAAAATCAGTGTCAGATTTAACACTAGACAGACTAGGTGGCTACTAGACCTAAGTGGGCTGCAAGGCAAGATAAAAATAAAACAAAATAATTAACTATGTCTATTGAATGAATGAATGAACTACATCTATGACATCAATATATTATATTTAATTTTGTCATTTTGCATTAATTCTTTAAAACTATACACCCTTAATTGAAAATAGTGATTTTTTACTGCTAAGGAGAAGAATTGTTAACTTTACAACTGCATAGAGTGAAAAAAACATTTTCAGTTTTTTATCTTTCCATATCAAAATAATCAAAAACCTATTAATTTTTTTCCCAATTTATAATCTTAACATGTAAAACATGTTAAGATTTATTGCTATCAAAATTCTCAATAAATGTAAAATCACAATCATTTTAATATTAAAATGTGGTTTAAGAGTGATTACAATAATAACAATCTGTTACAAATATAGGCCTAAACTGATATGAACTCTTAATGAATAAATAGTAAATTTTACTTTCAGGAGCCAAGCGTACATTGAAAATGAATTTAAAACAATTCAACCACTCTTTAATATTCCTTTTGGTTTAATTTGTTTCAAAGCAGCCCTTAAAATTTTTTTTAAAGCTTGCTATGTTTGGTTACATTTTGGATAATCTTCCTAGACCCCCATTCCTTTGGGGTGGTTTAAAAACTAACGCCCCCGTTTTTAAGGCCGGTCAAAAAGTATTGCCTAGGGCCTCCATTTTCTTCAATTCGCTACAGGTTGAAATGCAGAAGAACGTCAATAATCCAAGTAATTGGAACCGGACCTCATATGGATTATCAAATTATCCGGATAATCAAAATTCCCTTAAATAAAGGGCTAGCACAAACTATTTGAGAAAAAACCTGTTTAAAATAGTATATAATAGGCAGTCCCAGTAAAGGGTCTAAAATTAAAATAAAATAATTTTTTCAAACACTCTATTGTATTTTATTATTTAGAGACTGAGAGTACGACTCAGGTTCAGTAGACTGATGCGACTGGCAGGTGGCGGGACAATAGTCACGTTGCAGGTTGGCTGTGTGACTTTGGTAATGACTCCTCCACCCCTTTGACAGCCATTCCCCTCCTTGCTACGTAGTATGCACACACCATTCTCCCATCGCCCACTTAGTAAAGTAAAGATCTTAGTGCAAGGGCAGTTGGTACAAAATTTTATTTTTAGCTAGAGATTTTTGATTATTGGATTAATGACAGTCCGGATTTTTGACTTCCGAATCATCGACGTTCTATTGTACCTTATTAATAGCCTTTGTAATGCTGGGGACTCTGCAATCTAATCACCAAACCCCTGTTTAGAGTCTGGGGGATTGGGATGACCCAACAAAGCCTGGCTCGTCATCTTGCACATTCACGTTATTGTACATTCATAAGGGTGGATAAGTAGGTTCATACTCTTAACTCATCAACTTCAAAGTCCCCTGGACAAGGAAAGGGTTTACACCAAGGAGCCCTCAACTTTTAATTTTGAGGGTACACATCTTAGGGTACATCATCCTCCAAGGCACCCCTCCCAGGTGGACAGTAAGAAGGTACACTACCCCATGAGAATTCTGGTTTGACTGGGTATCCAGGCTCAGCTGAGAGTCCATCAAGCCCCCAGGAGACAAGAAGGAATCAAGGTGATAGTATCAAAACTATAGAGGCAGCCTGGTGTACCTTGCATTGTTTTCCTGAGGTGGAAGCAGGTCCAGAGGAGGAGGCTGGGGGTTGTTGCCGGAGGAGTCACTTGACACCTCGCTGCTCTCCTCTCCTCCATGAGCTCCTAACAGATGACTGGGGATGCCTCGGGACGCCCAGATCCTAAAAAATACAACCCTTCAAATTAGTTAACTTCTAACATGGCTCTAGTATAGAATAGTTAAACTTGAGCAACATTTTCCACAGGAATAAATATTTTAACTGAGGCAAGCACAGATCAAGTTTGGTATAAAATTTTACATCCCAATGTTGAAATTCAATGTTATATTTCTGAATTCATAATTCAAATATAGCAAGTTTAGTTCCCAGATTTTTTAAATTTTAAACACCGGCATTTCAAATATCCTCAAGTCTTTCAGTAAAACCTGTAAGAGATTAATTATTTAAAAAAAGATTTGCTCCTTACAAAATTGCTCCTTAATTCATGAACCAAAAGCAGGTTTACTTAGAATATAAACTTGAATTATACAAGAAATTTACTAGTAAATTTTTTATTTACAAATTGAATATTTAGGCAGTATTAATTTTTTTATTTTTTAAAATAAAAATATATTTATCATAAAGTATTAACTCGAGTAACCTTTTTAATACGTTTTTTATTGAAAAAATATGATAGACTTAAGAAATATTCAGACAGAAAAAATTGTAAAATTAGAAATGAAGGTAGCAGATATAAAATGTAAAAAACTATACAGTTTAGTTTAAAAACTTATAAATAAAAGAATAATAGTAGCAAGCCTGAAAAGATAATAATTTGATTATTCTTACAGGTATTACACATTGAAATAAATAGTATTGGTCAAATATAAAATGGTTTATCTTAATTAGTTTAGGTTTAATTTTGTACAAATGACTAACAGACGGCCAATTTTACAATTCATAAAGATCAGATTTTAGACATCTAAACCCAAGAAAACAAGTTTTTGACACCAACACTATGCTTAATGAACACGTAAATCAATATTATTTATTTAAATTGAACTAAACAAACTTTAACTTCCAAAGAGAAATTGACACTAAACAATATAAACAAACTTATTGTTTTTTAGCTCACTTTAGCTACTGAACATTCTATCAAATTACACGGGAGTCCCAATAGTTTGAACACCATTAGTTTAAATAGTAGGTTAGTCTGAACAAGTCCTTAAAACAAATAAGGTAATAGCTGAGAGAAAATAAAAGCAAAAGCATATACTTCATATTAAAAAATACTTCACTGAAAAACCAATTTTACGTTGCCAATGAACAACACAAATAAAACAAAAACTCAATCAAATACAACCTCTCTGTCCCTATTGCAGCAGATGTGCATGATTAAAATAAATAAACAGTCAAAGTTGGTGAACCGATCAGTTCCGTCGGATTAATTAAATTGAGAAATCACTCTAATGTTACTACAGTTGTACAGTATATAAAATAGAGTAATAGCTAAATAAATTAGACAGTGTACTACTCACGGAATATATTAAAGAAAAATGAGGTTTTCCTGTTATATAATCAAATTATTTCAAACGATTGGGGCTTTTGTGTCTAGTTTTAGGTATTTTTTTTTAGTTTTAAGTATTTAAGGAAAGGAGAAATACGAGACGGGATTTCAATTTAGTAAGAGGAGCATTTTTAAAATAAGGTTCCCTATGCCGCAGAAATGGATGCGATATGCTGGGAGAAACCTGGCAACACTGTTTTACTCATCAGCTCTCCCTCTCTCTATCCCCACCGCCATATATGAAGTGTGTGCAATAATCCGATTTTACTCGCTAAAAATTTACATTTTTCGCAGGATTCAGTTTTAATTCTGTGATAACGTAATGATGCCATGTTTCATCGCGGTATCAATGGAGTCTAAGAAAATTATATACTTGGCCCATTTTCAAAAAACTTCTACTTACACTTGACATCATCTGCTCTGTGGATTTCAGAAAGCATGCGTGCACACAAGTTGTGATAACTCTAACCTTTCTGCCAAAATCTTGTGAATCAAATTTTCATAAACCCCTGAAATCTTGGGTTCATGAAATATCCTCTGATTTTCATGCAGACGTTGCTCCATATTTGTTGCCACTTTGTTGGAGATTGATAGTATCCACTTCTTTGCTCATCGTGCATTTCGGTGGGTCCCTCAGAGAACTACAGACTTTTCGGACCTTTCAGGCGCAGTCATAAATGCTTCCCCGTGAACTGAACGCAACTTGCTATGAATTTCAATTTTTGATGTGCAAAATCAGATTATTACACACACTTCATACCAGGCAGTGACTTCTGCTCTAGGCTCCATCATGGCCTACCGTTTCACGTTTCCATTCATCCACCGTTTGACGTAGTGAGGCATGAGTGGTGGGGATAGAGCAAGAGCTGATGAGTAAGATGGTAATTTCAGATTTCCCTAAGAACATCGAATTCTGTCTCGGCGAAAACCTTATTTTTAAAGTGCTCCTCGTATATTAGAACAGAATTACTGTTGGGTATTTTAACCCATTCAGGTCTAAATATGTACTAAATCCGTCCCAGATCGCGTGTTACGTTAAGGACTAAAGACGGACAGTACTTGTTCAGCAGTTCCACGGTTTTCTGTTAGGCAACAGCATATATTTGAAACTGACTCTTTTGCCCTAGTAGTTACACTGTTTCTCCATAGATAGCACCACTAGTTTGTAACATGATTTATCATTTTCCTTCAGTCTGTACAAAAATGTTGTTTATGTTTTACGTCAAATGCATCACAAACACAGCTGTTTTGTGATAGCACGCAAGACGTACCATTTATTACGAGTGATTTTATTGGAAATGTTCTCAACGAAAGTAGCTGTGGAAAAGATAATAATCATGACGAAAATGTAGGGAATGAAGAATCTATTGAAAATGAAGTTAGTAATCAGGAAAGTGACGGTGAAACAGGACCTGAACCAGCTCCTAGGCCTAGGCGGCTAGAGCAAAAAAGTCAGCTCCAGGCAGCTGTTTTGACCTTGAAACTCCCCAATGGGTGCCTTGACAGATACAGAAATCACTGTCAAAACAATGTCGTGGGGGTTTAAGCTCCTGCAGGTGCACCACTGTAGGTACCGTATAATGTTAAGTGTACTTTTAAACTGCACATTACTATAAATCATGCAAATTGTACAAGTAAACATTACTTGATTATATTTTAATTCTCATGAAAAAAGGATACACCATTAAAAAAATAACAAGATATTAACCAGTTCTGATTTATCATGAAATCACCCAAGTAGTATTTAGAAAAGTAAACAAAGGAAAGATGTTGCATATGAAATATGTATAAAAGGAATGCTATTTGCGATGAAAAAAATCTTTATTATTTACATGTCTGAAATTCCTCAATCTTTCGATAAAAAAATACTCTGTTTTTTACAGGGGAAGATTGGACACCAACGTATGTAAGGCTTTGTTAGCAGAACATTAAATGTACAAGACAATAGATGTTGCTGCACAGTAGTTTCTGAGATAGATTCATTAGGGCAGAATTCTATACATACCACAATGCAAAAAACAAAAAAATGAAACAAGAAACACTTTAAAAGTATACATGATATTTCTTTGTAGCCCACGGGATATTTATAATAGTTCCACATACTTTTAGGATCCATATACAATTATCATTTTGAAAAAAAAAGATTTAAAATAAAAACAAATGCTATAGATTAAATTCAACTCATATCAAACAGTAAAATTATTAAAATACCAAAGACTACGCATACAAAACAATGACATCACAGTATTCACATGTACTGAGCTTTAATGGTTCAATTTCTCATCTTCGATTAATTCAAGTTATTTATTTTTCAAAAAAATGGTAATATAAAACTTATTTTAATTTTATGACATGATTAACATATTTAACATAGTAAAAATTATCCAGCAAACGAAGATCCGATAACTCACCTATGTCTTTCACTTTGAAATGGCACTGTTTAGAGATATTCAAGTCTATTGAATAATTACAGCAATCAAAATAATAAAAAAACTACATCTAAAAAAACTTTAATTTAATGACAGAAGTTATATTGTATTCATTTCAAAAGATGATAAAAGAAAAAAAGATTGAAAAATCACATCAAAAGTGATAACTATATATAAAAATAAAACATAGGTACATGAAATTAATAACATGATAAAAATATCATAAGAATTTTTCAGTCTATTAACATCATTTAGAATAATAAATTTAAACTTAAATATATTTTTCTTTTGATATATATACAATATGGCTATGTAATAGAATTTTCATAACAAAAGAGAAACTATTGGTATAAATATTAAATAGAAATAAGATCGTCTGAGACATGATTATGTAAACTTTATAGCTATAACTTCAACACAATATAGTGATTATAGTGATAACACAACACAAACCATGAAAAAATCTAAAAAAAATATCCAATGAATTCATTTCGAAAACCCAAAAAGATACAAAAATAGATTTTAAAACCTACATAAACTTCATGCCTTGGGCTTCCTGAATTAAACTAAAGGGGTAGTTCAACTCAACAAAACTTAAGTGATATAAATATATAATACAAGTTTATATTATAAATTAATAACAATAATTATGATATGTGATAGTGTTTCTGTTTAAAATATTTCTTGTTGTCAGAGCCAAATTGGTCAGTTAAACAAGGAAAGTAAAATACCTTTTAAATTTTAGATCTACATTTGTTGTTATAGATCTAAAATTAAAGAGAAGACCCAGAAAAGGCGGGAATTATTCATATTACTTCATTTATCCACTTTATGGTAGTGTTCAAGGATTGCCAAAATAAAATGAGTGCAATTTTTTAAGTAAAGACTGTTTTGTAATGGACTAAAAGCAACTTTTTGTAATTTAGCATTATTAATACTAGGGCATATAGCTAAATTTGAATTTTGTCGTTAAAACTGTTTAAGATTCAGACAGTTTGTTCTTTATAATTTTCTTTCAACATAATATCATTTCCTTTCTCTTATGACTTAATACTACAGATATCATCCATTCTAGGAAAAATATGCATATCTGATGGTGTCAAACTGAAATCTTAAGTCCCGTGGAAGTGGGGTTTTCAACAAAAATTACTTCTCACCTTGCAACATGGAGGAACAACCAGACAATGAATTCTCTTCAGATACAATAGATGTATTTCCATAAATGATCTAAAGCAATATTAGATATATTTCCCCAGAGTTTAGGGATTTCTTCGTTGAAATAAATTTAGAAGTACAGAAATACAATTTAAATTAAATGTAAGTAACAAACTGGTTTACATCAGACACGATTACTCCTTGACAATGGTGAGCCAAGGTCTGGTGCCTCAATTCAACAATAAATGCTTGGATGTTGATGACCTTGAAAAAAAATTAATACAAGTTCAAATTTTATTTTATAATACAATTTAGATACAAATGATCTCTTTCATTCCGTTACAAAACAATGTTTTAGTTAAAAAATGAGCCTCGTATGACTAGAGTCAGAGTGAAATGGCTACGTACAGTGCACAGCAGGCTTAGCGGAGCAGAGCGGAGTGAAAGTGCAATGAGTAATTATGTATGTGTGTGTGTGGATATACCTCTGTGAGTCAACTGACCGTCTCGGCCTAGTGAACCTGAGGGGCAACTGTGATTGGTCGGTAACATATTTGCCATCGCCACCCCTGCGCCTCCGCAGTGCTGGGGTCAGCTCATTGTCGCGCCGCGCATCTGGCAATGTTGCGCATCGTCGCAACTCCACTGCTACTATTGGCACCGCATCCTGTACACTCTCTGCCTCCGCACTCAATATTTCAACTTCGGCCCTGAAACAACAGTTAGAGAAGGAAATCACGGTAAAGTTCTACAACTTCTACCAAAAAAGATTTAGTTTATACAATTTTGCTTGGTTTGTTTATACTGCTCCTACAAACCCGAGAGAGCATTTAAATAATTAAACTTGCCAACCACGAAAGCTACAACATTTTGACGCTCGTTAAGTAAATCGTGTTTGTCTCAAAATTTAGATATTTACATTGTTTTACAGTTGCTTATGAAATAATACTGGATTTATTTTATAAATTGATTGCATCCAACCAAAATAAATTTTCGTGAAGCTCATAAATAATAGCAACTGTTCGTCAGCTAGATTCCGCTCAAGACAAGCCACAAAATTTATTTTTTGAAAGTTTAAATTAAATGATAAACTGTGTTTTTATTTGTTCAGTGTTGTGTTTTTACAAAGCTTGCCAGCAACAAAAATGTCAAAGCCAAAATCATTATAAAAAATAAATAAAACGATGAAAATTTAGTCATGACGAATTAATTAGTAGTTTTACTCACATGAGGTATAAAACATCTTGGCGCATTGAAGCCTTTAGTAAATTCTTACAAGCCGTTTAAATGATAAATATTTCTGTATTAGGAAATAATAAAGAAAGCTTTAATGCATGCATGCAATTTAGATTAAACTAATGCTCTTTATAGTCTTGGTATTGATAACACAATAATATCTAACTAATAGAAAGTTGTACAACTAATTGTTAGATTTTATTTTACATGCATTTAGGATGTTAATAGCCTTTAAGAGAAAAGGGAAAATATCCCAAGTGATGAAGCCTTATATAGTTTACCAAAACAAATTCATAATATAGTTGATAACTTAAACTACATACTGCAAGCTCAGCTAAGAATGGTAAAATATAAATTAGCTAAACTAATTGGTACTAATGAAGGATATGGACAAGGAAATAACTTACCTGAAATAAAGGATAGTATGGAGATCCTCATAGCTTAAGAGTGGAAAAGGTGGTGGAGAGGTTGGAGGAGAGATACATACTAAGAACTTGGAGGGATTAACTCCAAACTAAATGAAGAAGAAATACATCAAATTACATACATTAGCTACATACATTAACTCTTTAAGGAGTAACGACGTTTTAAAACGTGATTATTTGAGAGCTGTTAAGGAGTAAGGGTGAAAACTCAAAATTGTAAGTTTGCCTCAAAAGAGTAAAAATTTTTTTTGATTTCACTAAAATACATTCCACGATGGAGTAAATATAGTTAGAAACGTGTTTTAGGTTCAAAATTCCCTAAAATAAACATTTTAGAACTTGTTTTAATCAATTTTTCAATTTTCAAATCTTCAATAAAGTAACTAAAGAAAGCACCGAGTGATGTTTAGCAAACGAACAACTCTCAGCTACAGAGATACAGTCGTCAATAATAGGGGAGTGTAGAACGCTTTCAATTTTATTCAGCGCTAATAAATAACATGTCTAATCAAACTTCATGCCACGCTGCCACTATTTCCGCTGAAACTTCCCGCTGCGACCACCCCGCCTAAGGAATCCTCCGTAGATTAGCCACAACCTACCGAAAACACATAAGTACAAGTACACGTACCTACGTGTCTTTAATTATCAATTTATAGCTTAAGAATCAATCTATATCAGGTTATATGTATATATATATATATATATATTTTTTTTTTATAAATTTCGTCAAATGACGTTTTAAAACATCACTACTCCTTTTTGCAGAACCATTAAAGACGTTTTAAAACGTCATTCCTATTTTGACGCAAAATACGGTACTCTTTAAAGGGTTAAAATATTGTTTAATTTTTGCTGACATACTCATGCATATAAGAGGTATCAGTTAACCTCATCATACCCTCTCGTATCTCAAGACTACGATATCGAAGTAGGGGAAACTATCCCGTCATAAAAAAATCACTTGGAAAATTGGATGGTGTAGTATATAGTAAACCGAGTAATTATTTGCTAATGCTGGACATATGCTACGACTATTTTTGAAAGGGAAATGAAACAAGTCCTAACAGATGTATATACAATTGACTTGCATATAAAGATTGCATTTTCCAGTACAAGAGTAACTGAGTATAAGTTACTCTTTAATTGGTCCTGGAGAACTAATTATTCCTTGCATCAGTCCTAGTTTATAAGTTCTAAAACTACCTGACTAAAAAGCCAGCCCAATGAAGAAAAAAAACTTGACAATGCCTTTGAATAATAATATCAAAATGTACTCTGAATGTACTGACAGAATACACATAACTCCAATCGCTTGCACCTTTGGTTCTTGCTAGTTTCTTCAGAGAATTGCTGGATACCCAGTATAATTTCCACTCTCAGATATATCTACTCCAAGACAGATTGGTAACCCTCTCATACCTATCCAGTAATCCAGGACTCGGGACATTACTACACCAGGTCAGACAGACTGCCAGACTGTTCTTTTCTACATTTCTAATTAAAAAACAAAATCTCTCTCCAGTGGGTGTTCAAAATAAAAACTATGATTACAGTGTAATGGAGTCTCCTAATACTATGTTGTTCGTAAAAAATTGTTAAGCAAAGTACAATTTTTGGCACTAAACCATCATCTACCTCCACAACAGTAAAAACACCAAAATGTCATCACATTATTAAAACTCACTACATACATACATTTTATGCAAATAAATCACCAACTGACGATGCACATGTGCGAGGAGAGGCCCGGCACTGCTGTGAAACTATCATGGTGTACTCCTCATATCAGTTGTATATTGTCTTATGAAATTAGGGATATACGTTTAAAGGGTAATTTGAAAAACCAGCTACATCGCTCTATCTATAATTTAACTATAAGAATCAGGTCAAATAACAAATGATTTAGTAATTTGAATCCTGGCTTTACGTCAAACGGGTACTGAGATATACAGGGTTAGTCAAAAGTGTAGACTCCTTCACAACTGGGGTATTTTTAGACAACTAAAAGTTTTAATTATAAGTCGCATCAAGTGATACCTCAGTTTTAAAACCTTTTTAAAAGAATATGAATGATGGAAACGATAGGTCTTTTCTCAATCCAGGATCAAGAGGTGGTACTGTATTTTCAAAACCTCATGGAATTTTCCCATTTGGGTCAAATATTTATTAAAAAAGCCTTGAATGGTTTACATAAGTTATTATTGAAGATATGGAAATTTGCTGAGGATGCAGGTCTGCTGAGACGGGTGTATTTATATTTATAGTTTTATTATATACATCTGTTTGCGTGTCTTCATCTGTTAATTAACTTTGATCATTTACAATTAAATAAAAAAACATCTATCTAGCCAGCATTATATAAGATACCCAAGTTATACACACAAAAAAGGTTGTCTTAAGTAGTAAATAAAACAGAGCAGTCAACAAAAAAAATTTTACCCAATTTAAATAACAGCTAATAAAATTAACGATTTCTTTAGAAGGTCATATAATTTTAAATTTAGAAAAGGCATTAAATATTTGAGGTCTAAAGTAGGAAAAAGGTACTTCACAGCCCGGTTCAGCCATATAGCAACAGAACCAGACTCCGGGGGAGCGGGGGTACGACACTCAACTCTCGGATTCGTCTACAAGGTGTGGACTAAGAATCATGGAAGATCACAACATTGCTTATGAATAGTGCACCCTAAACTTATTACTGTCAACCATGATGTAACGAACCTCAAAATAACTAATCCCTTGATTTAACGAATATTTGAACATCCCATTGAACTGTATATAGCACACAATGTATATTTTACCTCTATATTAGAATTAACTATTTTTAAAACCTTGATATTACAAATTTTCATCAGTAATGGGAAACATTAATTTTCTTCTACATAATGATTTATATGGTTTCGGACTATGGTCTATGACTCTACTTCAATATATTTGTAAGTAAACAATTGTGTCCCAAACTGAATCATCCGTCAGTTCAGATGATTCAGGTGGATAACAATATGTGAATAAATGACCACATACTGTTGATTTAGTTACCGATGGGGGAATATACTATACTATTTACTGTACTTTTTTATTTATTCAATTGAGCTGTTTCTTTTAAAATTAAGTTATTCGCTTAGTTGTTCTTTACTTTATTTGTTTTTATTTTTGAAACGTGACACTTGAATAGAACTAGCTTATACTATTTAAAAGGGGATAAACGTTTTTCCCTTTTTTACGATTGTGGATAGCTATAGTTAATTACCACTTAGTCAAAAGAAAACAACAAACAGTATGGGAGACACCCAATTGGGACCAGTTAATTTTAATAAATGTACAACTTCAATAAAAGGTAAAAATATATAAAGCACACCTATAAAATATTGCCAGAATTGTAGATAAAGGAACAATAATCCAACCTCAGATTTCAGGAAAATATTTATTATCAGTTTTTATATTAATTTGAAGAAAACTAAATCATGCTGCATGATGGCGAGTACAGTAATGGCAAGCAGTGAGGCCAAGACGACATTCCGCAATGCTTTGCACTAGTGGGTCTGTGTGTGTAATGTGTCAGTGTTGTGGTGTAGACTACAATATATTTATAGGTTAAGCGTTCTACTGGAGGGTAATGAGCATGATAACATGAACATTTGCCAGTGAGTACCTGGGCAAAGCATCGATTACGCTTGCTCGAGGGCTTTTGCTCCCAGTGACGGGCACCGGGATTTTGCTGCTTTTCACGTTGGACCCCTTGCCCCTGCAACCACACAAACATGTCTCATCCAAGCCTACACAGGCAGGCAATGGCATCGGCTGGCTGTCAACTCTACTGCTTTCATTATATTCTTTATATTTTACCGTCTAACTGTGCTTCAAAACAGGAAATAGAAAAACGTAAATTAAAACTTAATCCAACTGAACCAAGTTTATTAGTTTTGATGAATATTTTGTGGTTTCTTTAAAATAAAAATAACTGGTTTACAAAGTTATAAACAGTTTTACAAGAAAAACATTTATGTAATTTCGAACACCACATGCAAAGCACATATTTGGAAGAACCACAGATTAAATGATAAATTATAATAGTAATAATTATAATTTAACCACAATCAATGCAATCTTGTTCGTGATATAAAACTGTACTGTTTTTAGCTTTTATTTAGGCTGGCTAACTAAGAACCAACTACAGTAGAACCTCGATTAACCGTCACCCTCGGGACCGAGACCATGACGGATAACCGAATAGACGGATAACAGAAATAATAATAGCCCTGATACAACTTAGCACCTAGACAGTGTTTGGCGTGGCAACATCGCAATTCACTGCCTTGCATGTTATATCGGCGCGATTTTAAGCCCTAATTAATTTTCATGATTGCTACACAGTACTTAATGTGAATTTATTTTTAATGAGAAAAAACCAAACTAGGCCAGTTCAAGTGGAAAATACTTTATTAAAATATTCTATTAAGAAATCAATTAAATATCAACTGTACATGTACGTACTTTTACCCCCAAAACTTACGTTACCTGTGTTTAGTTTTTAAAATAATCCGTCATTTTCTTCTGTTTCTTTCCCCGTCATGATTTTCAGAACCAGCTGGGCCACTACCCTTGCCGCCAATGATTCACGCACATTGCAAGTGTGCAGTACAGTTGTCACTACGCATCATAGAGCCTCAACAGACGATCCGGCTCGGCGCTGATGCGGAAACATAATTTTATTTTGCGCTAGCGGGGTGGCGGTTAATAGAGACTGATGGTTAAAAGGGTGACGGTTAATCGAGGTTCTATTGTACTAACTATTCCTTTTAAATTCCTGGTATTGATGAAACATCTCATTTCAGACATACGACTCAAGACAAAGAAGTCTTCTTGGGGGTCCAGTTGTTGGAATATTGCAAGAATTTGCTAATGTTTAAAATATTTAAAATTTTTCAGTGGTTTCAAAAAATTCAATTTCAAACAAATAAATCTACACCGTACTGCATTTCACCAAAAAATTGTATAAACTCTTAAAATTACCATTGACAAAACGTTAATACGTAGAAGGTTAAGTAGAAATTGACAACAAAATTAAATTAAATTACAACGAAAGATAATTTGCTTTATTTTTCAATTTTAATTACAATCATTTTAATTTACAATTTTGGTCGTTCAAAAATTAAGTTACACCATTTTATCATATCCATGTTTCCGGCTGGAAGAGTCTGAAATTCACAGGAAACTTTAGCGCAGGTGTCTAAGCGGCTATCATGATGCATTCGGTAATTATGAGCGAGACACTACGGATCTACCACTTACTCCTACCGCTGATTGCGATGACCGTAGTGTGAAAACGTCCGAAGGGTCATTGACACCAATTGTCGCCTAAAGAAATTTGTTCTCAACTCTCAAAATATTAAAATTAACTGTGCAACTCTTCACAAAATAATTTTTTATGGTCTCCATCTAACAAAAGTGTCTATGTAAATTTTTGGGTTGCATGAAGTGTTTGTTCATCATTATTGGTCTTCCATAAATAATGATTGACACTAACGAGAAACCCCATAAAAAACTCAACATTTCGCGGTCACATAGTTAGTCACTACTCAAATAAGAATGAATTTCAATCACACTTTTTTTTGTTATTTTATTGTTGTGTCGTTTTATTGTTATAATAGATATATGCAGTAGGAGTAAGTGTAGATCCATAATGTCTAGCTTATAATTACCGAATGCATCATGGCATCCAAATAGAAATTTTACAGAGCTGTCCCTACACCTGGACGAAAGTTCCCTGTGTATTTCAGAACCTTCCTGCCAGGCATGCGGATATAAGAAACTAGTAGTTTAAGTACAACAATAACAATTTTAGGAAACACAGCACATCAAGTACTTATGCATTTTGGTATTATACTACTAGATATTTTGTTTTTGTTTATCTTGGGATGCTCAGTTACAATAGACCAATTAATTTAGTGTTCTATGCTTAGAGGTTTTAACAAGTTAACTGTCACGCCGGCATAGGGAGGGTTATCAGATCCAATTGAGCTGGCCGCTAAGGCCGAGGAGTGTTACAAATTTACCTACAGAGATAACTGGTGTTCAAATAGCATTTTGACAAACTACATTAGCAAAGTACAAGCCATGGCTCACATACAGCGTTGCGGTTGACCACCATCTGTCCATCATCATGTCTTTAAATTACTGGTCAGTATGGTCATGTAACATCAACCTGAATGAGGGAGGGGGTGTAATGACAAGGAACACGTAGGACTAGAATGAAATTAAGCCAATTAGCCACCTACCTCACGAAATGACACTACTCCTTACCACTCACAGTAAAACAGGAAGATGATTGAAAAATTTCTTTGCATCACATTGGGTTGGCATTAATTATTAATAGCAGTATTTTGCAAATTTTTTCTAGCAATAAAAGGTAATTTTTGTTTTAAAAACCAACAATTATATTAGGAACTACTGTACAGTCGACTTCCTCTAATCCGGACCATCCGACTGTTTTATATATTTATACATATATATATTACAACCTGTGCTAGTGTACAGTAACTATATAAATCACATTTTAAGACCATTTTAAAGCGTACTTTCCCAAACATTACAAGTTTTAGTTTGTTGGATCGTAGGTTTTTGTGACGTTCATAACACAGACATAACACCTATTTGCTTCCCACTATTATTAATTGTAAATAGATTTTTATCATCTACAGTAATAAGCAAAATTAAATTATCATATTAAGTAAATCACGAGTATTAAAGTATAAATGAGCTATTCCACATACCCCCAGTAGGCCTACTTGTTCAGCTAGTATCCATTAAATTTCAAATCTACAAAATATCTCCATTTAAAAACTTAAAATGTGCTTTTAATTTTTGTATTAACTTGATTCATGAGTTTTATTTTGTAACATATATAAGTTATGTTATTTTCACAGTTTTCCATTATTATCATATAAGAAGACAAAAAAGCAAAATTCGTGGCGGTTTGCCCCAACCAATGGTTTCATTCATGCCAAGTTTTCACGAAAGCATTGAACGTAAATGCTAACGAAAGTAAATGGTCAGTGAGAATTTACTCTTCATATAGTTAGGTAAAGGTAAAAAATTTGGTAAAATAAAGTAAAGTCTGGTTTATCTGGATTAATGTGGTGGAGTCTGAATCCAGATAGCCGAAAATATAACAGGATGAACATCAATATTGTATAGACAACAATCGTCAATGGCACCTGCAATATTCATCCTGCAAACTACATTTAACTAACCTACAATAAAGTGAATTATAAATTGGCCCCCGTTCGTGCATAGTCTAAGTACTTATAGTAAGTACTCTCTTAGGAAAAAACAAAAAACATCTTTGCATTCGGCATATATTATGTATTCATCATCAGTGATAATTGTTATAAACAGCACTGCAACTTCAAAGGCGCTCGAGATGAAACTCATTTTATGTGATTTTTTTAAACTTGATCCAGATAATCCAGAAGATTCCGATAAACTAGACTTTTCTGCGTATGAAAAAAAATTTCAGAGATAAAAATAAAGTAATGTCACATTACCAATGTGGTAATAAATGATGTTATAAAAGTTGGTCTAAAATGGAATGGTTTCAAGGAAAAGGATTTCTGTTACTTTTATAGACACAAGATGTTAGCTAAGTATTTCATAAGAAACTACAAATTATAACTTAAGATGTAATTTAATTTAGTTTTATGTGAAATACGAAATATTCCTAGTAAATTTATTATTTAGCAATTAAAGATCTTATTCAGTTTGTCCAAAGCAGGAAAGTAAAGGCCAAGAGAATGCAAACTTGATTATGCAAGCAGGTGCAGCAAGAAGCAAAGGCTGTCTGAAGCAGTGTGTAGTTGAAGCACTTCACTCATATCACTGTCCTAAACATAAACATATCCTGGACTGATGGAAAGAGAAAGAAGTGTTTTAGGAGAGTTCCATACAGGGATTAGCCACCAATGTGTATAAAGCATTTCCAACTACTTTCTAAAAACTTTCCAAATGCATGAGTACTTTCAGGCGAGTATCTCTGGTCAGACGATGTATAGCTGCAACAGCTGTACCCACGATCAGAACCTTTCTTGTTATAATCAACAATAAAATTTAAATAAAGAGACCGATTCTGAAATACACCACTAACCATTACCTAAATGGTAATGATATGGTATTGAACATTGTAGTAAAATAGACATCTAAAAATACTGATACTTAAATTTAATAATACAAACCATTTATTAAAAAGAATAAGTAAAATAATTCAAGTAAGGCAAAAAATATACTTTAAAAATACGCTACTAGTAATTCATGCTTTACAAAAAGAATGGTTGAACAGCTGTGAAGACATTTTGTTCTTTAAATTAATTTTAAATTCCTAAAAAAGAATATCCAAGACCATGAATACCCTAAATATTTGATGTAAACATTCTGGTATCACAACAATTTTATTTCTTGACTAAAAACAGCCATCATGAGGTAAAATATCCCTAAACCATTATTATTAAAGATGTTTAATTTTTGTTAGTATTCTAATGTAAGATTTGACTAGTTTTTCAATTTAATTTAGTTTTTTAAGGACTAATTTGGTACTCTAAATCTCAGCGAATCTCCACAGTAGAATCATAACAGTATCAATAACCATGTTTAAGTAAAATACTGACTAGACTGGGTGAAGTTAACAGCTAGATGTAAGAAGCTAGAATACACGGGAACACTAAATACTAGAGGTGTGCAGATATCCGAAAAGTCGGATCGGTTTCGTATCGGATCGGATATCCGAATCCGATCTGATTGCAAAATAAGTACAGTAAAACCTCGTTAATCCGGACTAATTGGGGCTCCAAGTCGTCCGGATTAACAAAAGTCCGGATTAAAACAAATAATCCTAAACGAAGAAAGACAGTGATTTTTGGGTACCCCTTGTATATAATGAAACACCTTTTGCAGATAAACTTAAATAGTATGTATATTCTGAATATAAAAATACATGTTGTACAAACAGTACATACAGTAGTTACATTTGAACAAAAATATAGACTTGGTATTTACGTCCATACAAAAAATGAGACAACGAAAAAAGACAAAATTACTTTTAACATGAGGGTTGAGATTCGTCCTCAAGTGACTGAACTGGTTTGAAGAAGGAGTTGAACTTCATTTGCCTTTATTGTGTTAATTTCACAATTAAACAACGCAACTAAAACGTGCAGTGCAATTGACCTCTGTGGAGCAACTGACGGCCTGATACGAGCAGGAGAAACACAATCGTGTGACTGAGCTACTATTGGCTGACAGTAACCATGGTAACGGCACGTACGCCTTGCGCTGTGAGCGCCCGCACTCGGCACACGCACACTCACATCGCCGGGCGCAGTCGTACAGTGACGATCGCATACTACTAATCAGCGTTCTGCGCATTAAAACTGCGATCCAAAGGCTGTCCGGATTAAGCGAAGTCCGTATTAATGGGGTCCGGATTAACGAGGTTTTACTGTATCCGGTAAAGTCCACTAAATATCCGAACTTTCGGATAGACCGCATAAAATGAGCATTAAAATCGAAAGCAAAACCTTCCGTTTGAAAAGTCGGCAATACAGAATCTCTTTGATCGAACGAAAATGTTGAAGCAGATGAAGAAATTACGCAATTCATATCCAATCGGAATGTAAGAACGTCATTGGGCGGTCTGATGATGCAGTATGATTATTCGATTCTTCAACTACGCATTTAAGTAACCATAAGTTCAAGACGATATTGCATTTTGAAATACAAAGCATAGTGTCATTGATAGTTGCACCGAGTATCAGATTGCGGTTTGATATTGTTCTGTATAAAATATAATTTCGGCTACGAAAAAACTTGAATTGTTGATTTAATGTTACAATGTGACAAACCATCATAATAGCTCGTTTTGCGACGGGTTTTCCAGAAAAAATAATACTACTTCATTCTGATCGTCTACATAGACGATCAAATGTTTAGTTATCGCATTCTCAAGTACTCCGGGTTTGAGCAATACGATAAAGTGTTGCCAAATTTACATTTGGCCTATTTTGTCGTTCGGTGTTCACATAACCAACAAATTTTCCACTAGTTTTCATTGTACATTTTCTCTTTGTTAAATGAATTTAAGCATTATTAGTTTTACATTTTTAGATAATTTTAAGATGATTAACTAACTAGATTACGACGAGGTACCAATAATTTCATGGGTTTCAATATTGTTACACAGCCGATCGGGGTATTTTATCTGCCAAATATTCCAACTCTGCGCCTGCGCACAGGCCTTTGTTTGATAGCAGCTAATTCACTATCCGCACACCTCTACTAAATACCTACATTATCCTAAACATTACAAAATTGTCGATTTATTCCCAGTTCCATTACTTAATCAGTAGATACATTGATAAAAAAATCCCGACAATTCCCTTATATCACTGGATTCAAGAGGATTCTCTATTTTGACGACAAAACAATAATGTAACAATTAATTAATGTATTTCACCACTAAAAACTATCTAAAACCCAAAGGCAAACGCAAACAAATTCGTTGCACAACAATAACACACCACGCCATTTAGGAAAATATAATATTGTCTGCAAACAGACCTTGATAAACTCAAAGACATAAATTGTTAGTTTAGAATCTTAGCTTTCCAAAGATATATTGCATGACTTTGACTTTGTTTCAGTTGAATAAAATATCTAAAACCAGTATACAGCAGTTGGTGTAAATTTCGTAATTTCTACATCATCAGCGATATCTTCACCGATGGACACTTCATGTATGTGTGTAAAGTTCTGATGGGATCATTAGTGATTATGTACATAGATGCAGCGCAATATGAGACTGAATCAAGAATAATGGATTCCAAATTTGTTGGTCTTCTCAAATGAATAGGTCAAGTATTGAAGAAAATACAAACTTAACTAACTTGATGGAATGGGATCAAACATGGTGTACACACATTGTGAAAATGGTGGAATGATATTTACAATCTTAGTGTCAGCAAAGGATAGTCATTGAATGACAGATGTATGATGAGTCAACTGGATCGAACGTAGTTCCCGCAGACTCCAACAGGTATCAGTACTGATCAGAATACATCTGATGATCCAGATGTGGCACATTGCAACACTCATCGGTGACAGTACATAAGTGGGCGGATTTACTTTTTTGGATGCTTCTATTGAGTAACGAGTATTTGGAAGAATGAACAATTGTTGAGACTCAAATATCGTTGAACAAATTTCATTAATTGACTTTTGAGTATGAGTTAAAATTCAGTTTAAGTACCTTGGTATCTTATGAACAATAACAAAATTAACTAACAAGTTCACAATTTTCCGAAGTGGCTTAAAGTATTCATGACAAAATCCACTACACCTTTTGAAAGATTTTGTTAAGAAACATCATTCGTTATGCTTTATAGGACAAATTTGTAAGTGACAGTGGCAATGCATCAAATCTATTTATAAATAATAAAATCTATAATTTGTTTAAACACAGTATTAAACTCAAACAATTATCAATACCTTGTAGACGAAATTGGAGCTGGTGGATACATTTATAGTGATAATGGATACTAGCACTAAAACCATTATTATACAACATCATAATATTTTGTGTTTAATACACATCCAGTGAAATGACAGGATTCATTCCAGCTGGTTTGAGTGTTACATCAACATAAAAGATGCATTTAGCATACAAAGTCTATTACCAGTTATCGACTGGAAATAAAATTTGTGAACAAGGTAAAAAGGTTCCACCAGAAGCATATTTATCTACATATTATATATCTACATCACCCAGGTTACAAATATCTTGATGAAAATTAATTGGTAGAAATATGTATGCAATATCCCTAGAGGAATATTACGATAAATTCAGGATCATGGTTATGATTGAAATAACTTCAACCTATAAAATTCTATGTTAACTAGTAACCTTGATTTACAACCTTTCATTAATAAATTATTTGAACTAAATTTGTCTTATTTTCTATTTATTATAAAAAACCAACGACGATACTCTGTGATGTTTTTTTTTCAATGACTGGGTTATTTCCAAGACAAGGTCGATTTCAAAAAAATGGAAATGGTTACTTATGATTTTTATCTAAAATATATAACTTTCAGCATTTGAAAAAATTAAAAACTTTTTTAACACATCCATCCTGATTTCTCCCAAAATAAATCAAATTTCAATGAATGGGTAAAAGATTTTCTTGAAACTTTTCAAGGCTATCTGTATATACCACTCAGTAACTGCCAATAAAATTTGCCAGTTTGAAAAAAAGTGCACAAGAAAATTCCAATACAGCCTTTTGAACATTTGTGTTCAAAGATCAAGTGCTATACATTTTTTTTGTATAGCTGTGAACATGATCATTTCCGGTTTCTTTGTTGGATAAAAAGGCATAACATCTAGAGAATCTTTAAATTAGCTGACTTTACTGAAAATTACCTCAATATTAACAACATTTTATATCAGCAAGTATAGAGGAACTAGAAAAATGATTTTAGATCAATTTTCATATTTTCTAGAATTATTATTTCTTGAGATCCAATATATTTTAACATATATTAAAATCCTCAAAACTCCTAATTGATACTATGATTTTAGCAAAAGATTTATATGTAAATATGTGCTGGGGATGTTAAACATTCATGCAGTAAGTTAAACTGTTAAAGAAACGAACCAATAAATCATAAAAAGTTTAATTAATAACAGATAAAAACACTAATAACAATTAAAGAGATCAAAGAGTAAGATAAGCTGGAAGATCAGTGAGACATAAGCAAGTGCTGCAGAATCGACATGGATTTAAGCTTTGCGGAGACCAACCTGTTTTGCTGAGAGTTGGATTCTGGGACAGGCGAGAGACTGTGCTGGGCTTTACTGTTTTCTTCAGTGGCGTCAAAATAGATGGATGCAGGTTCCTCTTTACCAGGACTGACAGGACTGTGACCAGGACCTGAACAAGTCAATTACACTGTTAATATCATTCCTACAAGACTAGAACCTGTACAAGTCACCTATCACAACTTCTTGAGTTTTCTTTTTAGGGATAGAAGGAAGAAATGCTTTATGCACACAGGTGGCAGGCCTGTAGTGTGGGACTCCCCTAAGAAGCAGTTTACCCACTAAAAAAAACCTCCACTACTCTTTAGGATTCTAACCTGGAACCGTTTGTCACATTACAACAGGCTAGGCCTAAATTTGGCTTACGCCCTTGGGGCTCACTCCATGTCCTGGCACTTGTTTAGGTGATCTGGGCCTCTCCAGGGGGTCCAGATCGCTTTTCTTCTCTAGAAGGACGTCCCGGACGAACTGTGGCAAACAATCCCAGATTACCTCGTCCTCAATGATCTTGTGGCAGACCGTGTCCACCGAGAAAACACAAAGTTTTCGTGCAGCCTCCAGGCGGGGCCTTTCCCAACGGGGGCAGCGAAAGAAAGTGTGCTCCGCATCGTCGGGAACACCCAGGCAGTAAATGCAATCCAGTGAACCGGTTTGCCCATCCGATACAGGTACAACTTGAAATAGCCGTGGCCTGTCAGAAACTGAGTGAGGTAGTAATCTACTTCAGCATGCCGCCGTTCCACCCACGGTTGGACCTGCTCTATGAGTCTCGCAGTCCATCGTCTTCGGGCGTCGTGCTCCTAGCTGTGTTACCACTGCTAGAAAGTGGAGAAAGTGCAGTCGCCTTCCTCTCCCCTGCCAAAAGTTTGACAGGAATGACTCCAGCGACCACCAGGACGGCAGGCTCGGATACTGTCCGGTATGCAGAACACACCCGGAGCGCAGCTTGACACTGAACCCAGGCGAGTCTCAACCGGTAGATGACCTTGGTGAGAGTGTCTGCCCACACTTCTGCCCCCATAAAGGAGCACGGACTGGACTGCGGACATCAAAGATGTCTTCTGCTCGACCGAACAACTTCTTGAGTCAAATATAGTGTTACATATTGTGGTTGTGTTACATCTACAACCCATTGTTACCATTCTTACATGTCAAAGGTGGATAAATACCTTGGCATTAAATTCATATTTATTATATAGGGAGAATTTATTTATACACAAAACCTGGACAACGGGAAACAGTGAGGGACCCCATCTGAAGAAAGGGTTTCAAGCTGCGGAGATCTAGGCTGGAACCCTTATCATATGATTTCAAGCCTGAACTACATGTTTTACATCCTCATAATTACTGAACCACTAATGCTGCAGTATCTCTATATTTGTATTTAAACTTTATATTGAAAATAGGTTTTAAGGAACAGGGAGCACAAAATTGGACATCTCTACTTATACCTAAAGTTCATCCAAAATTCAGTTGAATGCCTGATCAACTGTTTGGGTGCACAGAGCAATTAGTTTCTTTTTGAAAAAAAAATTGTCTCCTCATATATTTTGTGACGAAATAATTTTAAAAAATCCTCAAACTCTGTAGGACAAACAACTTTGACAGACTATTTTCAGCATATATAATTTTTTGGATTATCCATTATGATAAAACACCATGACGAAATTAGGATGGAGGATAGGATGGATATTGTACATGTAAGCAAAAGCTTACTTTCCTGAATACTGATTTTCTAGGATTTGAATGAGATACTCGTAAGTACACTACCTTTTGCTTCTGGTTTGGTGTTGCGTCGTGCTGTTTGAGTGGACCCATCATTGGAGCGGTCAACGACACGAATCTCCAGTCTGCCAGACACAGGTCTCAGCTCCATCTCATCTAAACATGTTTTGTATAAATAATGACAAACATTTTCTAGTTCTGGATTTAACAGTGACTATGTACACTTTAATCCTTGAAATTAATTTCATTTTCAAATTTATATATAATTTTTTACTTGAAATTCATTATTGTTGATGGTGGATTTATGTTATATAGATTTTTACTGCGGACATTTTCCATCACACAAGTTCATTTTCCACAAAAAAGTACTAAGTTTAAACTTTTTTTAGCTTTATACCGGCTTAGTCCGGATTATGTACTAATTGTGCTATGTTTTAGGTACTATCTCACCTGAGGACGGGATCAGATCCTAGATCCTAAAACATTGTGTAGCTTTGTTTTACTTAAAAATTGTGATAGAAAATTTCCGAAGTAAAAATCTAAATAACAACTTGTAACTTGTATATCCTAAGAATATATATAAATACATTGTCAATATGGTCTTTTTCAGACAAGTTCGATTTAATTTGAGGTTCTTTATAGAACTGGTAATAATGAGAAAAGTGTAACAAGTTAATAGATTATTTTTTCTTACACTGAATTTTCTAAAAAATAAGTCACAAATTATTTTTCGATAAAAACGGCAGGAATTTTTATGGGTTTTTAATATCCTACAAGTTACCTTCTTCAGCTGTAGTTTTTGCTGTTGCTAACGATGATTCCTCCTTTTCAACGGACTTGGTAGCTACTACAGGCCGTGAAGGGGATGACTCTTTGTCACCCACTGGATATGTAATTACCATATTCTGTGAAAATACAGTAATTATCTAACATAACCAAAAAGTGATGTGCTGATGAGTTTAGTAACCCTGTCCCACTAGAATCAGGTGTTATGTTACCTCCCCTAGAATTTTAACATTTACCCCCAATAACCGTAAAAACACTTCTTATCCCCACCCAGCCAATCACACTGTAAACATTGATTGGTTAGTGAAAATCAACCTATGACTTTATACTTTGATTTTTTTTCTTATGAAATACTAAATCAACATGTTCATAGTTAACAATTATTCTAGCATGGCTATTCATTTTAATTAAATAAATATATAGAATCTCAAAATCTCTGTTTACTTTAGTGACTATACATTTAGATGGGTCAGTAGTTACACTATTGAGCTTATACAAGCTAATTGACTAGAAATACATACCGGAAGACTAGATCTACGAGAGGAGTCTGAGGGAGAACCTCGTGAGGCTACGCCGCGCATTACATCTACTGCGTAAACCACGTCATTGAATGCAGCCTGCTGCAGAAGTGGTGGCTCTAATCCAGCCCTGCAATAACATGCATATCGATATCACCTATATCAAAGGTATTTTAAATTGGCCAATCCATAATAAAAATTTAAGAAAATGGCTTATCTGTTCAAATTTCTCTATGTACTGCAAAACCACATATTTTCTGTTGTTTATATTACACTAATACACATTACTTTGAAAATATAAACAACTATTATACTGTCCTTTGAATAAAATTTAATCTCTAATATAGTGATAAGAACCTAAAATGCTACATACAATAGGATACAAGAATCAGACAAAGGATGCGAGAGGGATGCTTGCATTCATGACTCATTGTCCGCCGGTGACACACACATTTAACCACATTATAACTGGCCTGTTTTTAAATATTTCTTTAACGTTCTTTTAGATGTCTAAAAGTTTCCATTAAAAATCAATAAAATACCTGATTTTGGCCGTGATATCAGGTAAGCTCCAGGCTTTAGGGAGTGCTTCTTCAAGTTGTGGGAAGTTATCGATGCCAGCGATGTTAAGTCGCTGAACCTGATGTGGGGGTGCACTTGTGTTTCCATTGTTGTTAGCATTCGTACTACTAATCTGAAAATAAATAATAACATGAAAAACAAAGTCCTTACTTAAAATAGCATAAGCTTTTTTATTGTAGTGGTTTAATTTCCCATATGGTGTCTCGTATTGTGGGGTGACACTTGTAAAAATATAAAAATTATTGCAATGTAAGATATTTTATTTTCAAAAAACATCTCTTAAGCTAATTTTTGTTTTGTGTAATCATTTTGTTACACCCTATTACAAACACATATGCAATAAATCTGTATGTTTTACAGATAATAATAAACGATTATAAACATTCAGTATTACATACAGAGAATGACTGTTCGTTATTTTACCAGCAAGTTAGCTCAGGGGTAACGCTCTGGCCCAGTAAGTCAAAGGATCAAAAGGATCAAAGCTGGATCAAAAGCTGTGACAGGAGACTCCTGTCAGATTATGAGCGGTCACTTATGAGCATGATCATGAGCTAACCCATGTGACTAGTGCTCCTATGGTACCTCGCTATCTTTAATTCACCGCACACACCCTAAGCCTTTGGTGATGGGCAATTGAAGTTTAAAAAAAATTGCCAATAACAAGACGCATACTAAACATTTAAAATCCACGAATAGGATTATAAGTGTAACCACGAGAGGAACGTCCTGCTATTGTCCATCTTGCTGCTGGTACTTCCACATCCTAAAACAACATTGTTGTTTCTACCTGAGCTGTTTGTGGAATGAAATGAAATGGGACTGAGCTTATATATTGACAGTTGTTTAGTGGGAGCAGCATTAGATAAAAAGTGAATCTTACAGGAGGCTGAGGCTGTTGCTGGACGTTACAACTTTGCTTCTCATTACGTGTGGAGTCTTCACTGATTCTGGACAACTGAGGCTCCTGAGGGATGGGGTCGGGTGCACGGGTCGTGGCGGTCTGGCTCTGACTCTGGCTCACTGCGCGTCCGTCGCTGGCTACTGTCACCACTATGGCTCCGGTTGGTTCCACCCCTGCCTGCCATCAATCATCCATATTATGCCACTAAGCGAAATCTCATAAAATAATTACTGATTAGTTATCTTAGCAACTGAAGATCTATTGAAACAGATTCTATTATTTAAACATTTATGCAGTATTACAGTTACAGTACACATTAGGTTGAGCTCGAAAATCAAGCTTTATTTTTACACCAGCCCAGCCAAACTTTTAAAAGCTTTTGAGCTTGACCCTCTCCCGTTCACATTAGCACGTGCTCACGGCAGTTCTGTACCTATTAAATTGGTGGCGGCCAGACTGCACGTTTAAGTGTGGTAGCGTTTATACCTTGTTTTTTAGAAAATTGTTTTTAAATAATTTTATCTAAATTGTTAACTTTTTTTATTAAATTGATTACTATATATTTTAGCGAAAAATAACAATATTGATATTAGTAATACTCAGTAGTCATTTTGTATGTGATCAATCGCATACAAATATACACTGCATCACGTTCTGATATTATTCATGATTAGCTACTTGTAAATAAGTCTAAAACTAAAAATAATCCTAGCGATGTACTGTGATAGCTATTAAAAATCGACAAAGGTCTCAAGAACCATGCTGGACATCAGTAAAAATCATAGTAGTTCCTAAAACAACCGCTAGTTAGCACCAAGCCCTAGGTTGATATCTGGATCAACTGGATCAATTGACCTGCAGTGGCGATATGCTGGCAGATGACAATTGCAACATTAATAACATTTTATCAATTTCTCAACTACAGAATACAGTCCCTCTCTTACCAGGATCTTGACAATTACATCCACTGCAGAGGAGGCAAAAATTTAAAGATAGGACTAGGAGGTCAATGTTATGTTAAACCAGTAGCCAATGATTTTTGAGGCCGTTAGTATCCCTCGCGATCTGGGGTTGACTTGGACAGGAAATGTCCAAAGTGAGTAAACAATGAGTACAGTGAGTGCCTAGTCTCTAGCTACTGTCTGTATTCTGTGCTATCTGGTGCAAGGTCACTGACTTACGAAACAATAAACCTCCCCACCCCACCTGTCCCTACCTACCCCAATAGCCAAGCCAACGCATAACGTGTACTGAAGTGACAACACCCGCTCAGTGGTCAGTGTCCCCTTTGTAAGAGTTTTTGTTGTTGTTTAATTTAAATTTACTGTACAGTACTTTTCATTAGGTATATTTCATTTACATTAATTTATTAAATAAAGCAGTAGGCTAAAATTGTATTACTCTAGTACTGTACCGCTTTGTACTGTATTACGTAATTTTTTGATATTATTAAAGTGTTAGTATTACAACCAAAATTATTTTTTTATTTAGTATCCGGATGTTTTATTTCCCTCTCATATCCGGATTTTTTGCTATCCGGGTAGGCTGTTGCCACATTAGTCCGGATATGAGAGGGTTTTCTGTACTTATGAAATAAGTACCTGGTGACCGAGCTTTGCTCGGATAGAATAAGACATGTTTTTACAAGTTAATTAGCAAAATTAAAACAAATTTACTGCCCAATGAAAACATTTATGTGGTTTAAATAAAACCGTTTTCATACTCCTTAATTAATATGGCATAAATACTGAAAAAAATATAGCCCTCGGGTGGGGATCGATCACCCGATCTTGCGTACGTGAGACCTGAGCGCTACTAACTGAGCTATGGCGTCGGCCGAGTTGTCGTCGTCGTTTAAGAGTTTTTGCCCAACCTCAATTGTTTTAGCTAATCTTATACTGAATTTAAATGTCCATACAGTTTGTTATTATTATCCTGTGATCAACTGATTTTGCTATAAAAGGAATGAGGATTGAAAAGCAAAACATAAATTTAATTTACACCAGTTAATTGGTTTGTTACAGTGGCTTCAAGCAATGGACTGATTACGTTTTCTTTCAAAACAACACAAAAGATTTTGGAAATAATTTTCTCTGCTTTTATTTCGCACAGTTATTTTACCCTTTAGTTTTTACAAATTGTTTAGTAATTTGATAATTTTTCATTTATTACATACATAAAATAAATATTAATGCAAAACCTCTATTCACATATTGTTTGCCACCATCTTCAATCAACAACTGTCAGGTTATAAACAGCTGTTTTGGTTGGTATTGTTTACATTTTATTCTCCATAAACGTAATGTTAAATTTTTAGATTTTAAACTTAATATTACAAAAAAACACGAATTTTCCTGGACATTAGACCTATCTAGAACTTATCTTCTACTCGGAAATTAGTTTAAAGAAATTCCTTAGTGCCGTTTTCGAGATCTGTGTGCAAATATATATATATATATATACAAACCTTGCTCGTATTATAGTATTGGATAGTTGCATTGAAATAATAAAATATTAATCAGTTTAAGGAGCATTCCTATGCCTGGATGAATGATAAATTATTCTGCTTGTGCCTAATCTGAGTTATGGGAGAAGTAGAAAGTTTGGAAGATTATAAGTCTGGAGATTATTTTTTTGTAAGTTTTAGTGTAATGTTCTACCAGATTTGTAAATTGCTTCCAAATAAATTAATTTTGAATTTGATCTATACCTGAGTCGTTGGAGTATTTCTGTGCTCAGGGCTGGGAAGATTTTCACCCTTCCACTCGTTGTCTGTTGTTTCCTCCGAATCATCAAACTGTGACTTCCATTGGGATGCTAATGTCAGACCTAGGACAAACCCATTCAATTTGAGTACAAGGTGAACAGTATGGATAAAACTGATTGATAACACTGGAGCCTAAACCAGCGACACTATTGCCTCAGTTTCGGAGTCAGTGATCACTCATTCAAAAAATAACAAATACAGTAACGATTAGTCACTAAATGAAGAGTAATTAATTATCAACTATTCATTGATTCTTACTTCATTGAGTTCATTAACATACATTAGAACATAGAAGAATTTGAACCAAGGTATCATTTCCTATAAACAAAAGTACAGTATAAAGGTGGACAGATGTTGGACATTCAATAGAGAAATAGGCCTACACTTTGGTGATACTAATTTGACCAGAAGCTTATACATTTGTATAATATACAAGAATTAACCTTTATCCCTTGGTATTATTTGATATATTGTTTCATGACACATTTCCACATGATGATGCATCATCTTTCCCACAATCAAGACGTATAAAAAAAATCTCACATTCTCGGTTGGCAACGTATTTAATAAAAACACAGACTCTGACAACACACCCTTACAGTAAACAAGCATTCATAATGTAACATACTATAATTTTCAATAATTTTTAAGAATTACATATGATAGTACTAAACAATGAGTAGGCCCATAACAGATAAACGATAGGTTATCTGTGATATTTATCTGGTACAGTCATTTCACATGTCTATCTATATATGTGATTGAAAATTACAAGCTCAAGAGCAGTTTACGTTTGTTTAAATGTTTACTGTATGACATGTTTTGAGTTAACGTCTATGTTTTTATTGAACAATTTGATAACCACAAATGTGAGTATTCCAAATGTGAGTATTCATTGATGCACACCTTAGGCTGAAAGAGGTAAAAATTTATTTTTGGACATCTAAATAGGGATGTGGGAAAAATTCTGATCAACTTTCCAAGACATTTAAGCATGATACTTGTAATATTATACACACAAAACATGGTGAAACAATTGAAGAATACTCAGCTATTATAAATGTAATTAAAAAACTTTAAAAATAATATTGTTCAGATTTAAAAGGGATTGGGGAATTAGAAAACTATATACAGTAGATTCCTGACTATCAACCAGCGGATTAACCATGTTGTGTCTTATCCTTGAACCTGGGGGAGGACTGGTGTTTGTAGAGGGCAGGACAACAAGGTTAGCAGTGGTCAGGTGGTGGGCTTCAGCATCATTACTTATGGAGGAGTCCAGGGATGCATCCGAGGAGGAGCAGAAGGATATACTATGGGATGACACATGATGAGTTGAGTGGGATCTTTTAAAGTACCAAACAGTTTGTCTGGAATCCTCATCAGGTGATGAGTAGCAAATACTGATACTAGGGGAGGTTAAGTTAGAGGTGGGAGGTACAACGGGGTCAGGCAGGACTTGGGCTGGGAGATCAACAGATCCGGGAGAAGCTTTTACTGTGCTCTTCCAAAATTTAAACCCAAAATATACATTTGTGGATGCAACACTAGGTCCTACATTTGTTGGTCCATAGAAATCCAAACTGGATGAAGATGACTTAGACATTTTAGGCAGATCTGTTTCTGCCAGATTTGTTACAGCCCGGCTTTCCTTCAACATGTACAATTGTTCATCTGAATCATCTTCTTCAACACATGGAATATGGGGAATATTTGCAGAGGCAGTAGGCTTAACGTTAGGTATGGACACAGAAGATTTGATGCTAAATGGTTTGTGAAGGTGTAAGTTTGCAAGTGTTGGACGGATTGAACGAGGAGTTGAAGAGCACAAAGATATTGAGGGAGACAGTTCCTTAGAACTGCTTGGTGGGTTTGGTACGTAGGGAATATTCATTGAATAGTTAACTTCAGGTTCTGAAGGGAATTGTTGACTAAAATTCTGTGCTTGAGGTAAGGTGGAACAATCATCTTCTAGTTTCTCTGTTAAGTATGGACTAGGGTAGAGGCAGGTTTCAGCAGTGAATCCTTTCCGGTTGTCTGGACCTGAGGATAATTAAAAGGATTAGGATAGGCAATTGAGTCACACAATAGGATAGACAAATGAGTCACAGAGATGGATCTTTACTACAAGCACTAGGCTTGGAGTCCAATTCTAACTAGGTAAATTTCCTAGAAAAAGACTTACCTTTTTAATATTAATAGGTAAAATAGAAACTCTCAAACTCAACATCCACCAAAATGAACAGAGCTGACATGACAAATTAAAAATATTATCTATCATGTAATATCTATCTGTGGAGTGGTACACCCTAATCCCCAGTATATGTGAGTCTTGTGTAATATGTGATATCTTCAGTGCTTGTAGTGCTTAACTATGCAAACAAACACAGCAAGTATATTCATGATAAACCTACATTGTTAATGATATTCGCGATGCATAAAAATGTATTGCAGTTTCACCTGAAACTTTATAGGAGCCTGTACTGAAATTATTATTTAAAATAATTTTGATCGGATTCTGATCCGGAAAATCCAGTATCGGGATGATTCGGATCCACCTAGGCCAGACTTTTTCTGGAATTTTAATTTAATATAAAGGAGATTTATAACATTGGTTAAGAATATAAGCACAATAATATTAGTGTAATATTAGGGAAACCACATTTGTTTCCCTCAAATTCACTCACACAAAAGCGCCTAAAGTCTACATTGTTTCAGAGTTTCTAGAATACTTGCCAAAGATTTTGAACAACTTGACATATTTTTAACAATATTAATCAATTAATATAGCAGTAGAGACGTGAGGTTATCCAATCACATAGAGAACTTTAAATTGAATATGAAGCTCAATAACATACAGGTAAAGGGTAAAAAGCTATGGGAAATCACGTTTTAGAATTTCAGATATTAAATTGATCAAGAAAGGTAGGTAAAGGAGGTGAATCCTGAGACTAAGATTATTAACATTGGCCTGGCCATGGAGCATTATAGCTTACATTCATAAGCCATTGCCATCTACAAACATGGACATTATTTCATTCTGATTTCTTCCTGGTACAAACAAAATCCAACCCTTAAACAAGATAAATATTTTCACAAAACTTCATGTTTCGGGACATGTCCATTCCCAGTACTTTTTTATTTGTTCTTTGTTTGGTTTTTGAAACATAACACTTTGAAATAAAATTAGCTTACACTATTTCAATCATAACGAGTTTTGTTTTTCTTTCTAGGTACTGTACTGATCTTGTGTTTTATCAAGGTTAAATTAATTTCAATTCATTATCAAGAAGATAACAAGTAGATCTGTGACCCTACAAGGCAAAATTTTAGCTGACCTAACCTCAATTTAACGAACCTTGATATAACATATTCCTTGATATAACAATTTTTTTTATTAAGTCCTTTTTTTCTTTGATTATGTCTACACCAATGGCATTTATACAGAATAGTCAAACGCTTTTAAAGGGAAATCGGTCCTAACCCATCAAATTTTGTTAGGATTCGTTATATCAAGGTTTGACTGTGCGTTTACTTGCCAGAGAAAATTTAGAATTTGAACAATTAAGTCTCCATTCTAGAACTCAGAGAGAGACAATTCTATGAAACACCAACTAATCAATTCATATATATATTAACTTTACTATAAAAAAAAATCATTCAGTTTATTCTTTCATGAGTTTTTTAAGAAACATTATCAATCTGAATTCTAAAAACATCATGTGAAATAATATAAAAAACTTTATCAAGTACTGTGGCATAGAATTTTGTCGTTTATCTAATCAATTGTTTTACCACCCAATTTAATATTCTATGAATAAAATTCTGCTAACAATGAAGAAAAAAAAACATATAATTTAAATTAACACATAGCATGATAAAACAAAATTCATCTCTTTGAGCAAAAAGAAAATAGTTAAATTAGTTCATGTTCTAGCTTACCATGGAGAAAATGCAATGATGGTAAAGTGCTCAAAAAGAGAGGAAGTGGCAAGGCATAAATTAATAAAGTAACATATACCAATATTGATTTTATTGAGTAAAAAGTAAATCAACTTTATCATCCTTCTTTTGTACTAGAACCTGGATAAAAATGTGTGTTAAGTTTATAAGAATATGGTATTTTAAATTATTAGTAGCCTATTGTTTTAAGTGTTCATCTTTCAATACTATGTGTAAGAAGCCAAGTTTGTAAATATATTTGCCCTAGCTAGAGGCAACCTGTGGATGGTATTTTCACCAAAATATGGAATGGGAAGAGTCAGTACACAACAACACAGTTGTTTGGTTATTGCAGGATAGTATGGTGACGACTGTAAATTCCCAGGATACTTTTTATTTTGCTCGTAGACAATAGCATGCACTTGTGTGAACAAATCTGGAAACATATTAAACATGATTATTTTATTATTGGATTAAATTAAAGATTGTTCGCACAGTTAGTTCATTCTCGCTTTTTATTCAATTTTTTAAATCAATTGTGTATTACTGAATACAATGATTTTCCATTCAAAAAGTTGCTAAATACAAAAATTAATTAGTCACATTCGATCAATAGCTTACAAATCCTCTACATGAACCAGGCGGCATAGTTAATTTCACACAAATATTAAGTTAATTTTTAACTTGAGATATTTATAATTATAATTGTTTTATTATTAAATGAGATGAACAATTCAAGTAGGGATGGGCTAATTCTGATTCTCGATACCTTTGATTCCAGTGGTATTTATGAATCGTCATTTCTCAATCGCAAACATCAAATATCTTAGCTTTCAATATCGATCCATAAAAAAGTTCCGCTTTTGAGATATATCCGTTTGGAAATTCCCATATACGAATATTCCTTATCAAATTCAGCTGTTTAATTAACTGTGCCACCATCGGGATATTATAAAAATATATCTGAGAGTAAATCTTAAATAAGGAACATTAATTTTGATTCTAGGGATATTTAAAAGGGTGGGTTTCACAAAACCGAGTTTTCACTACGCCGAGTAAGGCTAAAAATCTAATAAATATCGAAATTTCACTACGCCGAGGTTTCACAAAACCGAGTAAGGGGCTGGGTACCGTCCGCTCTAGATGTGAGTTCGCACCAAGAGCACGTCGGCTAGCAGGCCAACAACGCGCAGTATCATGCGCTTTGAAGGCATTCACTGCCTGAAATCTGTGTAAATGACATTATTGATCTAATAACTTAAGCTACTTTATACTGTTTTAATATATTATACAGAAATAAAATTGTCCATGGATGAATGTTAAAATGAAAATAATTGAAAATAGTAAACGAAAATAATTGTATGCTAATTTTTCCTTTCCTGTATAAAATATAGCTTATCACAAAAAAACTATAGGATGAAGTAAAACTCACGTCTTCCAACACTACGTAATATTAACACTTATATTGTAATTATATACAACGGTTAATATATACAAAAAAATATTAAGTTGTGTTGGAAGATACGAGTTTTTACTTCATCCTATAGTAAAACCAACACGTATAATGCTAATCAAGAAGTAATTGAAAAACAAGCTTTAAGTTATTGATGAAAGAAAATTTTCTGGAGATTACTATTCTCTGGTGATGATTGTATACTCAAAGCAGAGAGAGTTTGATTGTTTATTTGAACGATTTGTTTATTTAGAACAATTACGTATTTTCTTGCCTGAAAAAAATATAACTTATCGCAATAACAAGCTATAAGTTAATTATTAAAGAAAATTTTAAACACAAATTTTTTTTAATCTCACAGCCTTGATTTTATGATGTGTAATAAACTAAATTGGCTATTCTCCAGCAGATTCTAATGGTAAAAGAGACATTTCAAATAATTCATCTTGGAAATACACATAGCTGTAAAAAATGTTAATGTGAAAGGTTAAAAGAAAACACTTAAAACTTTATATAAAAAATGTTTAATATAAGAAAAAAAAGCTATGCCTTATACACCTGCAGTTAATTAACTAGGCGACATACAGTCGCCTAATTAACTGGCCTATTATTGCCCTGCCCAACGGACAACACAGCGGGAGGCGGATTCCCGTGTCCTCTAAGGATCCGTCCGCTCTAGTGATATTTAATGAAATGTCCGTTGACACCATTTGAACCGCACACACTCTGCATAACGCACGGTGGCCGCAAGGACTACAAATCCTGGTTGACTCGTTGGACAGGCACACCGAGCAGGGATTTCCCTCAGCTGGCCTATTAACTTATTTTTATTAGCTAAAATATAAACTATTTATTATTAAATCTTCAATATAAATTATGTGTCACGCGTTATGTTCACTACACGACTGGACAGCGAGTGCCTGCAAAGCACGTAATACTGCATGCTACACAGGCTTCTACAGTCACTTCTAGGGCGGACGGTACCCAGCCCCTTACTCGGTTTTGTGAAACTCGGTTTAGTGAAACAGTTGAATTTTATAACGTACTCGGTTTTGTGAAACCTCGGCGTAGTGAAATTTCGATATTTATTAGATTTTTAGCCTTACTCAGCGTAGCGAAAACTCGGGTTTGTGAAACGCTCCCGTTTAAAAGTATGTAGTTAAGATTCTCAAAAATTGCCGCCATACTCAAATATCAACACAACTTATTTTTTTTAAAGTTTGTTTATTATATGGAAATTTTGGAAGGTAAATATAATCATAAGCCTCTTTTATACATTAATAATTTATATTTATAAATTAATATTACTAAACTAATAACTTAATTCTTAAGTAATTTTTCATGTGTATTAATTAATTTTTTATCTTAAACGAATGGAGGTACAAGGGTGAACATAATGGATGTTCCTCAGATGCTCAATATACAAGATCAAAATGGTGACATAGTTAACTGAACAATTAAATCATATAAGGACTTGGTCTTACTAAACCTTGCAAACGGTTAGGTATCAAACGTGCTTGAGTAAAAAAATCTTAAAATTATATTTACCATCATAATCAATAGTGTTCCATAAGAAAAGAATAAGTCGTCAGTCAAATTGAAAAATGGTAATCGATAAACATTAATTTCATATTTTTAAACCTCTATGATAACAAGGTAAAGTATACGGACCGATTTTTGAGGATGGGCAATGGAGATTGAGACATAATTGGGAGAGAACTAAGAGAATTATTTAAGGATCCGGGTATTGTCGCTGAAGTACGGAGCAGAAGGTTGAGATGGGCAGGGCACATTCTAAGAAAAGACGACAACTCCCTATCGAAGAACGTCTTAAAGAACAACCCAGAAGGTAGAAGACCCCTTGGAAGACCGAAACTTAGATGGTTCGACCAAGTGGAGAAAGACCTAAGGAAGCTAGGGAGAAGGAAGGAAGATTCGAGAAGCAGAGATCTATGGAGGCAGTGTGTTGGAGAGGCCAAGTACCATCTAGGGTACCAGTGGCCACAGCAGTAAGTAAGTAAGTATGATAACAAGGGAATGTTCACCATTTAAAGTATACTGACACTGGATGGCTGTTGAGTTCTGCTGTTTTGAGGTTACTTTGTCAGATGTTAGTTGGAAAACACATGACATGGTGGTGTGTTAATTTATGTTGTTTGTAGAACACAAGAACACAATGATAGCACATTTAGAAAACACACTGTTTGTGAAAAATTAGATTAGTGGTTCCTCTTTAATAATAAGTGATTATATTGGAATCGTCATCGAACGTCGGTTTGAGAATTAAAATCCAAGTAACAGAATTGTTATCAAGAAATTCTGGAACCATTCCATCACTAAACCTGTGATCGGGTATCCAGCTCCGACCAAAACGTGTACCATTATCCGGTAAAACCCAATAAATAACCTAATTTTTGGATAGAGAGTTTAAAATGAGCATCAAAACTTTTTCAATTATATGGACAACACGGACGGATCTTAGCTCGAATGCAATGGTGATGAAGGAGATGGCGAAATTACAGAAGTCTTGTTCTTATGTAAATGCAAGAACGTCATTGTTCGATCCAAGGTTTCAACATCATTCTTATTTCAAATACCGATAAACTTCAAAACAATTTTTTTTATTTATTGTGAGTGGTAAGGATAATCTAATTAATTGTAAATCTAGTAGTTTGGCGAATTTCTGAAGAGAAAATTAGCTATTTAATACAGTAGATAGCATGCAATAAAAAAAATAGGAGTTTATTAGATATATGTGATTACGATTTCTATGCTAGTAATTGAACCCAAAAATTATCCGATCCGGACCCAAACTATCCAATCCAAACTCAAGCCGTTTGATCCGTAAAAAGTCCACTATAAAAACTTAAAGTTATTTAAACATATACATGAGAGTGGATAGTTTAGTTTTATACTGTTTAATAAAAAAGGGTATGAAAAAATATCAAATACACAAAAAGAGATTATTCTTTCCAGAATCATATTGTTAGTTAAAAAGTTAACTTTTGATGTACTATAACTGCTTTTCTTGATGGATTGACTACTTTGCCGCCTAGGTTTTATGATTCCATAACACATCACTCTTCAAATACTAAATAGACTATATTCAAACTATTTGGATTACAATTTTTGGATGATAGAATAGTAAACAACAATTTTAATTGCTTTAGTAGAAAATTCCTGGGTTGATAATTGGATTTGAAGATAAAACTTTTGTTGGGGCTTAGAATTCATCACTAGATAACTGTTATTCTTTTACATTTTAAAATTACTTATCCCCAGAATCTGCAAGACGAAAAACACAAGAGATAACAGACAGGTGTGTATTCAATCAAACCACATTTCCTCATTTGTTACCTAAGAAATTTTATGCTTAGAATGATACACAAAGAAGAAAATAGGATAAATAGATTGAGCGTAAGCGTGTATTCACCTCCACCTCCCCGTGTAACCTGCTGCATGGCAGAGAGGTTCTCGTCATCGATGACGGCAAATTGAGTGACTGAAGCGTCTTTGTTGTTCTTGGCGGCGCCACGCTGTGAGGTAGGAGGGGGCGGGGCCCGCCGGTATCTTTGGTTCCCACGAACTCCTGTCTCCGTTCCTGCCAAAGTTTTAGGAGATATTATAAAAAATGTACACAAAAGTGATTAATCAGTTGAGGACTACACAAATGTTAAAGAAGTAAAAGGATTTAGAAAATTATGCTGAATTTGGTGAAAAACAATTTTACAATTTCTGTACATGTATACACCTTTGATTACATTATGATATAAGTAGTGAAAGTGATATAGGCCTAAGCGTTTTTCTTTTCAAAACTAAGTCTGATCGGTGTATTATTATGAACAATTTTAGTCAGACTAGTTAACATGAGTTTAGACTATACTGATGAATTGGGGAAGTGTCACTACCAGAAGTCGATTCTCAATACTACTGGTTATCTACTGGTTATTGGGATAGGTACCTGTACTGAGAACTGATGTTGAAATCTCGGTACCTGAATAAGTGATGTAACTATTAAATTTCATCATATTTATTTTCACTAAGAGTTAATTTTAATAATTTTTAGACATATATTCAGTGTGTTTTTTCCAATAAGTCAACTGTTGTCAGCCTTATCAGTTGAAAAAATGTCAAAATATAATGACTTCATATTGAATCAGTGGCAGATAAAAGAATCAAGACAGTTGTGAAGAACCTAACTCAAACACGGCCTTTTTTAATTGTCATCCAATCATTCATTTCTCATCATAAGTTTAAGTTTTATTGATGATCAAAAACCAAACTGATTATCTAAATTCCTAAAGTACAATAAAATTTTTATCTACAATACAGCCAATAAGGTATTGCATTTAAAAAAAGGTTAATGAAAGATTTTCATTTTCAATTCAATACCTTTTACTGGACTTTTCCAACAGGTCCTACAAATTTTTTAGAATTGTAGAACAAAATTTGTAGAAGTAGCTCTAATAATAATTAATAAAGACACAATCAGTCAATGCAGAATTGAAGTCAGGCCTCTTTGGTACCCTGTTTTAAATAAACACTTTTCAGCTAAAATTTGACACCAAACACCCACATTTTCAGACAAATCCGCAAGCTCACACCAGATGACGCTATGCTGCAAGCGGCCATGGGGGGTCCTTAGAGGAAGTATCAACCGGCACGGTCGGGAGAGGGGGAAGTTATGTCTCACTTTCCACCCGTGTGTTTGTTACCATGTTCCCGGCCAGCTAGCTTGGAGGTGGAGTGTAACGTCATTGATTTCCGCATTTTACATTTTTAATTGCAACAGCTTTATGTGTGTTTACATTTTTTCCGGACAGACGACACACTGCAAGCGCCCCTGGGAGTCCTTGAAGGAAGTAGCGACCACACAGACGGATTAGGGAGCACTGGTTCTCAATTCCATGAGATGTGTTTGTTCCGTGTTCATGACCAATCTTGGAGGCGGAGTGTAATGTCATTATTCATCCTATATGTAATACTGTAGTAGCTGTCTTGTTTATGATTTTTGTTCCAAACAAAAAATTTATTAATAATTTATCATAACATTAATTACTTTACAGGGTCCTTTCCTTGTTATCTTTAATTTCAGGCAAGTTGGCAGATGTGACCGCTGATGATGATCGTACTCCTAGCAGGCACACGCATAGGTGGCCACTGCTGGGACAGTGGTGGTGGCTGTCGTGCTCCGATTCCCGTTCTGAGCGCATGCTATCTTGTTTCACCCCGCAAGCTCGGAGGCGGAGTGTTGCAGTTATTTGTTGCGTTATCAATAGAGTTTTGGTGTTGTGCGTGATAGATAAGTATAGTATTATTAACAACATGATCTGATTAATATCTGTAACTTTAAACATTCAATTTTCAATATGAATTATTAGGTAATCACTTGAAAACCGGAGGAGTTTTTCCACCTCAAGAAACATTGTGTAGTTAAAAACACAGACACGTTGGAAAAGTCCAATAAAAGATATTGAATAATTTAATAACCAACGCCATTATGAATTTTAGTTTTAGTTGAGTACTAAAAGAGTAAAACTTAATCTTCTCCTTACCCCTGAGCTACTGCGTTGATCTAAAAAAAAAATTTTAATGGCTGATAAGCTATGCTACCTTGTCTGTATGTGTCAAATGAATAGACACTACCATCTTGATCCGTTATAGTGTCCCGAATACGAGGTGATTCTCCTCCAACTTCAGAGTCGTTGTTGAGAGACACAGTTCCAGACATGAGTCTAGCACGGTTCCTATCCTGTGGTGTTGTAGCAACCCTCAGCCGTGATAAAGCTGCGTCAGCTGAAATATCAAATCAATCAAATACTTTTTCTTAATTGTCTAATAATTATCAATTTCCAGATTAGAATTGCTATTGAGGATATCTCGGGGTACTGCATATGCCGTTCCATAGGAATCCCTTTGATTGGCTCAGCCTTTAATTACATAAGTCTTTATTTTTGCCGTAATTATATTTTAATATATATTAATATGCTCCTCAATACATTCTCTATTATAAGATAGGTTAATAGGACATTTTTTTATCAGTTGTTTAGTAATAATTATTATGTTAAACTAAACTACGCAGTTGCACAATGTCAGCTGACTTGAGCAGAGGCATATCTGTGTTGTGCTTGTTGACGAAATTGTTTACGTTCTGTTATTGAGTTTTTTCTGCAATCCGGGTCCAGGGTCCAATTCAGCCTCCAGGGTTCATAAGTTAACCAGGGTCAATTTTTAATTATTTACATTTTTTCTCTGTTATTTAATCTTTCTTTTTTGACCTCGGTATTTTATGTTAATTACTTGATAACCATGTACAGTTATAAAGAATCTTAAAATCTAAAATTAAAGAATCTAAGGATTCCTCTCAAGTTCACATTTAATTCATGAAAATAATATATAGCATACGTAAAATGAAATTACAGTAAAACCTCGTTAATCCGGACCCCATTAATACGGACTTCGCTTAATCCGGACAGCTTTTGGATCGCAGTTTTATTTAAACGCTGATAACATACATCGTGCTGTACCTGCGCCCGGCGATGTTGTGTGCAAACCGAGTTTAAGCGCAATTACGTGCCGTTACCATGGTTACTGTCAGAAGTAGCTCAGTCACACATTGTGTTTCTCCTGCCGTATCAGGCCGTCACTCCACAGATCAATTGCACTGCATTTTAGGTAATTGTGAAATTAACACTAAAAAATAATAAAGTTCAATCCTTCTTCAAACCAGTTCAGTCACTTGAACGAACCTCAACCCTCATGTCAAATAATTTTTGTCTCTTTTCACTATTTTTTGTATACGTAAATACCTATTGTATATTTTGTTCAAATGTAACTACTGTTTGTACAATATGTATTTTTAATTCAGAATAAATACTATTTAAGTTTATCTGCAAAATTGTTTCAATATACAAGTAAAAAATCACTGTCTGGATTATTTGTTTTAATCCGGACTTTCGTTAATCCGGACGACTTGGAGCCCCAATTAGTCCGGATTAACGAGGTTTTACTGTAGTTACATTTTACAGAATTTATTTAAAACAACACGAATAAAGGTTTTTTTTTATATAATAAAAACCGTTCCTGAATTATACCTGTGATGATCACCTCTATAATAAGTCAAGAAGAGAGAAAAAATAAAATTTATCCTTAACCAGACAATAACACAAACAATAGAAATAGGGCTCAATATAAAGCCTTGTTCAATTTAAGGTTATGGTTAAAGTTAAAATTATAAACATCATGGCCGTGTTAATATGATGTGTAGAAAAGAAAATGCCGTCCGGACCGTACTTCATTGTCGTAGAGCCATAATACACATGAATCATGTCACATTTTAGCTAAAAAATATGAAAAACTATAAAACTGAAATAAATATGAAAACTTATACATATTGTCAAAAAAAATCAAGGGCGCTAAGCACTGGGACCCCCCTTTAGCGACCAATAAATAGAACTATAATAATGGTTGTTTCAAACAGGTTGTTACACGCAATACGGTCTGAAATATATTCTAGAGGAAATCCAATCATTAATTTTAGAAGTAAATTTAAATTCCAAATAATACCAGGTGTCCACAAAATATTAGTACAATTTCAAACATAAGCCAGACAGTCAATTCTAAACATAGAATATTCTATCTATATTAGTTTTATAAACAACATGGTATAAAGTTTTGATTATATAATCATTATTGCAAATTTTGTTCATCTCAATCACTATAAAACAGAAAATAGTTACTTGTTACAATTAGTTATTAACTGTAAAATCTTTTTTAGTATTGAGTTCATTTATGATGTAGGATGTAGGGTGATGTAGGAGCTCACAGTAGGATGCAAAATATAGATAAATGAATAAATGGTTTATATTGTAGACTTTTGTAGTGCCTGACAGCAGCTTCATCTAGGAATTGAAGCTGCAGTAGTCTTCAAAAGACTAAAAGGATTGCTTTGACAGTAAGGTACTTAAACCATTTAATCATTTATTGATAAAGTAATTCAGTGGATAATAACATGAAGCAAAATATAGTTCGCCACTTGGACCACAAGAGTCTTTTTCATCCTTGATCATTTTCTGACCTCTGCTATGCAACAGTAACTAAACTTGACCTGGGATGAAAAAGAGACTACCAAGGTCCTAGTGACAAAATATACTGTATTTATCAATCTCAGAGCTCACTGAGCCAAAATGTATATTCTCAGCAACTGTTTACTTGCAACTGATTCCAACAGTTTTGACACCGTCATCTGTATGGTCTACAGGTAAGATTACTTACCGGACTTCCTCTGGTTCTGGTTGCTTGTGTGCCTCCGCCGGTCCGACTGGCTCCGGGCAGACATCATGACAGCATCACCCTCAGGGTCCACGCCGTCCCTTTCATCTTTCTCCTTGTCCGACTGCTGACCCGCAGCAGGTGTCCCAGGCATTGACACTGCACGCCGCTGCTTTTTGGGCGAACCTGTATCACAATTAGACATTTGTAATTCGTCATCAACCTTTTTATTGTTGCAAGCACTTAAAAACACAACTGTAGAAGAACCTCAATTATCTGAGGTAATCAGCAGGTGGGGAGCCATGCATAACAGAGCACACAGTTAATCTCCTTGTATTAAAATGAACACAAAATGAACGAAAAAAATCATATAAGAGGATGCTTATTTACGATTCATTTTCCCTAATATTTATCAACAGTACAATTACAATAGTTTTCGTACACAAGCAACAGCATACCCTTTGCACGAACAATCTTTTCATTGGTGACTCAAATTTGGCAAAATTATATCCACTCTATGCGTTTTAAATGAATACAAGATTTTATATTATTTCTTGATATTTTGGCATAGCTAAGTAGGTGGCATACATAAAACAAAGATGGCTAGGAAATATGTTTCCAAACATAACTCAGTTTTATTGCAAAATTATAATCAGAAAATTTTAAAGAAGTGAGAAACCAAGCATAAAGAAATCACATAAGTTTATTTATAGCCGTAAATAATTTTTAAACTATAGCTGATTGGTTATGTTACTCTGTGTCTGTGTTATCGTTTTCTCTTCTTTCTTCCCTTCCTTCCCATCCCTATCCTCACACACACTGAATATGCAGTGTCTACTGTGTATAGGAGGTTAAGCCTGACATCCAATCACAAGGTACATCTTTTCGTCGTTAAAGTTCTGAAGCAATTGTGATTGAACGTATAGCATACTACGTAGTGACCTTAGACTGACTGAGCTCTTTTTGATATTTAGTTCTTAGTTTGTCTTGTGATTTTGTTGTGTCAATACCAGCCATTGGATCTTAATAAATAAACACAGTTCACTAGCGTAAAACAATCTACACATTATTAGATGCTATATCACAACATTATTATTCACTTAAAATTTATTTTTAGCTTTAACAGTTGTAGAAAATAAAAAATAATATTTTCTAAAATGTAGCCATTATTCTTTACTGTGTTTCTGGTCTGGACTAAATAATTGAAAAATTTCTGAACGGATGGGAACTGGGAAAAGAAACAAGACAAAAAACCTTTGAGTAAAATTTTAAATAATTTTCCAACAAGTTATCAGAATTTTCCCAACTTCGTAACACTAATTGTAAGTAGAATTTCCAAACATACCATACAATTTATCCAACATATCATATATAATTGACACCATGAGATTGATAAAGTCTATGATATCATCAGGGATAAATAGATGTTCAGCCGATTAATACTCAAATTTAAGGTTAAACTAATCAATCACCTGGGGTTTTTACATTACCCTTGTCAGTTTCATCTAGCTGTTTCTAGGAAGTCGGTGCCAAAATGCATTTTCAAGATTTACAGACGTGAAGTCAGGAATCAAGTGCTCTGTATGTCTAATTCCACTGTCATTTGTAGTCTACTAGAAAACTCAGACTTGCTAGGTGAGCCAAGACAAGTTAAGACAAGTTGGTTGATTTTCCAACTCAGTGGTTAATAATTCTTTTTGTCCAATAATGTGATTATTGTATTTTTGTGTACTGCAAAGTTATCAAATGAGTTAAGTCAGCATTAACACGTCATTTCCTAGTAAAATAGAAACAAAAAATTCTACAGATAATCTTGATAAAGATGAATCTATGAGCAAGTTATGTAAATAACTTAACATAGGGAAAAGTAAGATCAAATGAGTGGTGGCAAGATTATTTCATTGGAAAAGCATTGATAAATTTTTTATGCTTCATATATCTTAATTTTACCCAAGAAAACTCTAATCACAGAGTAATAATATTATAATTTTTGTTTTAAACTCCAAATAAACTCATTCTAAAGATTACATCTTGTTGAGTTAGTTTAAATGAGGGTTCTATTATTATTTTTTTAGATTACTCTTTTTGTGGTTGGTTCTTTAAATGAGGGGTTCTACTGTACAGAATTATTTTTCACTGGAGTGGTGACATCTTGTTGAGTTGTGGCATTGCAGTTGCAGTGGCTTTAAATGAGGGGTTCTACTGTACAGAATACTTTTGTAATACCTAAAACTGGAGTGGTGACATCTTGTTGAGTTGTGGCATTGCAGTTGCAGTGGCTTTAAATGAGGGGTTCTACTGTACAGAATACTTTTGTAATACCTAAAACTGGAGTGGTGACATCTTGTTGAGTTGTGGCATTGCAGTTGCAGTGGCTTTAAATGAGGGGTTCTACTGTACAGAATACTTTTGTAATACCTAAAACTGGAGTGGTGACATCTTGTTGAGTTGTGGCATTGCAGTTCCTATCAATAGTGATGGCTGCATTCGTGGTTGTTACTTGTGTTGTGTCCACCTCGAGTTTCCTTGTTCTTCTACATACTCCATCAAATTCAGTCTGGAATGATCAGTGATAAGGTTAAATGAAGTCAAAGATACTACTACACTATTAAAGATGCATTAGTGAATTTGATCAAAACTTATAAGTCTCAAAAACTGTTCTTCAGGTTTAACTAATTTATCTTTAAACTTTAAACCTTATACAGATTTTTACTGTTAAAAAATAAAATTTACCATCAACAATATAGAATTGGGCTTGTTAACAAGAAGTGCTTTATTTGCAGATTGTGCTGCCACATGTTGGGATCTGAGAGAACTACAACCAGCTTTATCTATAGCTTTATCTACAACGCAGTATCTATTTCTTTATGGTCACATGGAATTTTCCTATTGGTTGATTTTAAACTACACAGGCGGCTCCACGTGAGGAATGGGGGTTTTAGGCGCCACAGCGAATGTGTTAATTGCCATGTTGCTTTTGTTTCAATACTGGAAATGCTACATGGTCAAAGGACTTTTCATTGTAACATATATTCAAACCTTTATTTATCATTGCAACAGATTATTTAATTTGTTGTGCTCATTAAAATAATTTAGATTAAAAATGTAAACATTTTGAACAAGACCCAGTTTATTCCACAGGAAAAATCATACCAAGAATACTTTTAATTTGTAAATTATCTGTGTGAACTAGAACATGTTATTATGATATTTTTAACTACTTTTAAAGCCTAAGACTATGATTTTGAGATAGGAGTAGTAAAGTTTTGACAATAGGGTGTTATGCCTTAATTCTTTTGGATTAAATTTTGAGTTTTACATATATGTATTGATTGATGTATAGCAATCGAGAACATATTTTCCTGGGATCTATATCAGTATCAAAAAATACATACTTAGGAGTAAATTATTAATATTAAAGGTTTGATCCAATTTAAAACAAAATCGTCCAACACCAAAATAAAAAGAAAACAAAATAAAAACTTCCTAATATTTCCAATGTAATTGCAGATAAGGTATGAATTAATTTCAAAAAGGGTTTTTCTGGCTTTGTTGAATCAAAAACTTTAATAATCTTGCTATACAGTAATTATTTATCTTCAGTTAAAAAGTAATGATCAAATTCAATATACAGAATACTGATGAATCAAAACCATAAATTTACAATGGTAACCAAACCATAAATCTAAATTGTAACTTATCTTTATTGGAGAGGAATAGTTAACGATACCTTAGCTTGGATATTCTGGCTTAGGGGGAAAAAGGAAACGGGTTTGACTTGACTGGTGAAAACAGGAACTGGAGGTAACCATGTTAACTTCCTCAAACCATCACCTATCTGATGAATAAGACATCGGCATTAAGGACAACTTCACTCAAAAGAAATCAGATTAATTTAACCAAGTCGATAATATCTTTAATCCCAGATTATTAGAAGACTTTAGTACCTCATCAGATCAATGTAAACATTTAATGCAAAACAAAATTCAAATAAAATAATGGAGGAATATATCATAATTATTTATCAACGCAATTAACCCTTTCAGTGCCAGGCGTTATTACTATAGTTTTTCCAAGAAATGCCAGGTTTAACCCTTTGAGTGCCGAGCGTCTCGATCTGAGATGCGCAAAAACTGCTGGCCCTTTTCCCCGAAAAAACGCAAGCATGTAGTAAAACAATTATAACAATTTTATTTATAAACATTTCTTTGTTTTGTTTTTTGTTTTACTAAGGGTATAATTGTGCATCAAACAACATATATAAGAACAATAATTCGAAGTAAAAAAAAAATTAGTTCAACTTTTTTATAGTGAACATATTTTTTTAAATGCAAGTTTGAAGTAATAAAACATTTTTTAAAACTAACATTTGCTTCTAAGCTGCATTATCATATTAAAGAGTAATAAAAATTGAGTAGAAATTTAGCGTTACATTGCAACCATGTCCATTGTAAACTATAGATTATAATCAGTCTTTACAATAAACACTATTTTATAAGGTGTTAGAAATGACAATAAATTAATGATAATTATTAAAATGTTAAACTGTTGTTATACAAATGAGCCGTCTTTTGTTATTGGTTGTCGCAGGATTGTTTATGATTGATCACGATCTCAGAGAGCATTCCGCCATAGAGTAAGATGCATAAAAATTAGGCCCATTTTTTCTGAAGTTTATGGCGTGATTTGAGCCAGTTACAATAGCTGCTACATACTATAGATAGTGATTTTATGAGAGTCTCAAAGCGAAACGCCGGAATTTTTCGCATGGGCATGACCGTATCGATCCGAGACGCTCTTCACCCAAGCTACAGTAACGGCGCGTATCGGATCGAGACGCTAGGCAATAAGGGTTAAATTAGCAGTTTTTAGCTGTTCCATAAAAATTTTCATTATTTACTGATGAAAATGGATACTTTTGGTTTTGTTTTGTTCATAAATAAATAAGTTAGGTAAATGTAATAGATGAAATAAATTTACTTAATATTTTATTCATAAAATAAAGTATGAACAAAGATTACTAAAATATTATTTTATAATGAATTTTTCGGTTTGAAGTAAAAAAATTGCCTGTAGAAAATTCCTCACGATTAAAATTGAATATTTTTGTTTAAGTCTACTTAGTTTCGTACATATACGTAAAAAATCTAAACATTTATCTTCAAAATGTTTAATTCTTACAGGACTAAAAATCCAAGATGGCGGAGATACTGCAGACTCTTCTCAACATATTAAGAATCAAGAGCTTTATTGTCGTTGACCTTTTACAAGGAATAGACATAGTCAAAAATTATCAGGTGTACATGATACAGTTGAAATTAAAATTAAAATGGGTGCGCTGTAACTTATCTAAAAGTCTATATTTACAATACTATTTAGAAATTCATTTAAACAATAAAATGGGTTTTCAATAAGCCATTCCTTTAATTTAACCTTAAATCTATTTAAACTAACTAATTTTGCTGAATGGTGGAGTTTATTAAAAAATTTAATACTATTGATTTTATGACAGTGGCTTGTTTTGGCTAGTCTATGTATAGGAATATCTAGTTTGGATTTGGTTCTGGTGTTATAATTATGAATATTTTCCCTGCATTTCAATTCACTTAAGTTAGATTTGGTATAAATTAAAACATGATATATATATAAATTTACTACTGTCATTACTTTGAGGCCAATAAAAAGAGGACGACAGTGATCCAGAGGCCCAGCCCCACAGATTGTGTGTATAACTTTTTTTTGTAATAATAGAATTTTATGAACATGGGATGAGTGTCCCCATAGCAATATTCCATAAGATATGTGAGATTGAAAAAATGCAAAATAAGTGGCTCTTAAATATTTATCACTAACAAATTCCTTCAATTTCCACATTAAAAAGTTTACTCTAGAAATTTTTTTACAAATAATTTCAATATGTTTTTTCCAATTTAATGTTGAATCTATATGGAATCCCAACAATTTAACTGCTTTATGTTCATCAATTTTCTGTGTCAAACTTATATGGATATTTTGTGTTTTTTCCTTATTGCACAAAAGTTTATTAGCAGAGAACCAATTCATAGCTGCAGTAATTGCCTCATCGGTAATCAGGTTAAGGGTGTTAATATCTTTGTGGGCAGCCATCAAGGTTGTGTCATCTGCATAAATAACAGATTCCACATTGACACTCCCAGGTAGATCATTAATTGAAATCAGGAAAAGAAAAGGTCCTAAGACTGAGCCTTGTGGTACACCTATCCCAACCCCCCTTAATTTAGATACCTTGCCACCAACAGATACATACTGTTTCCTGTTTGACAAATATGATTTTATTATAAGTAAAGCCATATCGTTTAGTCCATAATGTTTAAGCTTTTGGAGCAGGATTTCAAAAGGCACTAAATCAAATACCCTAGTTAAGTCAAATAAAATCAATAAGTCAATGAAACTGTTTCTCTATTCTCTATAGCACTTAGGGATTTATTAACTAAATCTATAACAGCCAATGTTGTGGATTTCCCCTCTCGAAACCCGAACTGGGCAGGTGAAAAAAATTGTTTGACTCAAAATAATTCCTCATCTGCCTATACATGAGACATTCAAAAATTTTGGAAAATATAGGAACTATTGAAATAGGAAATACATTGGTCCTATAACAAATATAATTATCATCAGGTTCAAGTATTGTTAATGTTATATGGGTTTACCTCGTTGTCCTTGCGGTTGTCAGGTTGGATATTCTGGTTATTGTTACGGGGTGAAAGTGGGGCAGGCGTAGTGATAGCAGGAGCAATGTTCTGAATCTGCGGCTTCTCCCAGTCAAAAGGATCTGACTCACGTACACCTCGCCGCTTCATACATCGCTCCAACAACAGGCTAAGCATTGCGTAGTCTGGTTTGTCTGCATACTCCAAACTCTGAATCAGACAAACCAAGTGGTATGTGAATTAACTTAGATTAGATTAGATTATTGAAATGGCGACCATACTACAAGGTAGGTATTTTAAGCCAAGTATGAATGAGGATTGAGTGTATAATGTTTGTGGCGCGATCTTGTAGTCTTGTCTGACATGTTCCAAAGTCAGGACTGTTAATTAATAGCCCAACAGCCGATGGCAACTAAGGGACCTACAGTTTAAAGTGGATTCTGAACCACGGCCTCTGAATTACGAATTAGTCTAATTATGAGGATAGTCTTTGCGGATTAACGTAGTATTCAATAGTGCGGACGTTAATCCACACAACAGAACACAACATCCACCGACCATCGCTCACAACTATCCACCATTCGTGACCTCCAAGTAGCTGGATTACAGGATGACGCCACCATGACCACATTATGCTGACAAATACTTACAAATTATATACTTTAAAGTCTGGATTTTAAAGTTAATCTCATTTAAATGAAATTACTCTGAATAAAATATTAGATATTAAAAAAAAATAAAAATAAAAATATTAAATATCTCTGAATAAAAATATTAGATTCAAAAATGTTCAATAATAAGATTAGTAAATAAGTCAAGTATTCTACTAAATTCATTAATAAATAATATTAATGAAATTCCATTAATAAATAGTATTAATGAAAATATGGAACTACTTCACTTTTCACAAAATAAATTCAAAGTTAACACACCCAAAGAATTCGAGATTTACAGAGCTTTTGAATCTGACAGGAACAATATACTAAACGATCAACTTTTCTTCCAATTGAGTATTAATATATTATCTATAACACCACTATTAGAATACTGGAAGGCGAGAAGGGGAACGACATACCGAATTAACATCCTGATATTCTGTATAGTCAAATGTCAGCTGTTTTAAAGATTGTGTCAGTTGTGTAATTATTTTTATTCTTGTTTATTTACTTTTTGGATTATGTTTTTGTTCAAGTTTTGTTTAGTGTTTTAACCCTCAAACGGTTTTAACGTCGATTAATCGACGCCATGCCCGGTCGTCGAAGGTTCACCGTCGATTAATCGACGGTAGGTAAGCTTTTACAAAAAGCAATGGTGTGAATACATTTTCGGTTAAAACTACATTGAATATAGTATCATTGTTTTCTACAGATTATACGCTTTCCGCCGAGGTATGTTTTGTTTTGCTTACTCTATGCGTCAGATTTCTTTGTTAGTTAAAACATCAGTCTTCAGTTGCGCGGTTATGTCGCTTTGTTTACAATGGTGGCGTTACACGTTCTTGTCGCGTTTGTATGGTGTTCTGATGTTAATTTCACAATTTTAAAATTGATAGCAGTGACTTAAGTGTATAAAACTATATATTTTTATTTTTCTTATTAAATTTTGAAAAACTTGGTTATCTTCAATTTTTGACTGGTATTTATTTGCTGTGTTTTGTGGGGGAGCAAATTTTGAGATATCTTTTGAAAACATTTTTTTTTATCAATTTCAATTGGATACATCCATCAAAACCAAGATAAAAATAAAACATATTACTATTATCTTATAGATAATTTAATTTAGATTAAAATGGTGTATAATATGTCATAGTTACTATATTTTTACTATTTTATGTGAATTTTTTAGTAAAAGCCTGCAAAAGTGCCAAAAAGAGGTGAACCTCAAGGGGTCAAATAGTGAACCGTTGGAGGGTTAATGAAGTGAAAAATCAAGAAATTAATATCCTTGTGCCTGATGATGGCCTAATGTAGGCTGAAACTGTAGTTGCGCCATTACTTCAACGACTAAGATTGATAAAGAGAGGTATTTAAACCATTTAATTTACTAAATTCAATTTGAATACAAAAATCACTAGTCATATCGTCCCGGTTTTGTTCTTTTCAACTTTTTATATTATTTGCTTTCAATATTTAAATAAAAAGAAAATAAATTACTAACCTGAATATGTTCTAGAAACAGACGCAGATCCGAAGGCAAGTGCTTGAGTAGGGCTCGGTGATCATACTTCTCCTTCATCAGTCCAACTTGTTCCTTGTCCTTAATTTTGCGCCAAGGCAGTTGACCGTTAACAAATTCAACTAGCATGTAGAAAAGAGACCACAAGTCATCATGTCTTCCCATTTCCTAAAAAGAGAGATTCATAAATACTTAAAATAATAAATAAACATGGCGAAGATTGTAATAAAGTTCTCAATATTCCTATAGTATATTGAAACAGTATTACATTGGGTGTATTTTTAACTGTATTTCATGGTGAAGTCCACAACTTTAACAGCTTATATTAATTTGTTTTAATAAATTATAAATACATCTCAAAACTCAAAAAAATTAGCATAACAATTAGCACAAACCACTTCTTTGCATAGGCTGACATGCTAAGCTGTCAAGGACATTTCCTTATTTGGATTTTACTATGATTTGTTGAGACAAAAAGAAAATGGTTTAGAAAATTAAAAAGAAATTATTAACACCTCATCAACATGGATCCTTCCTTACCCTTAATTTATATTCTTTTACTGCAGAGATTATATTAATAAATTGATTTGAAAATAAAAGGTCTATAAAATTATGTCTCCTTATTTGGCTGAATTTTTCCAGTGTAGATATGATTCCAATTTTGAGTTTAGGTTAGTTAGCAAAATGCCCTATCACATTGTTAATAATGAATGGTGATATTTAAAAACAATATTGTTATAACCTTGAATGAGTGGGCACCTAACTGCTATAGAACAATAACTAAACTGAAAATCTTTGACTAGATTCAAGCACAAAGAGCTGAATATCAACTATCAGCTTTATTTTGAAACTATGGAAGAAAAGGAAACTAAAGTGATAAGAAAAAAAAACTCATAAAAAAATTCATATTACGTAATATTGTATTTAAATAGTTCAAGTTTTCAAACTCTTAACAGTGTCAAATCAACAAAATTCTTATAATCCAGACTGAAACAAAAAAACTACTATAAACAAACTTGTACATCACAAATAAATTTTATCTAATGAATAATTTCCATATTAACTTTATTATTATTACAACAAATCTACAAACAGAAGGTCTATCTGAAAATTTTGATATTTATCAGATTTTACCAAATACTCACTACACATTCGGATTGGACCCTGATATCCGATCTGAACCGAATCCGACCCCACTTTTCGGATATCCATCACCTCTACTCAAATTGAATAATTATTCATTATTTACAGTAAACTCGTCCCTTGTACAGGTTTTATGAGTCAGTTTTAAGAAGCGATACTTATTATTATTGCAAAATATTTACCTGTAATCGCAAACAAATAAATTGGAAAAAACCTCAGCTAAATTATTTAGAATTAATTTTAATTAAATTAGATGAAATTAGAAAATTTGTATCATTAATACAAATTTAATATAATAATGTATTTAATAGTTTTAAAACCAATTATCAATGTAAAAAACACAAATATTGATTTATATTTCGTAGCTGGTTATTTTTTTCTGTTGAATCACCTTAATAGATCACATGTTCAGTAAAACTTATAAAATGTGTCTAATGTCCTTCAAAACTCATTAATTTATAGGTTAATTAACTTAATAGGATGTAGGTTAGTTTAAGCTATAGAAAAACCTTGTCCGAAAGTGATGAAATTAAGTTGCATCAAAGTGGGTGCTCTCGTTTTGACAGACGTCTTTTCGTAACGTTAACGTTTCAAAAATACCTTGTTCAGTGCTACAGAAAGAGACAGAAATTAAGAGAAGACCCATTTTCTGGGTTATAAAACACCGAGCTAGTTAGACTTTCAATGGTTAGTACCTTATTCTTATGAGCATTGATGGAAGCATAGCGCACAGTGCCTCTGAAGCCTGCTGCAGCACGAGGAGCTCGCACCTCCCCGGTGGCGGTTGTGTACTGCCGAGCCAACCCAAAGTCGAGCATGTACACTTTTCGACAGTTTGAGGGCAGCCTTCCAATAGAGAAGTTGGACTGTAACAAATGTTTTGTTAGTTAACATATTTTATTATAATTCAAATTCAGAGCCAAACAAAGTACACGGAATGTTTAAGGGAAGTACATCTTTCAAAGTATCTTCAGAGATACAATATTTTCAATTTAATTTTACTTTGTTTTTACTACAGCTGAAAAATTACAGACAATGAATGTTCTATGGTACAAGTCTGGGACGTACTCTCCAAACATTTTACTTGGTCGGCCTACCACATTAGCAAAACAAAATTAAAATACCCCCGTCGCAGCAGATCTGCGTACTCAGCGAATTTCCAAATCAATAATATAATAATAATAATAAAATATGACAAGATTTATAAAAATCTGTCCATAAACATGAGAATTATTTGCCTATTCTCCATAAGATTAACATGGGAAAGAGTCTGCAGGTTAGCTGCTGTGAGGAACACTGAAAGTAGTCATTTCTACCATAAATAATTTTTATTTTAACCAATTATACCAACTTTCATCAACATCTGTCCATAAATAAAGGAGTTTGCCTATTCCCTATATGATTAATATGGGAAAAGAGTATGCAGGTTTGCTGCCATGATAAACACATAAACTATGATTTTTAAGTATAAAAGGATAGATCTCAACCACATGAAGCTAAATATCGAGTTTCATCAAAAAATATTGATTAATATGGGAAATATTAATTTTTCCCTATCCTCCATAAGATTAACATTGGAGCCCCACAATACAACGTACTGTGTTTAGATTTTTTAATATCTCGGTAACCGTTGGAGATAGAGAAAAACCTTAGGGAACTTAATTGGGTAGTTTTTAAGCTGATTCCAATGGTGAAATATAAAATTAGAAATTTTTAAAAATTACGTGTGAAAAACGCAAAAAACCCAATTTTGGGGTACAAACCCCCCCCAAACTACCCGTTCCTATTGACCGATATGTCTGGTTTACGAACTCGTCCGAGCATTTACATAATTGTAATTTAAAAGCGAGGAAAAAAAGGAAACACATTTTTACATGAAATTAAGACATTTAATGAAGGCAATTTGACACACACACACACAAAGTTTATGTTTATACTGACTGAACCACTCTATATATATAAATATATTGAATTTAAAATATTGTAATACAGTGGAACTTGGTTATAACGTCATTTTAGCCCGAACACACGTCTGCTATCTTACGTACACGCTATATCAGACTTCGGCAAAACACTTAAAAGAGGTTATTTTTCAAGACTATTGTAAATTAAAATAACGAAAAACAAAGAAAAGACGTACACTGAACTACGATAGCTACACGAACTGTAGGTACGTACGAAGGCATCACAGTGCTATGACACGACGTGAGTTTATGACACTGACTTGATGACACGACTCTATAGGGTATTGGTTAGCAGCAATAAACAATTAAAATTGAATTTAAAATATTGTAATGAAGTTCGTTGCACCACCGACCGAACTTTCTCTACTTAGCTATATGTTGCCTTCATCTCGGCCCGATTTTCTTGACGTTATATACGAGGCTTTAGAATTTACTGACGATATATCCGAGGTTTTACCTTTGTAAATATCTATAGTTTTGGCGGGACCTAAAAATAAATGACGTTATATCCGAGTTGACGTTATGGCCGAGGCCGCAATAACCAAGTTGCACTGTATATTTATAAATTTTAACGACTATTGTTTTTGGGACTCTGGGCACCTAAAGACGAAAAAATAACATGGTCCCGGGCTTAAGTCTTACCATGAGACCTACAGTAATAGCTTCTTCCCTATGGGAAATTCGCTAATATCCCGATTATTAATAAAATTAACGTAATAGGGTAGTGAATTACAGAAAAAGAAAATCTATAAATATACAATAATGATCAAAACAGTTGGATCAGAAAAAAGGTTAATTGATCTAACTTTAATTAATATTTTTAATGTAATCATTTTAAATCGGTCACTCACTGGCTTAATATCTCTATGTAGGAAGCCCACTTGATGTATACTATCGATAGCCTTGAGTATTTGGTGTCCGAGACGGAGTGTAGTAGACAGAGAGAAGGCTCCCCGTGGCTGGGCACGTCTTAGCTCTGCTAGATTTTTCCCTTGTAACTGCATAACTACATAGTTGAACCGATCGTTTCTTCCACACCCAATGAAGCGGCAAACATGTTCCTTTCCTAGAATAAAATTGAATCAGGGGTAGTATAAAAACCAAATAGACTCCACTTACAATGGAAGAAACACACTCATGATGGGTTTGTTAATAAGGAGAAGGGGAGCATATGAGCCTCAGATTGCACTATGGTAAACAATATCCTGAGTTATTGTTCTTATATATTTAACTTTTAACCCGCCATCGGTCCCCTTGTTAGATCGCATCTAACAAACCCTCAGTAAACGCCTCAAAGACAATGTGCCAAACATGTTTCTCATCATTAGTGGATGATTCACATCCGGTGGTCATTATTGGGGTCATGACGACCACCGGGGGAAGGTGAGGCGTGTGTGGTCTGTTAGGCGCCATATATACACAAGCGGGACCAATAATGTCGGTCGAGTTACTAGCTGACATCTTTACTCGTATTGGCGTTAGTGTTTAACACCAAACACTAATGCCAATATGTATGTTTTTAGACTGATTCCTGTTTTATATAGTTGTTACTTGTTTAGAACTTTAAGAATAGTGCTCTACAATTCCTTGAAATCTTGAAGAAAGTACGTGACAATATTATTCTAAGTTGAAAGAGGATGAGGATAGTTTTATTTCTGAACGGCAAGAAAAAAATCGATTAACATTGTTCAAATGAAATGTGTGTGACAAATCCATTTTATAAGAGCAAACGGTAGGAGCCAAGTATTGGTGCAAGAATTTCATCACTCAAGAAACTAATTATTTATTAATTTTATTATTTGCCTAAACTGTTGTTGAGAATTAACTAGGTTACTAACCTTATCCGGCCAATCAGTTCTTATTATATTATGCGACTATGCACATTTCAAAGTCAAAGACTTCATCTTCAGGTCATGATCCATGATCATGGACGGATAAGGTCAGTAACCTAGTTAAACTAATTACACCACCATAATGTTGTAAATATTTATAATTACTAAATTGAAACCCAATTTATATTTCCATTCTTTATTATAGAAGTAAAAATATTCAAACACTTGTTCTGACTCATTTTATTAATCCAGATAATTTAAAAAATATTTATTCAATTTTATATAAACTATAATTTAGTTTTTTGCATTATTTTAACACTTTGCCAAATATATAATTGTAAATGTACAGTAGTAATAATATGTCTAACTAAAGGCATAAGCTCAAAAAAATAAAATCAAAGGAAAACACAGCATTAGATGGGGAGCGCGCTGGTCTAGGGGTACCGGGTTCAAATCCCGCTTATCACCAATGGCTTTTTGCTATATGATAATACCGCAACCCACACAGGGGTGTGCAAAAAGCCGCTACGGCTGAAGTGCCTTGGGAGTAATCTGCTCCTTAAAAAAAAAAAACCAGTGTTAGAAGCCAACTATACGCTCGACCGATCATGTTGGCCAGGTTGACAGGACTGATGGTGGGTTAAATCTTGTTGTCTTAAGTTGTGTCACACACAATATTCTGACTTTATAAATGCAGCAAGCCCCTCATATTTGATATCCTTGTGACTGGGTCAGGGCTGGGAAATAATATGGCCAAATAAACCAATCAACAAATATTATATTGGTATTGTAAAAATGGTAAATTAATCCAAATTAATCTGGGCTGCTTTAATTATAGATTTTTGTGTAATTTCTAGCGGGAAAAGGATACTCTGGTAGCAGCCACCCCAGGCTATGATTCCATACTGCAGCAAAAAATGAAGATGAATTTTCTTAATTTATTGTTTAGATATTCAATATGGTTGGTCCACTTCAAGCCATTATCAAATATAACCCCCAAATATTTAAAATTTCCCAAGAAAGCAAAACTAATGATTTTAAAATGCAGAACCATTTAAGAAACTCACATTCAGTAAAAATATTTTTAAATTGAAAGCCTCACAGAACCAATTATAAACTAGTAACTATATTTTACCTAGTAACTAGCCATATTTTACCTTGAAGTTTTTTTAGAACAGCCACCTCCATTTTCAGTACTTGTTTTGGCTGTCGGGCTGATTCCACTTTGAGGGCCACTTGTTCCTTGGTCACCAAGTCCAAGCCCTCGTAGATTTCTCCGAACCCTCCGCCTCCAATCTTCTTCATCTGTTTATCAATTGTTGTTAAAATTACCCACCACAATTGAGATATACAGTGTAGTAGTTTTGTACAAGGGACCACAATGATCGAGATATTTCGGGTTCCAAGAAACTACCTTGGCCCAATTGTCTCATTTTAGAAATTGTCAGCTATTTACTTTCGTAGTTTTATCTTTATGTTGGTTTTCTTATAGCTTTTTTTTAGTATACTCTTACAGACACTCTTATACACTCTTATATACTCTTACTCTCAACAGACATCTTTGACAGGCTGGTGCTATGACCTGAAGAATTTTTCAGTAAATATTTGCAACACAGCTTGTTACAGTTAGTTTTGTACAGCATTTTTTATATCCCCACTCAACGAATTACAAGTGAAGTTTTCTTATATGTCCATGCTATAACCATAATGTTCATCACCATTAATCTGAATTATTTCTTTAAAATTTTGTTTATATAAAGTTTTTTCTCAAAGATTGATATACTACTGGCACTGGACCAACAACATGCAAATAAGGCCTGCTCACGGGCAGTGGACATGCGTGCAACTTGTAACACAAGTCATTACACAAAATTATTGACACTAGTCAGTAAGAGAGAGTTAGCTCTTCTCCAGGAGTGAGACAAATTATTTCAGAAGTCTATCTATGAATTGTTTTTTCGTTAGGAATTAGGGCTTATACAATGTCCTAAAGGGGCATCTCATCAGGACGTCTGGATCCCTTTACCGCTAAAACTTATAAAAGATCACAATATTGTCCTTCTCTAGATTAGTCCTAACACTATTGCTAACTTTATGACCCATCTAGACATGCTTATGAATTATTAAAGACTAAGAATCAGTAATGTTTCATTTCAATGATCTTTTACTAGTCAGTTTTTACGTATTAATATATTCTTATGCACACTTTAATACCAAACAGAAAAAAACATATTTAATAATTACTAAGAAAAAAATAACATAGTACTCCATTAATATTAATTACTATTTCATATTTTATAAACTAATCTATTTTACTTTTTTAATATTTATTTTAGGCTTCTTACCAACCAGTCATACAATTTATTTTTTTTCATATTTTTCATAACAAATTTTATTTTTCTTCAGGTAGCTATTGAAAAATTGTATTCAATTTAGTTTGTGTGAATTTCCAGTCTAAGTGTAACCAGGGGAAAGTGTGAAGTATGTTTAACCAATTAATTAAGGGTCATGACAAAACACATTAGCACTATTTGACAAAATTAGGATCACACACACACACTGGAGCGTAGATAATTGAACTGACTTGGACCAGATCTTATTCAAAGTTGGAACTATAAAAAAAGACTTTTAAGGGCGGAAATGCACAATTTGCTTTCAGTTATTAAATTTGGAACTATCCAAATCGAAAGATCTTCAAAGAAAAATACTTACAACTTTCCATCTCTCCTTGACTACGTGTCCTGGTTGTAAAAGATCTTCACTTGTCATTGTAATATTGTTGTTCTGATCTGTTGACTCGTCTCCACCTACATGGTAACCCAACTCTTCTAATGATGAGTCATCATAGTTCCTGAAATCAAGAATCAAGGTAATTTTAAAAAGTGTTAATACCATAGCTTTAATAAAATTTTCAGCAAAAACATAAACATAATGCAGAAATTGTCTTACACCTATTCAATCACTTTTTCGCCCCTGAGGTTTCGTTCCTCTCTCATGGCATTAACTAACTGGTGTTCTCCTTTCACCACAAAGTGTGTCCGAAAACCATTGTTTTCTTTAGTAATAACAATATTTGTCCTATTACTAGTACAGTCAAACCTTGGTATAACGAACTTCTATTTAACAAATTCCTTGATTTAACAAATATTTTAAAATCCCCTTGAAATGTGTATAGCACACAGTCAAAATTTAACCTCATATTGTTTATATAAAATATAAACAATGTTTAAAACCTTGATGTTACGAAATGTGTGCTCAGGGGTAACACAAAAGCAGTCAAAACGTGCCCGATTCAAAACCAGTGGCAAGAAGCTCCTGTCAAACAATGAATAGTCACCACGGACTGGACTGGCCGATGAGACCTAAGTTAAAGCACCTCACTTTAGTTCACTGGCCCATGGTGATGGGCAGTTGAAGTTAAACACATTATAATAATAATGACCCTTCCAAATCTGTACACATGTATCGGTTTGATCGATGTCAAGGAGTCCCAAAATGTCTTTTCTATAAGAAAAGGCACTTGCAGTTATTCTACTGGGAAAAGGTTCTTCTAGACTAAATTTATGTCAGATTAAAAAAAATTAAACCTGCCATTTATTAATGAAAATTAAACTATATATATATTTCCTAAGGACATATAGAATGCCTCACTAAAAAGTTAATTACTGTTTTAATGCTTGGTTAAAGAAAAATGTATTTACACCATTTACAAGTTTTTAGCCTGTAATAAAATTAGCAAACTCAGCAGAATAAAATGAAAAAAACTAGTAATTTGATTTTTTATTAAAAAATAAATTCTTTCTAGACTATTGGAAAAAGGTTTAGGAATGGTTTTTCAAATATAAAAAATTAATATTCATGTGATAAAGTTGCTTAACTTGTTGCCTACATATTCATATTGTTTTATCATGTTGTTGACTTTAGTTACTTATTAGTTTTTTTATTATATTTACAATTAAAATACAAAGATTTTGTCAATTACATGTGTACTGTGTTTAAAGCTAACGTGAATCTTAAATCTGTGCTACTATTACACAAAGCTTTACAGTAACATACTAGAGTTACTATATTATCTTAACATCTGACCAATAACCAGGGGGTGCCCATCCCCCCATGGCCCATATAGAAAATCCCTCCCAAAAATGATGGTATTTAGATTAGATTACATTATTGAAATGACAACCTACCCAGGTAGCTATTTTAAGCCAAGTATGAATGAGAAATGAGTGTAGGATGATTGTGGTGCGATCTTGTAGTCTTGTTACTGACTAAGGTTGACATGTTCCTTAGACAGGACTGTTAATTAATAGCCCAACAGCCGGTGGCAACTAAGGTCCCTACAGTTTAACGTGGAATCCAAACCACTGCCTTTAAATTACGAATTGGTCTATTTATGAGGATGGTGTTTGTGGATTAACATAGTATTCAATAGTGAAGACATTAATCCACACAAGAGTACACTACACCCACCGATCATCGCTTACGACTATCCACAATTCGTGACCTCCAAGTAGCTGGATTACATGGACAGTGCATGGATATGTCTAGAGGGGATTTTTCAGTTCCTCTAAACAGCTCCTTATAATAGAATAATGTCACAGTTTCAAATTTTGTGTCTGATGGATTGCGAATACCATACCCCCCCCAGAGAGCAAGACATATCCATGTCAAAATTGGCATCCATAATTAAATTTGTTATAGCAATAAACTAATAGTCTCCCAAACTATTTATCCGTCATTACATTTTGGTTATTTCTTCCCCACAATTTTATTTAGTCAGAGTGATTTGTAATCTAAATTACCTAGCACTGTATATTAAAATTGCCATATGGAACACTAAGCCAAGATTATCCCCCTTTGTTAATATTCGTTAGTACATATAAAGTAATATCCTAGAGACAAAATTAATAAAGATTACCAATCATAAAATACTTTTTAATAGGTAAATATTTATATTTCACAATCACAAATGTAAATACGTCAAAATACGTGGTGAGACGGTGAACTGAGATTACTGTAGCACGTGACCACAGGGCAGTGTAGTGTGAGCACAGCCCGTACGGCAACAACACATCATCACAGGCGTCAATAAAAGACAACTTTGGAGCAACCTAACCTGGCATTACTGTTATTTCACAATTTCAATTTAGCGTTTTCTGATTAACGAGACAAAAACACATTAACTGCATATTGTCATAAAATCTCCTTCATTTTTCTAACATTTTGAAAATCCCCTAAAATTTCGTCTGGCATCTCCACTTACGACACCAATACATGCTGAGAGCACCACTGCCAGTAACCAGAAATTTTTTATTTCTATTTAGAAAAGCTTTCAACACTTTTAAAAATTTTACTGAGTAAGCTTACATCAAATCTGGAGATAATTCCTACCTATGAGATGATAAGGGCAAGGTATATTTTAAATTTCAAAAAGGTGGTCCACTTAAAATTGTAGTAAGAGGAAGCTAAAATAAAATAAATGTTGGTTTCAAAATATGTTAAGATATTTAGTTACAAAACTAATGAATAGATAAAATTTCTCCTTAGCTACTCCCATTTTAACTAAACTAATCTTGATGTTTAGTTTTATTGAACTCATACAAATGCCTTAGATACATTCTTTGAACTTCAAATGAATACTACGGACATGATTATTTGATATACCCACTCCTTAAATAAAATTTATTTAAAATGAATTAGAGTCAAACAAGAATATTTTAAGGACAAAGGTGATAGTTTTATACAAAAATAAAAGCCAGTCTTAGTACATAGGTCAAATTTTATGTATCCTATGTTTTGATGGCATCCTATATTTAAATATATATTTATATAAACCTAAATAAATGAATGGTTTTAACTTTTGAATAATTCTTAAGATTGCATAAATTCACATTTCACAGTGAACCACCTTTATGAAAATTAGATAGATTTTGCATCAGACAAGCCCACAATAAACGACTTTATCTGACAGAACAATATATTTCTTGTAATAAAGTGAGAGACCAAACCAATTTTAAGTATCTAAACAGCTCTAGAGCTCCAGGATATAGGATATCATCAGGCAGCTCCTCAACTGGTATTTGTCAGTACAGAGTTTGACATTAGGCATATTAAAAAGAAACTATAACTGTATTTGCAAGTTTTTTTGATTATCCAATGCAACTTGTCTTATCTCACCTTAGTTCCTCTTATCTGTACCAATCTCTCTGATTTAAAAATTAAGTTTTAGTGACAATTAGAAAAAATTCCCCAGAATTTACAAAAAGAATCAGTATATTCAGTTATCAATATTACCTTTTTCTTTGGTACTTAGCCTATATAAACCAAAGTATCAGTACTTATATTTTTTGCCTATGATGTTTATTAGAAAGATAATAAACACGCTATACAATTAACAAAAGTTTATTCAAACTTCCCTAAATTCAAGAATTTTGAATCTTTCTGTATTTATTATTTAATATATTTCATTGGACTTTTCCGACGTGTCACAAGATAGCGTGCGCTCTGGGGCACGACTGCAGTTTGAGCAACTTTTGCACATTATCTTGTGTCGCCCTGTTAGCTTGGAGGCAGAGTGTTGGGATTATTTAATGTGTTTTCAATATAGTGTTTGTGGTGCATGATAGATAAGTATAGTATTATAGACAAAATGATATAATTATTATCTGTAACCATAACCATTCAATTTTTAATGTAAATTATTAGGTAATCACTTGAACAAGGAAGGAGTTTCTCCACCCCCAGAAATACAGACTTTAGAAAAGTTCAGGAACAGATATTGAATAATTAATAACCAATGCCGTTATGAATTTTAAAGTTTGTGTATTTGTGACCACTAACAGACGAATATTACATTTGTCTGTTTTGGTTTGTGCAGAGTAATATTATACAAATAAAATTAATTTGATTCATTCACTCTAAACATTTTCATTAATTAGTGTTGCAGCCTCGGTCCCTAATCTCAGTCCAGTCCAGTACAAGACCAGTCAAATTTTCATGAAACCAAAAAGGATCAATCCAGTTACAGCAACAGTATAAATTTAACTTAAAATCAGCAACGATTTGTGTCATTTTTATATTTTTTCTACTCACTATTTTTAATAATTTTACAATAATCCCTGTAATTTTAACAGCAGTTATGGCGATTCCTCAGAAAATTCCTGGGATTACCTAAATCCTTGGAAAGTTACTGGAGGCTCCTCTGACTACACGGATTCCGGGAATTTTCTGAAAATCGGTACTGCTGCACAGGCCGCTACTGCTTGCAGCCCTGAATAAAATCTGATGCAAACTAATTGGCTCTCTGAGAAATCCTAGTGAGGATTCTTGATATATAGTGTCCAGGTCATGTTTATTACGAAATGGCCAGACTCCTGATCAAATATATTTTCACTGCTAATTTTCATTGTAAGAAAATATGGGGGGTTATAAATTATTAATATTGATTCTAGTACAGTTGTCCTCTCATACTCTGCCACCTCGGGACTGAGCCCTTGGCCGGTAACGTGTTGGCCGGATTAAGCAATCTATTTTTAACAATAATTTATACTTAATAATAATATGCAGTTGATAAATATTGACACAATAAGTGTTTAAGTCTATTCTGTGATTGGTTTTGGAAAAATACACACGTTTATAAAACCAATATAAAGCGTCAACAACCATCTCATAGGATGGTTTTCTCAAGTATCATCGCTTAGATGAATCCTTCACACTATCCCTGTACAAAAGCCAATCAAAAAAAGTTTTTTGACCACGACACTAGTCATTAAACCGTGCTTTTACCCCACATTTATTTCGATACATATTTTTGCCACAGATTCGCCTAAATCAATAATTTTGTTTATTGTCACCACGTTACGTTTTCATTTTGACACACTTATATTTGTCCACTACACACAAATCTCAAGACGAAAAACAGTAAAAAAAATCGAGAGTGCAGAGTAAATCGCGTCGGCTATGAACTGTAGTGTCATTGGGCTGAGGTGAACAAGTAACCATAATCCAAAAAATAGTCCTGTGTTTATGAAGAACTTACACAGACAATGAGTCAAGGATTATTTTCATGGAAAAGGTCTTTGCTGTAATTAGATACAAAAAATACAGACACTTTTTCCAGCAGAGCTAAAATAATGAGTAGCTCTTGATCGCCAACAGTTTAACACTGTGATCACTGATCACATAAGATATATACCATTACTAAAAACCTTGTGGGGTAACCTCATTAGATTATATCGGCAGTTTTAGCGGCATCGGCAGCGGAAATCCAACTTTTAAACTAGTACTGTACTTGTTATATAGACCGGTTTTGCTCAACTGAGTAGTAATCTCCAAACCCTGGGAGAAAGGTCTAATAGCAGAATCTAGTGTGTGCTTTACGTGTTTGTAAGTCGTGGGAAATACATTTTTAAATCTCTTCTAGAAAGCGGCCAGATGTTCCGTGGACAGGGAAAACCGAGGCCGGTTATGAGGGGTTCTACTGTAAAGGCATATGAATTCAGCACCGGAGGCCAACGTTCCAGGAAGCCAAAAAAGACATTAAAACTGATGACCAAAGGAGGGTTATAAAACCATAAAATATTGTTACAAATGAGTATATTGCTCATTAATTATAGTTATATGGAAATTTCAGAAAAAACTCCAACAAAACCAATTTTCTCCTTTATGAAGTTGGATCAAAAAAGAATTCTAAGATTTAGTGATTAGAATGTTTTCACTACACATTCTTTGAAACATGAAACAATTTGAACTTTAAAACAATGTTTAGACTCTCCCGATTCTCATTATTCCTCCCTATTTATTTACTTATTTTTTGGATATATATATAAAAAGTCCTATAAATTTTCAAATAATTAAGGGTTAATATGACAAAAAATGTCTCAATCTACAGTTTCCAACAAATCCAAATGTCCTTATTCCTATAAAACAAAGTTGGTAACATTGCCTTAGCATTCATCACAGGTTTTTTATGAACTAAACGTACAATTTTCTTAAAAAATCTTTAACACTGTAAAAATATATTTTAACAAAAACTTTTTAGCATTTCTCAAGATGATTTTTGTTTTACATTTATTCCTCAGGGTACCTAGGAAGGCTGCTGAAATTTTTTATGCAATTAATTGTAAAAGGTGTGATTTTTGAAGAAAAAAATCATATTTACGAGGTGGTATGTTGAATTTGTATTGGTTTTTAAAGTTTGTTTCTAAATGATAAAAATGCTTGAAAAACTTGTATATTGTTGAGGAAATATTTAAGGCACTCCAAGATGTATTTTGAAGGGAAAGTGAACAATTCCAAATGTACAAAACATCGAGTAAAATATGCTCTTCTATTCATCCCTGCTAGTATTTTTATTGCTTATTTAAATGTAAAAATGGTATACGTGTATATTGTGTCAGAACCCCAAATTACGATTGCTTAATAAAGGAATGGATAGGCTAGGGCATAATATGCAGAAAGGAGTCTGGTACATCGGTTTTTGAGAATTTAGACAGGCGCCTCAAAACCAAGATTTAGGATGATAAAAGTCTGGCAGTGCTCTATGTGAGAATGAGACTAAATTCGTATCCAGATGAAGTTCCAAGAATTTTACCCAATCATACGCAGTAATATCAAAGTCACCGATAGAGAATCTTAGAAGAGGTGTGTGCCAATGGAAAAGTCAATAGTTTGGGTTTTATTTGAATTGACAGACAAAAGGTTTCTTGAAACTATTCCATTAACAACCATAAGCCATTAACAACTATAACCATATTACCATTAACAACTTATAAGGATTTTGTAAACATACAATCGGCTACCGTAATTCAAAATAGAAAACATACCACAAATAAAAATTAGGCTGAGTCTAATATATAAGCCTAATAACTCTGAATAATACTCTTTTGAGAAAAACTAAGATGCATCTTTTTAGTGTTAGAAAACATAAAAAATCTACTTAAAACAAATAAACGAGAAAACAGATTGTTAAAGTTTGAAAGTGAACGAAATCAGTTATAAAACAGTAGAATCTAAGATCTAAGGCTTAGCTCTGCCTCCAGGCCGTATTCCAAGAAAATTATGAGTCTAATGTACTTGATTAGGCAAATAATTATCATTGCAGGTAAGTAACAATAGGCCCTATAGAAATTATTTGAATCTACAACCTACTCCTGACATATTTATCCAGTTATGCCTAGAGCCTATACAGAATGAATTAACAGTGTCTCATGCTAACCTGTGTTAAAAGACAGAATGACCAACTTAGGTACTAGGTACATAAGAAAAATTGTGTGACAATTCCGAGGATAGAATACTAAGACATTTGATAAGTAACACATTTGACCTGTAATTTGCCAAGGCCCTAGGCCTATACTTTTTTTAGAATAATAAGGTCAATAAGGCAAAACTCAGTCCTTTGAATATCCACCCATTGAAAGTCACGTTCAGAGTTTTAATTTGATCTATGCTTGATAACTATGTCTATATAAATAAAAATAAAAACCAAAGAAAAAGTTAAGAACATGCTTAGTAGTAACTTACTTCCCTTAGTTATTTCAAAACGAATGGAGATCTGCCACAACAGTGTGGTTTTGACCAGAGGCTTGGCTATGTGCAAAGGCTTATTTAACAAGACAACCGATAAAACGACTCAATGAAAGTAACTCAAGATTTAGGTGTAGGCCCTTCCTACCTGTCATAAAGTTATTAGATTCCATTCTTACCTAATATGACGAGGTTAAGAATATAATTAAGACAGTCCTATGATATAATCCTATGTCCCAAGTCTTTAAATAAATCAAGTGATCAGGAGTCAAACTAAGATTTTGTTTATTAAATTAAATGTGTACCTATATTGTATGTCTCATTAATAACCTTTTAATATTTTTACCTACCTATCAAAATTAAACCTCAATAACTAACAGCTGAATTTAATATACTCTTAAAATTTATGTATATAAAGGTAAATTAATGAATCTTGTGAAAATATTTCAAACACTTGCAATGCAACCCCCACACCCTCTTACTTATCTAGACCAATATCTCCCAAATAGAACAGTCATTATTATTTCAGATTCAAATGCTCAAAAATAATCACGGGCAAGCAATTTATCATACAGCAGCGACAGTAATGTAAATATTAAGCTTAGACATACCTGTGATTAAATTGTAAGACAACACCCTAGTTTAAATTTGAGCATAATTTCGTCTTGATTGGCAGGCTATGTGTAGAACTATCACTAAAATTAATCACTAGAAAATATACTTAATTCAATATTATTCATAAATTGAACAGGCCCACCTAAATCACTACGAACTAAAAATTACTTTACACATTCTGATTCACTAACACCTATGATACAAAACTCTTGCTTTTTGATACTCATGAGAATGCTGTTCGGTTCGATACCGCCGCCATCTTTGGCACGACGGACGACAGACCCTACTCAAGTAAGCAGCCGACACTAGCACCATGGACTACAATATTGATCGCTCAAAAGCATCACGTTTATGTTTCACGTTATGAGTCATACTATAATATATATACACTATAACATAACAATCTCTAAAATTATAACTTTTAAAGGAACATGACCATCATAAAATACACTTACTTCTAAACGTGTTCTACTAAATGTTTCTATTGTATTTAGTATATCACATACAGCGTATAAATCGAACAGTTAAAGCAACAACTAAGCTTTGTTTAAGTCATTGGCGCGGTTTCCGCATGCAACAATGTTTCCGGAACGAACCCGGAAACAGTTTCCATGACTTACCGGAATTATAGAAATTATTTAGAAAATAAGGGATAAACTGCAATGAATAAAAAGGTTCTTGTTTAAAAAATGTGGGTTAACTTTGAATTATTTTAAACCACCCAGAAATTAAAAAAGATAAAATAAGGTACCCCATCACATCTAACCTGCGTCCTCAGCGACTTTTCAATAATACATTATTTGCTTTATTATGACATAGACTACCAAAATACAGAATATTCTATGAGATTATCCTAATTTTACATATAATATATACTGGACCACATCAATTAATTTATATTCTCGGCATCCTTTTTGTCACAAGGGAACAAACTTATAAATATGTTTTTGTTGCTACTATCAAAATAGTGAGTACTGTATCAATAAAATAGCTCTAAAGCTATAATTTAATAATAATAGTTATACACCTGCCTCTAAATTGGGAGACTTGAGAAAACTGGAAATGTTTAATAAGTGTAAAGCCCTATTGAGTAATAAATCATGATAATTAATAAATATTGAGTGATAAAAATAATCCAAATGTTAAAAACTAGACAATTCTAAACAAAATGGCGGCATTTAAAAAATTAAATGGAACTTTGGATATACATATATAGTGAAATATTTAATTAAAATTAAATAGTTTTAAAAATGACAACAAAACTGTTAAAATGTGAATCATCAACAAAAAAGCACATTTTGACAGATTTAAAAAAAATTGTCTCCTTTCTTTGAAATTGAATTTTTAAAGGGACAATCAAAATTTCAAATGCAGTGCCATACTACTCAATCATATTACTCAGGTGTTTGTAATAGAAAGTGAATGGTTAAAACTTTTCATTTGAGGGTACACATCCTTGGACAGGACGTCCCTTGCCCAGCAAACCTAGAGCACACCAAGTAAGCATCCAAGGTACTACCTCCCAGGAAGAAAATAAAGACATACACCAATTCCCAAGAATTCTGATCAGACTGGGTGCTTAGACTCAGTCGGGATTCAATCAAGCCTCCAAGAAAGACAAGAAGAAACCAAGGTGATAAAGCCTGTCACACTAGATAGCCTAAGGGCTTACTAGTAATTGGACAGTTTCTCTTTTATGTACCAAATGTTGGTCCCTGAATGAGAATAACTCACTCTGGCTAGAGCTAAAAGTACCGTTTATGAACTGACAAAAGCCGCCCACCACTGTTTTCGAACAAGGAACCTTTGACTTTCTGGGCTAGCATGTTACCCCTGACCTACCGCCAGTACCATTTATGTATGTGGCTCCAGAGCTGGTAGAAAGGATCTCAGAGAACTCTCAGCTTTTAAGGCCTGCCGCATATTGAGACACATATTGATTGGTGGTACAGAGCGGTTTTTGAGAACCACGTCTAGCATGAGAGCGCCTACATTGCGACACTCGCCAGTGTGACGCAGATCTGCCCCACACGTGTCTGCATCACACTTTCGGCCGAGACACAGAATACTGCATCGCACAGGGCACTCGTCAGTGGGTCATTTAGTTTTCTTTGCTTCCATTGGGTCTTTGGGCGATACATCCCTCAGACGTAATTAACGGTTGACCTAATCTGTGTACTTCTTCAAACTCATTCCTCATAAGGCGACAATAATTTTTAAACTGTTCATTAGGTTCCTTTGTCATCATGAATGCCCCATGAGTGAGTCTTTTTTTCAAGTAAGCACTGTTCCCTCGTTTTGTCTTCCTCGACCTCTGCTATAATTGTAGTAGCTCAGCATCCGAATCTGATTCTGAGCATAAATCGAGTAGTTTTGAAAAAATCTTTTACAGCATGAATTTATGAGAAAAAACATCTACCTGCGATGGAAAACCGTGCGAGACTGCATTCCAATATGTGCGGTCTGGCGTAGAAAACTGTGTGACACGTTTTTCTGCCCTGCCCTGCTCTGAATAGTACAGCTCAATATGCGCCTTAGCTTTGTACTTAAGTCTCTTTCTACACTGGTTGTCAGAGCTGAGGTTTGTGAATGACATCAGACAGTCGCAACTCAAGAGGATAAACAACCTTACACAAACACTTGGGTGAATATAGATTGACATGATTCATCAACAAGTTCATCTTTGATTCAACTGCATTACACATTCCTCTTTAGGCATGCTGTCAGAGGAGGGGTCCAGTTGGCATTAGGTATAAAACTTCATTCATTCTAAAAGGATATTTTTAATCAACAAGCCAATGAAATAACCTGCCAACAATTTGTTATAAGTTCAAGGAGAACAGTTGGCGACATCATTATTGCCAATGATTAATTCAAGAAACAGTCACTGTCAATGTGATTTAATGAGATCTTTAGAGGATATTCTCATTGATTACTAAGAATGTTGTATTTGATACATTGATGCTCACCAAATTTAAAGTGTAACAGTTACAAAAACCTAAAACAGAATCAAATTTATACAGCTACCCTTTACCCCCTTTTTTGCTTAGAGAGCTATCCTTTACTGCTAATTTGATTTATTATATGTTAAATTTTATTCTTTTTTGTAATTCTGAAACAAAATCTCTTTCTTCTTTTGTTTTTTGGGGTTGTGTTATGCATATAATTGTAAAACAGACTTTTTGACCGTTTTGGTTAATATTATTAACTACAACATTTTCTCAATGATTTCATTTCTGAGTAGAATAAACTAATTAAACTTTCAATATACTGTAATACAACTTCCCTGAAATGAGTGAAGATAAATTACAATCTTAAATTAAAGATTTGTTTTTATTCAGGGAAAATGCTAATGCACGAGTGCATATGGGAAAAGTGTGAGACTCCCACCCACTAAACCCCCTTATGGACAGAGGGAAACCAGGCTGGAACCCTTATCGGATAACATCATGCAAAATTGCGAACCTAACTTCAGGAATACCTAGATGTCATCTAAGCATCCCTCCTCTCTCTTGGTTTGGAGAACCAGATGAACGTGGGAGAGAACTGCCCCCCACTCATCTTCGCCTCGAAGCATTACCTACTATAGTACCTACTATAGTATCTGCAGATCCCTCTGCAGAGGCAAGGTGCCGCCTTTCTTCTTCAAAACACTCACACTCGAAGAAGGTGTGAAGACAATCATCATCCTTTTTCAGGCTGAACCAACACTGGGGTGTCTCCAACTTCCTCATCCGATGGATATATTTCCTGAAGTAGCCATAACCCGTAAGGACCTGACAGGTAGAAGCAGTGGTGTAGTGCTAAAAAAAGCTGTGCCGGAGCGGTCCTTCCCAGCAAGGCCATTACTCTTTGGGGGGGGGAGGGTAATGGGTAGTCAAAGTCTGCAAGTTCCTGCGTCATTGCGTGGTCAAACGCGTGGAATTGTGTTCAATGTTTATCTATTTAAAGAAGAATTACATAAACCGAATTTTAATTTTGCTAAAGCGACTAGTGATGCTCCTGGGGTATCTGCTGTATTCATGCAAAGTATTGCAGTCGAAGGCAAACGGGCCCCTTTTTAGTAAGGGTTCGCTTTATTTTTTAACCCAAACTGGCGAGTGCAGGTCAAGGAAGAAGACCATATTTGTAGATGAGTTTACCCACCACAAAATACGGAGGAAAATCCTCAAATTTAATTTTGTAAGAAACACCGCAACTTCATCGAAATTAAAGGCTGTTCTGTAGGAAGAGGGTGTGTTGAAATAAATATCTTAGACGGAGATTAAAATGAATAGGATTTAAATGGTTTAAGTCTGAAAATACAAATAATCTCAACAGTTCTTAATCAGCCTCAAGTTTGTTGTAAAAATAAATATATTTTGGAATTAAAAACTAGATACTATAAAAATATATATGGTCTTCAAGTAAGCACTAGTGTCTGATTCTGGTGTTACTATGTTGTTAAGTTAGGGATAATGTAAAATGCCTAAAATTGCCTCGATATTGCGAGTTGATAATTAAATGATGTGAGCGACTCGCTTCCCTACCACACTCTATAAAAAGGCAAAGTACAAAAGTATAAAAATCTGAGTTTCGGCTGCACGAGCTGTGCCGGAGCGCCGCTCCGGCTCCACTACACCACTGGGTAGAAGTCAATCTCTCTGTGGCCACGAGCTAACAAAGTGCTCAAGTCACAGATGAGACGATACATCCAATGCCTCACCACATCACTATCCCCACCAATCTTGCCAGGCTTACAGAGTTTCCACTCCAATAGCCTGCTCCCTGCCAATTTCCTGTACAAAGTCGAAGATGGTTTGTCTCTTAACAGCGAGCAAGTCTAGGGGAATAACTCCAGCGACAATCATTATCGTCGAACCAGACACAGTGCGATACGCACAGGCAACCCTGAGTGCAGCCCTACGCTGAACCAAGAGAATCAAATGCTAAGCTTTTTGACTTTCATAGCCTCCACCCAAACAACTGCACCATACAGACCTTGACGTTCCCTGCCGTCACTGGAAACATTGTGGGAATCCTTTGTAGGGTGAGCATGACTTCCAAGCTGCTTCATAACAAGCTTATATCCCTTGCCCCACGGATTGAAGTCCATGTCCTGGCATAGCTCCTTCCAGCAGCGAGCTTTGTTCAGGTGAATGACACTGGCCAGAGCGTTCTTCACCACTTTATGCTCTGCAGACCTAGCCGCAGCTTCCGGCCTATTCCGAGCTCTTCTCCTGTACCCTCTCTTTATGTAAAATAGCCCTTGTGATCCAAAGAATGAGACCCTACTGGATAGTTTTCTATAATTTCAAGAGATCCACTAGTTGAATTAGTTGAATTTAGTTTAGATTTTTGGTAACACTATAAAACTGAGGTTTTAAATGTCAAAATCATAACAAACAAGACAATTCAATTGTATCAACTGAAAATTTTCAGTTGCTTCAGTACAATTAAACTTTAATGGTACCTACTAATTGTAAATTTACAATTAATTTTTTGGTAATTCTAAAATTTAATATTAGACGTTCTTGAAAGGAATTTTAAACTTAACCGTCTATCACTAGAACCAGAGTTAAAATTGAATGTATGCATTACTTTAGTATTTTCTATAGTTAGGACCTACATAAACCCACCCAATATAGTTCTGTCCCTGCAATTGTTACAACAGCATGGATTTTGAATATTGAACATTATATACTAGTATGTTTTTACACTTATCTTTATTGTTTTTATGATCAACGGGCACTTATTCAAACAATATGTTTGATCCATTCACCTCAGACAACTTTCCTTATCTTTTTCCTAAAATTTAAAATTGATCTAAGGAATTTACAACCAACAAGGATAAATACTTTGCTTGCAATATATTTGATTATATAGGAAAAAACTTTCAAAAATATTTATAAGCATTTACCAGTCGTGAATAAACATAATGTTGCATTAATCTACCTACAGAACCTCGATTTAAAATAAAAAGTTAGAGTAATTTTTTTTAATTATTCTTGTTACTATACAAGAATATTTAAAAGACTAAAGGGATTGTTAGGATCATTTGATAGTTTTACTTCATATTTAAAATATTTATAAATTGAATTTCTCAGTGAAAAAGTTTCAATTTGTATTTTTAATGGTAACTTACCATAAAAAATACTTCATTTAAAAATAACTTTTGATAAATATAAAATGCATAACATTGGAGATGTGCATCTGATATTGGTCTGATATTCTTGTAGGATCAGTCAATTATAAATTTAAGGCCCCTTGTTCAGTGAGGGTCGTGTGAATAGGCTTGGCTCAGACATATTTCAGTTAAGATAGCAACCAACAAAGTAGCTGGCACACAGGTTGCTGGCACCAAGACAAGTGTTATTGCACACGCACACTCGCACACATAGCCATCTCACATTGGTGTATCACAGGGGGTTTCAAAAAAAGAAATCCTAATGCCAGAATCAAATTTTACAACTACAAGACAAGACAACAAATTCCTTGTAAATAATGATGTGAGATTTGTTTTATCTTAGGTATGAGGACTATGTACAGGGTATTTTTTTACCTGTGCCACCATTCCTGTAAACTAAAAATGTGAAAGTAAACTTTAAATTGGGACGATTCCCTTTGTTATTGTAGATTTTTAAAAATACAAAATTACATTTTTTGTAATGTCTACCATTTTTAAATGTGACAGTGAACTTAATATTTCTTATGGAACACTCTAATATTATATCTGGTGTTCAGATGATAATCATAATTTCAAGGCTTGTTTTATACTTAGGTAATTTCTATACAACCATCTACTTAAGAACTACAGAGAGACTAAGTTCATAAAAGATTTTGATTTTTTGTTTACTGTCACCATTAGCTGTGCATGTGACAGTAAACTTTAAATGAGAAACATTTTATTACTTTTGGAGATATTTAAAAATATTCGTTCAAGATTTTTATAAATACTTGCCATTTTTAAATGATGGTCAAATTATGTCTTACAGACACCCTAAATTTTATAATAGTTTGGGATTTTTTACACTTCAGTAATTTTCTGTGTATCCAGCCGTTTATGAGCTATAGAGAAACCAGAATATAATATGATACTGGAAGGTCTACACTAATAAGAGAAAATATAACAGTTCTGCTGTTAGCATCTAGTTTCCATTGTCAGCTGTTTATTACTACCATAGTATTGTTGCACTATCAACAGTTGTTATACTAAATGAAATTATTGCAGTTTGTGAATGCAGCTACTACATTTTCTCTATTAGTTTAGCCATTCCTATATTATATTATGTTTTGGTCTCTCTGTAGGTAGTTCTTACATGGTTGAATATATAAAAAATTACTGAAAAATGATAAAAGTCTTAAAATGTTATTTAATCTCCAAAAATACCATAACATTTAGGATGTTTTATAAGAAAAATTACGTTGACTGCGCTTTTGGAAAATGTATATTTACAAAATTTTACTTTATTTTTTATTTTTAAACCTCTGAAAAATCATGGAAATGTTCCCCATTTACTTTCAGATGTTTAGTTTACAAAAACATAATAACTTACTTCATTAACTTTTTAGATACCGTACTTAAAACCGATTTACCCAACTATTTTCTTAATAACTTCAATTTTATATCTCAAAACGTTTAAGGATATTACCCTGTTCTGCATTAATACCAAGTGTCTCTTTATAAAATATTTTATTTAGGCCTACTGTTTTCAAGATGCCAGCCATTAAAAATTGTTCAAGTCAAATTGCACGAAAACAATTAAATTTATGAAAAGGTGTCAAGGTACATTGTAAATGGCAATAAAAACGTAATATAATGTAAACATTAAAGGGACACATTATTAACAAACTATCACAATATTTAGGTTTGTCAACAATATCTAAACTACGCTTAAAAATACGAGTATGACCAATCAACATAGTAAAAAGAGCATAAAGTAGCCTACTTAATAACATAAATACTAATTATAATAAAACAATAAGTAATGATTATCAATAAAGGCTCATATTTTGTGACCAGAAGTTTTAAATTAAACAATAATGAAAGTTTTTTTATCAACTAGACAATAGGCTACTTCAATCAGATGTAGTATAATTTCATTATTGTTTTCAAATCTATAATTCATGTTAGCCTATGCTGAAAAATCTATACTGGAATTAGGACTAACTAAGTTTGCAATTTATTGTTTTTCACTGAAGTTAGATTCGTGTGTTAAAGCCATAAACGATTTAAATCGAATCGTTTTACCTTGACATATAAATAAAAAATAATTAATTTTACCTATTATCACTCTATTGATGTTGGCCTGTTGAGGAATACACAAGATTGATTAAATGAAACCCTTCTAGATCGTACTTCTTACGGTTCTCTTCAGATTTTATTCAGCAGAGCCTACCGGAAGTGACAAAACTCAGCTGATTCAAAAGTTTGCAACTGGCAACTAGTTTCGGCGTTTCGGCTCGGTACGTAGCCAGTGACCAGCCGTACAAGATTTGGAATTTGGATTTATTTTCTTTCCCCATACGAGCGCATAATATGCACACACCATAATAAAGACACAAAATACACCTATAAACACTATCACAGGACACGTACCGGTAGGCCTAGGCTACAGTTTCCGGTTCCGATGAGAAAACAAAATTATTCAGACTCGTTCACGCGTAGAAGTTGGTCTGCGCCGTTCAGCTGTGAAGTCTGCATTACCTCTGCCATCTTGGAGTTTAATCCCATAAGAACAGTGTTAATTTTACACCTGCAATACTTCCCACTCGGTAGTCGTAAAAAGATTATTGAGGTGTCAAATTAAAAAATAATTTAAAGAGATGATTACTTTATAATTACTTCTTAATCTTTATACTTTACTTTTATACTTTTAACTGAAATGGCGACCTACCCAGGTAGGTATTTAAGCCAAGTATGAATGAGGAATTAATGTAGGATGATTGTAGCGCGATCTTATAGTCTTATTACTGACTAAGGCTAACATGTTCCTGAGACAGGACTGATAATTAATAGCCCAACAGCCGATGGCAACTAATGGACCTACAGTTTAACGTGGAATCCGAACCACGGCCTCTGAATTACGAATTGGTCTAATTATGAGGATGGCCTTTGTGGATTAATGTAGTATTCCATAGTGCGGACGTTAATCCACACAACAGAACACCACATCCAACGACCATCTCTCACAACTATCCACAATTCGTAACCTCCAAGTAGCTGGATTACAGGACGTCGCCACCGTCCCAGTAATTACAATTTAAAAAATTGTATTTTTTTTATTTTTACCGTGTATTACTGACTTTTCAATTGATATGTTCTATTTTACTAAGACTATGTCTAGTCTTATTGTAATAAATCAAAATATTAGGAGTTTGAGAAGTAACTTTGATGACTTCACTGTTGAATTGAAAAGCTTAGATATAGTTCCTGACGTGATTAGTTCTCACTGAAATTTTGGTGGAATCAAGCGAGATAGTACATTACAAGACAGACGAGTTTAACAAAAATATTCTAATTGCAATGACAGTTACCGGGCGGGCGGAGTTGTTGTGTACGTGAGACACTGTCACCAGTCGTCTGTTGATGCGTCTGTGGCGCTGTCACACGTGCGCTCGGCCGACTGCCTTGCAGTTACAGTTGAGATCCAGGGGGATCCAGATTGTCTTTAAAATTACAGGCCAATCTATTCTTTCATTTTTTTAAAATCATCGAGAAAATGGCTAAGAACCGGTTAGTAAGCTTTTTAAAATTAATAACTTTTTCAGCGAAAATCAATATGGTTTTATGGAAAATCCGTCAACAGATATTGCCTTACTGAAATTCCTTGAAAGTGTCTATGGAGGGATAAATGAAGGATTCATTTGTTCGGCAGTGTTTTTAGATATCACTAGGGCATTTGACTCCGTAGATCATATATAATACTACTTGAAAATTATGGATTGCTGAGTTGTGGTCAGGGGGTTACCATTTAACTGGTTTAAAAGTTATTTAAGTAACAGGGTTCAATTGGTAAAAGTATCCGTACAAAGTAGTAGGAAGCGGGAATTAAAATGCGGTATCCCACAAGGCATCTATTTTAAATAAATGATACTAAAATTTCGAAATCACCATTTTTAGGATAACAAACTATCTATTACCACTTTAAATGGAGCGATATGACTGGTTTTCAAACCTAAATTCATCTTATACGTTGTAGAAAATTTCATTAAAGTGTGGCTTTTAAAATCTTGGATTTGGTTTTTAAAACACGAATCCTGAATTCGTTTTCGCGAAGCTTGGGCCCTTATAGTAGCGAAGCGTGGGCCTTTATACTAGCTATTTAGTCATATCAAAAGTTTCGCCTTCATACTAGCTATTTAGTCTTCGCAAAGCGTGGGCCCATATTTAGTCATAGCAAAGCGTGGGTCCTTAACAAGTTTGATGTATATTTGCGGATTTTAATCAAACTCTACTTTTGCTATTTGAAGATGTTTTAAGGAATTTAATCCAAAACGATATGTTTTAAAACACGCTCTTTAATTTTTCTACTTTGCAATGAGAATGAGAATGCAATTACAGATGTCAGACTGACTGGCTATAATTTCATGGTTTCTTTATACAACTCTTTGAAAATTGGGAAATTTTATTTTTTGCTTTGTACAATACAGGCACCAAAGAGAGCCAAAAGTACAAACCGTCCATACAAAATATGGACGTATGGCAATCTTAAAATTCCTCAACACATTGCTAACATTTTACAGATTAACTTATGCGTTTTAGCCCAAAATTCGTCAAATGACACATGAAACCAAATTGTACAAATTGATGTCTAGAGATATTACGCGTTGTTAAAAGTGATGTGCAATTATTTGTCAAGAGAAACAATAACATAGCTGCGTCTACGTCTGGCACGGCGTGGCCAGTGGTGCCGGTCCAGTTCGCTTACAAGTCACAATCCCTCCCACCCCTCACCCCTCACCCCTCTGTGCTACTTCACTAACACCACAACACCCACTCCGAGGTCGGCTAGCGAGTCTCTAACAAATTGAATCGGAACTTGCTAAAAAGTTCTCAGTTACAAAAAATACAAAAACATGAAGTGCAGATTTAAATGTAGCTTCAACTATCTGTGCTAAAAGGAACTCAGTTCAAAATATATTGCTAAACCTTATAATGGCTGGTAAATTTCTAAAAAATGTGCTAAATGATCTCAGTCCGTGACTTACGTCCTTCTTGCATACTCGGTTGGCAACACTGCCTGGAATCCCCAACAATCATCATCAGATAATGTTGATATTTTCTTTCAGACTGTTTAACCTCCTTAACCTCGAAATCAAACTGTGTTTTTTTGTTCGTTGGTTTTACGACATAAAAATCAGGCAGATCCCTATCTATATCATGAAGGGCTTGAAAAAAGGCCAAACGAGTTTAGCTCAATAGTTTACGAGTTTAAAAATGGTGGCAACGTTATTACAAGAAGACAAGCATATCAGATGAAACTAAATTCAGGACTGTGTCCAGGGATAAGAAAGTACACTTTATGATAAGTAAATTTATACACTTCACTTAAGATTATAATGTATAGTCAGAGGTATAACGCTACTTCATCTTTGCTTCTACTAGGTTTTGTTGTTTCTTTAACAATCTAACAAATACACTTAATGGTATTTTTTGACTTGCTCATTAAATTATCATCACCATCTTTCTTTGCATATTTTAATTTTGATCTGTATTCCTTTTTTATTCCCTATAAGCATTTTTTCTTGTGTTATCAGAGCCTAAATTTAGATTACAAAGGGAGTAAAGAAAATCTAACCTACTCTTAATCAACACTAGATCGGTTGTGTACCAACCTTTAGTTTTATTGACCTTTAAATCGAGCATAGGCTTAAATGTCTTAAGAGGGAAGCACACTTTAAAGTAGTAAACCAAAGTGTCCATAAAGGCTTTGAAGTTCTCGTCAATGTTGCTATGGAGAAGTTCTGTCTTCCAATCAGTTGTGTACGTCTTTCCCATGAGATGACAACCCCGGAAGCAAGAGAACTTGTGTTGGAAGCATACTCTTATCAGTTGATAACTTAATTGTATTGTTATTTGTTACAGTGAATATTGGTTTTATAATTGCATTTAAAGTTGATATTTTTATTTTATATTTCATGAATTACTATATTATAATTTTTTATTTCAAACATTTTCCAACGGATTATTTTCAAATTTTGTATGTGTTTTACACTAGTAAACTACTATTATTAAAAAAATAACTAGTATGGTCCAAGCTCAAAATTCAAAATGGCTGCCATTTAAAATAAAATACTTTGAAAACGGTAAAAATGCAATGGCCATGGTTTGGGATTTTGAGCTTGGCTCATGCTAGTTATTTTTTAATAATAGTAGTTTACTAGTGTAAAACACATACCAAATCTGAAAATAATCCGTTAGAAAAGTTTTGAAATAAAAAATATTTTGTGAATATACAAAATGGCCGGATATCTGAAAAATAAGCGTTTTGCCATACCTCATACCTCCATTGGAACTTTTTTCTTCCTTTTAATGTACCTAATCACTCACCGAAGTCTTGAAACGTTTTTCATGTACACCCTGTATAAATAAATATGAATGAATATTAAAAAAAATAAAACCGAATGGCATACCTAGCGCCTGCGGCGCGCGTGGCGATTTGTGGAACTATACCGTGCTCCATCACAGCCGGATACGGATATATCAGTCCGCCGTACTAACGAAATACAGTATTACGTTTTAGGCCATAAAAACAATTAAAATCTTGTGGAAACCACACTGCTTACGGTAGTCGTAAAAAGGTGGTTCAGGTGCAAATTAAAGTTAAAGTAGTTATCTTTGGAATTACATTAGGCCTATCAATTTTTAATTTTATTTTCCAGTAAAACATAATTAAAATGCAATAATCTGATTAAACTGACTGGGACTGTGGCGACGTCCTGTAATCCATCTACTTGCAACAAAAAAACAAGAACTCCGTCAAAAACAAACTCTCCGTCTCAACAAAAAAACAAGAATTTTATATAATTCAATTTCATTTGAATATAACTGGAAATCCAAATTAAAATTTTTTCCGAATATAAGTTACTATTAATACACTATATTTATTTTGTAATCAACCCATGCAAAGCAAATTTTTTTTTTCTATTTTTTATTGCAATTCTGTTTATCTTAACAAACTTCCTAATGTTATTTAGTTTCCATAGCTGCAATTTATACCATTCATGTTTTAACTTTTAACTTTTAAAGTCTGTAGCTGTCTTAAATTAATATTTGTCACAAATCAATAATTTTTGTTGTACTTGTAATATGTCTTAAATAACTAATTATTTTTTCTTTTTATTCTATTATTATACTTCCAGGCAATCCAAGTATTTTTTTTAATTTCTATTATTAAGTACTTAAATTAAGAACTCACTCCGCGCACAGGCCATTGTGTCCTATGCGGATTTTTTTTCTTTATTCAATTTGTAAAGTACTCTATGATTTTTATTGAAATAAATGGATTTGATTTGATTTGATTTGCAGGTCACGAATTGTGGATATTTGTGAGAGATGGTCGATGAATGTAGTGTTCTCTTGTGTGGATTAACGTCTGCACTATTGAATACTGCGTTAATCCGTGAGGGCTATCCTCATAATTAGACCAATTCGTAATTCAGAGGCCGTGGTTCGGATTCCACGTTAAACTGTAGGTCCATTCGTTGCTATCGGCTGTTGGGCTATTAATTAACAGTCCTGTCTAAGGAACATGTCAGCCTTAGTCAGTAACAAGACTGCAAGATCGCGCCACAATCATCCTACACTCAATCCTCATTCATACTTGGCTTAAAATACCTACATTGTAGTATGGCCGCCATTTCAATGATCTAATATAATCTAATTATATTTTGTTATAATAGAAAAATAAAAAAATTGAATTGGAAAATTTGAAATTTATGAAATTCCCTTCATAACCACTTTACCTTTGATTTAGCACCATTATTTAGCAGCATCATCTAGTTGCGTCTATCGTGTGGTCGGTAATGCAGTCACAAATTTGCATTGTTCCTATAGGACTAAAATCCAAGATGGTGGAAGTATTTTCAGACTCTTATGTCTTAAAAAAAATAATTTACCTCGTTTACTGTTACTAAATAAATTAAAACCCCTAAAGTGACGACATTCAAAATATGCCCTTAAAATTTTCATTCAAATGATATCCATGAATTATAAAATGGTTGAATTTTCAACCCCTCCTGGTACTCAAAATTGGAACAGGTGCATTTTTTGTCAATTGCAGTATTCAAGTATTGTTTGGGTCCAGAATCTTCAAATATTAGATTTGCTGATACATTTTTAAAAGCAAACTCGGAAGTAGGGAACTATTTCAACGTATCAGAGATGTTCAAAAACAATGATCAAAAATGCATCCGTGGGTTTTTTATATGGTTGAGGTCTACATAAATAACTGTTAACAAATGACGGCCATCCCAGGGATCCTATTCCACGTGTTCTCAACAATGCTACGTAAAAGCGTAATCCTACATTCGTGTTTCAAATAAACTCTTTTTGTCTAAACGACTCAAATAAGTATATCCTATTTTACTACCTGGTTGTTTTAAACATTTCAAATGTAATATTCATTATAGATTAGCTTTTCAATGAATGAGAAAAAATTTGGAAAAGGTCCCAATAGGTTGATTAAAGAGGTTAATGTTTCGATGTTGGGAATAGTTACAAGCGGGGTAACCTTGACTGCAATTTGATCACGATATTCTTGGACAGTAAAACGATTAAATGCATGTTTGCCCTGATCATTAATTATCATTCACGATTTGATAACAGCTGATTTCAGATCAACCATGTGGTGGTAATTCCAAACTATTCACCTTATAATACACTTATGAGATATACGAATTCTACTATAACTATAACTTTGAAACTACGAGGCGTATTTTAAAATTTCATTCTCCATAACGTGTGCTATTTTTATTTTGTGTTCTATTCATTTCGGATATTTTACGTTTTTGATGGGGAACAGTACAAATGCCGGTACTGTTAATATAGAACGTAAACCTGTTGTTAGGAAGCATAATACATTAATAGCTCAACGAAAAATTTGTAACTGGGTCCTGATTTAACCCGACGACCTTCAATTTTGAAGGCTGGCACTAACCACTCGCAGTTACTTTACCGGTCATGTACATGTTTCATGCATTTGTTGCTTATTCTGAGGTTATTACAGTTTTATAATTTTTAAGAAAATGTATTCTTAATTTATTTTCGTTTATTTCAGCCTACGAGGATCACGATGAATGAACCCTATACACGAGTGTTTTGTGTTTTTTTGTTATACAGTTTGTTGTTTTATTATTATTTTTCTAGTTGAGGCAGAAACTGATAGCCTAATTCAGTCACGCATCAATGGATTAATGTATTGAAGCCAGTTGATCGGTTTATTGACTAACCGGTATGAACTATATTGTGATAATATCTTATTGAGATTTCAAATGCTTACAAGTGAAGCTGGAGATGAAAGCTTGCGATCTTTGCTGAAATTTTGAACGGGCTTGGGAGGGATTTGGTAGATAGGAATTCCTCCGTCTTGTAGATTGGTTGCCGCATTTCCCACGGCAGGATCTGCTCAGGGCCGAGATGGCACTACTAGCGCTCAAATTACTAGGCTCTCTTATAGAGTCGAATTCAGACAAATTATCATACCCAAAATGACAATGAACTTATGTATGTAGTGGGAGAGCCCACGTCGGCTGGCCTCCGGCACCGGTACCCGCAGACTCATCCGGCGGCTCATAACACACGACATGCGCCCCCACCATACTTATATGACTCCTTAGCAATGGCAAAGCCCCACGTCGGCTGGCCTCCGGCACCGGTACCCGCAGACTCATCCGGCGGCTCATAACACACGCCATGCGCCCCCACCATACTTATATGACTCCTTAGCAATGGCAAAGCCCCACGTCGGCTGGCCTCCGGCACCGGTACCCGCAGGCTCATCCGGCGGCTCATAACACACTCCGTGCGCCCCCACCATACTTATATGACTCCTTAGCAATGGCAAAGCCCCACGTCGGCTGGCCTCCGGCACCGGTACCCGCAGGCTCATCCGGCGGCTCATAACACACGCCATGCGCCCCCACCATACTTATATGACTCCTTAGCAATGGCAAAGCCCCACGTCGGCTGGCCTCCGGCACCGGTACCCGCAGACTCATCCGGCGGCTCATAACACACTCGATGCGCCCCCACCATACTTATATGACTCCTTAGCATTGGCAAAGCCCCACGTCGACTGGCCTCCGGCACCGGTACCCGCAGACTCATCCGGCGGCTCATAACACACTCGATGCGCCCCCACCATACTTATATGACTCCTTAGCAATGGCAAAGCCCCACGTCGGCTGGCCTCCGGCACCGGTACCCGCAGACTCATCCGGCGGCTCATAACACACTCCATGCGCCCCCACCATACTTATATGACTCCTTAGCAATGGCAAAGCCCCACGTCGGCTGGCCTCCGGCACCGGTACCCGCAGGCTCATCCGGCGGCTCATAACACACTCCATGCGCCCCCACCATACTTATATGACTCCTTAGCAATGGCAAAGCCCCACGTCGGCTGGCCTCCGGCACCGGTACCCGCAGACTCATCCGGCGGCTCATAACACACTCCATGCGCCCCCACCATACTTATATGACTCCTTAGCAATGGCAAAGCCCCACGTCGGCTGGCCTCCGGCACCGGTACCCGCAGGCTCATCCGGCGGCTCATAACACATGCGCCCCCACCATACTTATATGACTCCTTAGCATTGGCAAAGCCCCACGTCGGCTGGCCTCCGGCACCGGTACCCGCAGGCTCATCCGGCGGCTCATAACACACGCCATGCGCCCCCACCATACTTATATGACTCCTTAGCAATGGCAAAGCCCCACGTCGGCTGGCCTCCGGCACCGGTACCCGCAGGCTCATCCGGCGGCTCATAACACACGCCATGCGCCCCCACCATACTTATATGACTCCTTAGCAATGGCAAAGCCCCACGTCGGCTGGCCTCCGGCACCGGTACCCGCAGGCTCATCCGGCGGCTCATAACACACGCCATGCGCCCCCACCATACTTATATGACTCCTTAGCAATGGCAAAGCCCCACGTCGGCTGGCCTCCGGCACCGGTACCCGCAGGCTCATCCGGCGGCTCATAACACACGCCATGCGCCCCCACCATACTTATATGACTCCTTAGCAATGGCAAAGCCCCACGTCGGCTGGCCTCCGGCACCGGTACCCGCAGGCTCATCCGGCGGCTCATAACACACGCCATGCGCCCCCACCATACTTATATGACTCCTTAGCAATGGCAAAGCCCCACGTCGGCTGGCCTCCGGCACCGGTACCCGCAGACTCATCCGGCGGCTCATAACACACTCCATGCGCCCCCACCATACTTATATGACTCCTTAGCAATGGCAAAGCCCCACGTCGGCTGGCCTCCGGCACCGGTACCCGCAGGCTCATCCGGCGGCTCATAACACACTCCGTGCGCCCCCACCATACTTATATGACTCCTTAGCAATGGCAAAGCCCCACGTCGGCTGGCCTCCGGCACCGGTACCCGCAGGCTCATCCGTCGGCTCATAACACACTCCATGCGCCCCCACCATACTTATACGACTCCTTAGCATTGGCAAAGCCCCACGTCGGCTGGCCTCCGGCACCGGTACCCGCAGGCTCATCCGGCGGCTCATAACACACTCCGTGCGCCCCCACCATACTTATATGACTCCTTAGCAATGGCAAAGCCCCACGTCGGCTGGCCTCCGGCACCGGTACCCGCAGACTCATCCGGCGGCTCATAACACACGCCATGCGCCCCCACCATACTTATATGACTCCTTAGCATTGGCAAAGCCCCACGTCGGCTGGCCTCCGGCACCGGTACCCGCAGACTCATCCGGCGGCTCATAACACACTCCATGTGCCCCCACCATACTTATATGACTCCTTAGCATTGGCAAAGCCCCACGTCGGCTGGCCTCCGGCACCGGTACCCTCCCTCATCCGTCAATCACCGGTCCACGGCAACACACAACGCACGCCATGCGCCCCGTTCCTCAACACTCACCGATTCATAATTATTTGGCATCTTTCCGATCTATTCTGGTCTTCCTGAGTGAAACTTGAGAGGTAGACGGAACTAAGCTATCTTTGATCGGTGATGGACATTAGGTTAGGTAGATTTTATTGATATGAGATATGAGGTTGCTAAGATTCATCTTAGTTTATGTGAGTAAGTAGATAATCACACCTACAAGTATCAAGTACGTTGACCTTTGCTCAAGATCAAGAGTTTACTTGCGGTCCAGATTTAGTGACTTTATTAACTAAATTCCTGCCTTTCAAAACTTGAATGGATATTACTGAATTACGGTTCACGTTTATACTATACTTACATACATTATATAAATAAAAAACATTTGATGGCTTGTCTGTACCGGAAAATCAGTCAACCTGTACTGAACACGCTAACCGAATATACTGTAAACGTGGGCAACATTAAGCACTTATAAAAACGTTCAAAGTAGGAGTAACATTATCATGTATAAATAATAAAATTTCTGTATTTTTATACGTAATCACGCAATACAAATATGTAAATTTTAACTCTCAGCAACCAATAAGTTATTTAGTCAAATTATAAAATAAATTTAGGATACAACTAATTATTATAATAAATATGCAATTGGGGTCTATTTCTGCATAGTACAATTTATTTATATTCTTGTGACGTGTTTTTTACATTAGGCTAATTTATATTTTTAGCTCTGTCAATTTTTCTGTCGAGGGGTGAGTGCAGCGCTCACTTTTTCATTTTAAATTTCTACAAAACACGGAGTTTGTTATCGGCCTGAAACTCATAATACCTATTGTTTGGGGTGCCAGTAGGGGGGTGGTAAGGTGGGGGAAGTTAAGTGACAAGTTACAGCGCAGTAAGCACAACTAAAATGGCCTTTTGTTTAGTAATAAATTTTATGTTTTGTATATTTTTTGTTATAATACACTGAGTATTAGCAAAATTCATTTTTTATTCATTTATAAAAAAGTTTTTACTTTGAGAGTTTGTATTTGTTTATTGTGAAATTGGTTATTTCTAGTTTTGTAAATAATTAAAGGTTAGAAAAATAGTTAAACAAAAGTGGTATGATATAATTTGTTCGAAATTCGTGAAATATAAATCGTTAACAAGGCATTTAAAAAGGTAAGCGTGGCGGCGTTCAGCCCTCGACCATCCACGTAACACATGGGACTTCGACCAACGACGGGTTAAGTTCATTTTCAAGCTCATCATACAAAATACTGGGTTTTTGAGTCTTCGTGACGAGTGGTCGTGTTATGTTTCTTATGTGCGTTATTGTTAGTGAATGGTTTGTTTGTAAATTGTTTCAATGCTTTATTTTTTCAGCTTTACACCGCTCAAGTCCGGATTATCTTCTAATTGTGCTATGTTTTATAAAACTAGTTCGTCTGAGGACGGGATCCCGAAACGTCGTGAAACTTTGTTCTACTGAATCATGATGGAAAATTTCCGCAATAAAAATCTAAATAACATTATTATTTTTAAGCATTGGATATATTTTGTAGCTCCCGATATTCGAGCGTCAACATGCGTCCTCATTATATTTTTTTCGTGAATAAACACATGTATATCGTGATAAACAGTACTTTTTTAAATGATAATTATATTAATTAAACAAATCTTTTTATAATTTTCTGGCAAAAGACCGTCTTGAAAACTAAACAAATAAGATTTTGGAAACATTAGTCGTAGACTAATGAACTGCAAAAGTTAGTTAAATTTAATGTAATTGTAAATGCCGTACTTTGGCTGAGAGCACATAATGTTATTCTTACGGATGTTATTAAAAATCTATTTCTTCCTTATTGTTCATGAATAATACATATAAATTACCGTTTTCCATGAAATTTTGTAATTTATTGGAAATTTGGTAAGATCATATCACTCAACAAAACCCAATAAAAGAGTTTGGTATTACCTGAGGAGGGGGAAGAGGGGAATATGCCTCAAAGATTTCTAGAAATTAATTTAACTTGTTCTCTCTTTTTGTTGGTTTAAGAAACTAAATTTGTTGTTTAAAATAAATTCATTTTTAAGTGATATTTAGATCAACTAATGATTTTATTAAAGTTTAAATAAATAAATAATAAATAAAATAAATAAATAAATAAAATTGTCTTTTATTATCGAGCGTTTCTCAGTTACAACTGCTTTACAGAACTACTCTCGTTTGTAAGTTTGTAATCTTTTAATTCGTTTAAGGGAGAAAGTGTGTCATTCCACCGATACTGTTTGATTTGGATACTAATTTAAAATTTATAAAATTACAGCAATAATTGTTTGTTAAAAGTCATTACAGTAATTGATAAGAGTGTGCGGCGTACCTGTGGGAGGTCATGGCGCTACGGTCGGCGCGTGTGACGAGACAACTCTGTTGGAGCAAGACCATGCCGCATGCCGCATGCCGCATGCCCTTCGGATACGTCACTTGATAGGGCGATGTAACTAACTACTGTACCTCGTGGCTAGGATAGACCTGTGGCGAGTCCCTCCCACACCAGCCCATCGTGTCCAAATATCACGACTGGCCGCGACCGACCGTGTACGGGTGAGATGAGAGCATAGTAGACCTACAAGAGTTTATTAATGATTTTAAAGTGGCAGCGAACTCTATCTATCAATTCCTTTAATGACCACAAAGATTCAGTGAATTCTATCGATCTATACTTTTAATGACCACAAAGATTCAGTGAATTCTATCGATCAATATTTTTAATGACCACAAAGATTCAGTGAATTCTATCGATCTATACTTTTAATGACCACAAAGATTCAGTGAATTCTATCGATCTATACTTTTAATGACCACAAAGATTCAGTGAATTCTATCGATCAATATTTTTAATGACCACAAAGATTCAGTGAATTCTATCGATCTATACTTTTAATGACCACAAAGATTCAGTGAATTCTATCGATCGATACTTTTAATGACCACAAAGATTCAGTGAATTCTATCGATCAATATTTTTAATGACCACAAAGATTCAGTGAATTATATCGATCGATACTTTTAATGACCACAAAGGTTCAGTGAATTCTATCGATCGATACTTTTAATGACCACAAAGGTTTAGTGAATTCAAAGGTTCGATCGATACTTTAAATGATCACAAAGTGGCAGCGAACTCTGCCGATCAATACTTTCACTGATTCTAAAATGAAAGAGAACTACATAAAAACATGCCCCGCAAGACGTAAGCAGTGAACAAATCTTTTTCAACACTTAATTTGATTAATTCGGGTTATTGGTCGATTTTTGGATTTCATTGTTCATATTTAAAAATGACCTAGAATCGATATGCGTACCAAATAGCACTTGAAATAGCTATGTAGCTCAATAGTGGAACATAAATTTCAGTTCTTGCTTGATTGTAAAACGAGCACTAACGATCTAGTTTCATTGAAATAGTTTATGTATTTTTAGACTCGGTAACAGACATAGAAGAAAGATGATCATGAAGTAACATTGGAAGAATGTTTGACTAGTATCTCTAGTATGACTACTGTAGTACTGCAAGTTTAAGGGAAATTACTAAAAATGGAAGCGCGTGTAGGGAATTTTAAACGGCAGATAGTGACAACGTCGGTTATTGAACTTAGGTTCCAGAATAGGACATTTTACATCAGGACTTAGCTACCTTTGTACACCACACTCCCCGCACACATTGGTATACATTGTATACCAATTAGTTTGATTGGTTGGGCTTGAAAGGCCACAATGTGTATACTATGTGTTGGGCTGCTATGATACCAGTATGTTTTACGTTACAAACGGCGATGGGCTGGCAAGGCCACAATGTGTATACTATGTGTTGGGCTGCTATGATACCAGTATGTTTTACGTTACAAACGGCGATGGGCTGGCAAGGCCACAATGTGTATACTATGTGTTGGGCTGCTATGATACCAGTATGTTTTACGTTACAAACGGCGATGGGCTGGCAAGGCCACAATGTGTATACTATGTGTTGGGCTGCTATGATACCAGTATGTTTTACGTTACAAACGGCGATGGGCTGGCAAGGCCACAATGTGTATACTATGTGTTGGGCTGCTATGATACCAGTATGTTTTACGTTACAAACGGCGATGGGCTGGCAAGGCCACAATGTGTATACTATGTGTTGGGCTGCTATGATACCAGTATGTTTTACGTTACAAACGGCGATGGGCTGGCAAGGCCACAATGTGTATACTATGTGTTGGGCTGCTATGATACCAGTATGTTTTACGTTACAAACGGCGATGGGCTGGCAAGGCCACAATGTGTATACTATGTGTTGGGCTGCTATGATACCAGTATGTTTTACGTTACAAACGGCGATGGGCTGGCAAGGCCACAATGTGTATACTATGTGTTGGGCTGCTATGATACCAGTATGTTTTACGTTACAAACGGCGATGGGCTGGCAAGGCCACAATGTGTATACTATGTGTTGGGCTGCTATGATACCAGTATGTTTTACGTTACAAACGGCGATGGGCTGGCAAGGCCACAATGTGTATACTATGTGTTGGGCTGCTATGATACCAGTATGTTTTACGTTACAAACGGCGATGGGCTGGCAAGGCCACAATGTGTATACTATGTGTTGGGCTGCTATGATACCAGTATGTTTTACGTTACAAACGGCGATGGGCTGGCAAGGCCACAATGTGTATACTATGTGTTGGGCTGCTATGATACCAGTATGTTTTACGTTACAAACGGCGATGGGCTGGCAAGGCCACAGTTGATATACTATTTGTTGGGCTGCTATGATACCAGTATGTTTTACGTTACAAACGGCGATGGGCTGGCAAGGCCACAATGTGTATACTATGTGTTGGGCTGCTATGATACCAGTATGTTTTACGTTACAAACGGCGATGGGCTGGCAAGGCCACAATGTGTATACTATGTGTTGGGCTGCTATGATACCAGTATGTTTACGTTACAAACGGCGATGGGCTGGCAAGGCCACAATGTGTATACTATGTGTTGGGCTGCTATGATACCAGTATGTTTTACGTTACAAACGGCGATGGGCTGGCAAGGCCACAATGTGTATACTATGTGTTGGGCTGCTATGATACCAGTATGTTTTACGTTACAAACGGCGATGGGCTGGCAAGGCCACAATGTGTATACTATGTGTTGGGCTGCTATGATACCAGTATGTTTTACGTTACAAACGGCGATGGGCTGGCAAGGCCACAATGTGTATACTATGTGTTGGGCTGCTATGATACCAGTATGTTTTACGTTACAAACGGCGATGGGCTGGCAAGGCCACAATGTGTATACTATGTGTTGGGCTGCTATGATACCAGTATGTTTTACGTTACAAACGGCGATGGGCTGGCAAGGCCACAATGTGTATACTATGTGTTGGGCTGCTATGATACCAGTATGTTAACGTTACAAACGGCGATGGGCTGGCAAGGCCACAATGTGTATACTATGTGTTGGGCTGCTATGATACCAGTATGTTTTACGTTACAAACGGCGATGGGCTGGCAAGGCCACAATGTGTATACTATGTGTTGGGCTGCTATGATACCAGTATGTTTAACGTTACAAACGGCGATGGGCTGGCAAGGCCACAATGTGTATACTATGTGTTGGGCTGCTATGATACCAGTATGTTTAACGTTACAAACGGCGATGGGCTGGCAAGGCCACAATGTGTATACTATGTGTTGGGCTGCTATGATACCAGTATGTTTTACGTTACAAACGGCGATGGGCTGGCAAGGCCACAATGTGTATACTATGTGTTGGGCTGCTATGATACCAGTATGTTTAACGTTACAAACGGCGATGGGCTGGCAAGGCCACAATGTGTATACTATGTGTTGGGCTGCTATGATACCAGTATGTTTAACGTTACAAACGGCGATGGGCTGGCAAGGCCACAATGTGTATACTATGTGTTGGGCTGCTATGATACCAGTATGTATTACGTTACAAACGGCGATGGGCTGGCAAGGCCACAATGTGTATACTATGTGTTGGGCTGCTATGATACCAGTATGTTTTACGTTACAAACGGCGATGGGCTGGCAAGGCCACAATGTGTATACTATGTGTTGGGCTGCTATGATACCAGTATGTATACTAAACTGTTGGCTGGCAAGGCCACAATGTATACTATTTGTTGGGCTGCTTAAATACCAGTATGTTTACGTTACAAACGTGTTGTAGGCAATGGTAACAGTTGGGTATACTTTGTAACCCGTGTTCTGGCAAGGCACAATGTGTATACTATTGTTGGGCTATGATACCAGTATGTTTACGTTACAAACGGTGTTGGGCTGGCAAGGCACAGTTGTATACTATTTGTTGGGCTGCTTATACCAGTATGTTTACGTACAACGTGATGGGCTGGCAAGGTAACAGTTATACTTTTGTTAACGTGTATTGGCAAGGACAGTGTATACTATGATGTTGGGCTAATGTAACAGTTTGTATACTATTTGTAACTGTTTACAAGCACAGAATATAGTTCCTATACCATGATATACTATTTGTTGGGCTACTTAAATACCAGTATGGTTTACGTCACAATCGGTGTTGGGCTGGCAAGGTAACAGTTGGTATACTATTTGTAACCCGTGTTGGTCTGGCAAGGTCACAGTGTGTATACTATTTGTTGCACACTACAATCGCAGCCTGTGCCAGAAGACGCCGATTGCAGCCGCGCTCGCCATCAGCCACCCAACACTGGATTGTGACAATGCTCTTATTAGTGTAGAGGGATCGTAATTTCCGAGCTTATCTATAAAGAATAAAGGACGTAAATCTGATGGAGATAATTACGACGATACAAGGATTTTGGCTTTCCGCGCTGGAGGACTGCCATCGTGACAGCGACGGAAATAAGAGCCGCGTTTGACGAGATACATCTGTACATCCGTGGGGCCCATAGACGGCTCATTTCTTATTTCATTTATGTACATAATACGAATATATTTATTTGTGTATATATAAATTTGTATTTTTTAGAAACTACTATATTATTTAATAGTTGGGATGTCATTATGTTAAAGTTTAGAACATTATTTTATACGTGGTTTGATTCAGTATCGGTCCTAGAAATGGTTTTGGAGGAAGTGGGATACCGGTATGTTTAACTGTACGTTTATGTATATATTTGTATCTTTATATGTATTAGGAATTAGGTTTAGAATATGTCGATATACCTCCACCCCAGGTACGTCATAGGTTTAATTGACACTTTGTGCTCTATGTTCGTAATATTTAGGTTTCGCCGTATTAAATCACACCGGTGTTTATGTGTCTAGTGTAACGGTTAGCGTCTTTAACTTTAGTGCAAAAGGTCAAGGGTTCGATCCCCGGGATATCCTTGACTGTTTGAGCGGTTTAGGCCGCTTCCCTTAAAACGTTTTTTATCTCGTATAAAAGTGCCGTTAACGTTGACGTAACAAAAGAAAAAAAACGTGTCTCAATACACTCTTAAACACGCCAATTACAGTACAATTTAAACAAAAGCTATTCTTGTAAATCATGTTACTTTTTAACTTCAACACATCCGGTCATTATATTTCATACTTGCTTCTCTATAGAAAATGAATACGCAAATTATTTTTCTATTTCACTATACTTATCATAATTTTACAGGTAGAAGGCAAGGCAAAGTATAAATATATCCAAGCATGAACTGAATATTTATCGATTTAAACAGAGTTTTACTCTATACTGTAATAACGATTATAGGGACAGATGATTTGCACTTTGCTGTAATTGACATCAGCTAAGAGTGTTACACTCAAAGGCCTGCTCTGTTGTAACCCCACACGTGTGTCCAGCTGTCTGGCGTCTAGTAATACATACACGTGGTTTCCCGTAGCCTTTAGACTCCCCGCATGTCGGGCGAGGTCAGGGACATAATATTCTTGGACGTCTGTACATATTGGACAAGCCGAAACTTTTTTGCATGCCAAATCGTTTTTCTAATAGTTCAAATCTACTACGCTTATACATGGCTGATTTGTCTATCACCCTAGGAGCGTCCTAATGTTCTTTCTTTACATTTGATGTGTATTATTTAGATTTTTATTGCGGACATTTTCCATCACGATTTTATGTAAAAACAAAGTTTCACGACGTTTCGGGATCTGGAATCTGATCCCGTCCTCAGGTGAACTAATATCTAAAACATAGCACAATTAATTAACATATAATCCGGACTCTAAGACAACTGACAGTTGTCTGACTCGTCTCCGTGACGAGCGGACGTGTTTGGTTTCTTTTGTGTGTAATGGTTAGTGAATGGTTTGTTTGTAAGTTTTTTGACTGCTTTAAACTTTTATGTTTTCAGCTTTATACCGGTTTGGTCCGGATTATATGTTAATTAATTGTGCTATGTTTTAGATATTAGTTCACCTGAGGACGGGATCAGATTCCAGATCCCGAAACGTCGTGAAACTTTGTTTTTACATAAAATCGTGATGGAAAATGTCCGCAATAAAAATCTAAATAATATCAATCCACCATCACCAATAATGAATTTCAAATAAAGAATTTGATGTGTGTGTGTGTGTGTGTGTGCTAGGTGCACAAATGGTGCTAGGTGCTCTAATCACGCGCGCAGAAAAGTTAAACTATTAAAATGATTCATTGTGTAGGTGATTTTTGACTAATATTGAAATAGTTGGTGCTACTAAATAGTATATTTCATCACTAGGACCAAAAACGGACGTTTTTGATATGAGCACTAGTTTAACAACCGAGGCTGTTAAATTTGCGAGTATAAAAATAAAAAAGCCAATTTTGGGCCGTGTGATGAACTATATTTTTCGACATACAGCAAATAAAATGACACAAACTCGTAAAAAATAAATTATTACCTGATTTAGTATTAACAGTTGTCGACCAATTTTATCGCTTTAGACTAATCAGCTGTTGTGTTACTTATGTTGGCCAGTTCTTTCTTGATTCCTGATTGGTTTTTTAGGTTAGGCCTATGTCAGTGTTAATTATTATTATCGATAGTTAGATCTCAACCATTCGATAGTTCGATTTAAAAATCGATTACCAGTTTCACAATCAATATCAATATCAAGAACGTCCAAAATACACAAAAAATCGATAGTGGTTATTTCAGTTACTTTATCGATTATTTACAATCGATTGCTGACTTCGAATCCAAAGTATTAGCAACAATGATCTTTTGCGGCATAGGATTAAAAAAATCATCTTAATAATAGGTTTAGTCCTAGCAAAGACAATAAATTGTCTTTGGTCCTAGGAAGAAAAAAGACAACTTGTGAAATAATTGTTTATCACCATACCAGAGCTCTAATTTTGGAAAATAGGTTAACAATTTAAAACAAAAATGTTTTTTTGACTTTAGCATAAAGTATACCAACAGGGATTTACGTTTATTTATTTTATTCATAATCTATGTATATTTACGAGCGATATGAGTATGCGTCTGACAAGGTTATCATTGATGGTTTAGGCACAGTTACTTTAAAAACTCCTTGTAAAATGGACAAAACTGCTGGAACACCGAGTAATTTATATTAAACCAGTCAGGACACTCCTAGGGTAAAAGGAAGAGTTGGTGAAAATATTCTCAAACATTTGGCTCATGTTTCTGATCTTGTACCGTTGGTTTGATCTTTATAAGATTGGACATATTATGACACTCCATTATAGCGACCTGTCTGGTTTTAGAACATAAAGTCATAAACTTCATTGATAGTTTTAGGCACATTCATTTTATATCGGACCAATTTTACAGAATTAAAACCTTTACAATATAAAATTGTTGTACTTAAATACATAAAAATTACATATATTTATGTATAGAGATCTGAAAGAATGCTGTTCTAGTCATTTAGGACATCAATGATGGTAATAAAGCAATGTTATCAATGCAATTATGTGCTTTTGTTGTTCTTAAAAACAATAATAAATTATCTAGGTGTTTAAAGTACTGATGTTTTCCATTGTTTGATGACTCATATTTAGCCATCGTCAGGTCAAAGATCTTTTAGCGGTCTGAGCGATAAAAATAACGCTCCTGGCTTGGGTTTCAACTCTTCGTTAATAATAAAATAACTGTTCAGGGCATAATAACGTGCTTATTTTACAACCAAAGTGCATTGCTTTGTGATATATATTTATATATAGAGGAAACTTTCCATCATTCTGGTCCAAGTGTTGCGCCGCGCCACGCCGTTAAGTAATCCATGAGTATAAGTTTAACGTAATCCCAGCGATAAAGTTGGTGACATACTCGAAATAAACTGTATAAGTTGACTGGCACATACTGTCTCCCTTACTGAAATATAATTTAAAAATTTATTGTTTCATAAATAATCATCCAATATCTTGACCTAACAATAATATAAAACAAGTTAAAATAGTTCCCTATATTTAATATTGTATTTGGTTAAAATTCTCTGAATGTTGTCTTTACTGCACCGGTATATATTTTTTGGTAAGGTTACAGAGTTCGGGGATTCCCTATTCTCAGACCATGTCATTTTAAATGTCCCTAGATTCCTCAATTATGCTTGATTGGAATTGGTTTATTATTAAATATTAGTGTTTAGTTTGCTTTGGGTTTTCCTACTGACTTGGAATTTATTGGGGGCATAAACCTTACCCCCAGGTAATACTAATTTTTTTAGTGGGTTTTGTTGGGTGGGCCCTACACTGCATACCCAGTTTCATGAGAAACGGTTGAGAAATAATAAAGAAACTGTTTTTTAGTATTCTCTATAAAAACAACATTGGCCACTCTCAAAAAACGTACTGCGTTTACCACGGATGGTAAATTTATCTTTTCTCTGGAACCGTTGGTCGCAGACTAATTATTCAAAATACTAAATGTTAGCATTTTGAGTTTTAATGGAGATAACGGAACTATTTTAAAAATTTATTGGTTTGCAAGAAAATGTAAAAAATATTTTTTTAATTTTAAAGCCCAAAACTGTACCATTTGTTTACAGATGTCATTTTATTTGAGACCTTAATAATAAACCATGGAATTTTAATCAAAATCATTAGAACAAATGTTTGTATGTTTTAAAATTTTAATGGATTTTAGAGGTAAATTCCCCTTGGAATAAAATAATGATCTGGAGATGCAGCTAAAGTGCACCCGATTACCTAATTTCATAAAACAACGAACGATAGGCCTATATGTAGTCTCCGGGACGGTACTTTGGCATTATCCGGATGTCACTGTTGCGTTACATCGTAATATACGGGATATCGCCGACATTCAGCGCTCTGCGGAGTTAGGTTAGGTTCTTTATTGATATTTTTATTTCGTTAATATTCGAGGACCTCACAATACCACCAGTATTATTTGAAACTGGAACCTAATCTTGGTGATAAGAGCGTATTTTCCAACGACAATCATGATTTAGCTACAATTTCTTGGGCAATAAAAGCAAAAGCAGGATTGTTAGATCTAAATCTTAAACCTTGGATAACTGGAAAAATTTATAATTGTTCACTATGTAATTTAAACATAAGAGAAGATGTGTTTCATTTTGTGTCAATATGTCCTATTTTGACCAGTATTAGAAGATGGATATTTGGAAAAAGCTCTCTCAATGAAACATAATTTTATAAATTTTTAAACGGGAAGAATTGGCGAAGCTTCGGGAATTATATGCAAAATACCTGGATATATCGACAATGTTTTATTAGGGAATTTAATTATTAAATGTTGCCAATCTAATAATTATGATGCAAATTCTTCCAATCCAAATTGTAATCTAGATTATATCATTAATGTATGTGGAAAATAGTAACGGTACAATTAAGTTTGACATATTTCAAGATTTTTCTTTTTAATTTTAAATAGTATAATTTGAAAATAATTCCTGTAATCTGTTGATTGGCAATCGGTTTATTATTAGTTTATTGATAGCTAAGAAATAGTTATGTAGTTATTTGTTCATTTTTTGCGTTACCATCAGTGCCAACCAACCGACGATCTTAGTGACCAGTGTTACAAAGTGCTGTGGAGAGATATTGTTTATAGTTATTATGACCTTTTAGTTAAACAATTATTGATAAAAAATGTCAACAAATTTTATGAATATGAATTTATGAATTTTTATGTGTCATTTAATAAAGCACAGTTTTTCTTTCTTTTCTTTATTTCGTTTATATTAGTTTATGCTATCAATAACCAACCTAACCTAACTCCACAGAGCGCTGTATGTCGGCGAGCAAGTGATATCCGGCTAATACCAAAGTACTTCCGGGTCTGTGCACGGACAGACAGTCAGTTATCAGTCCGAAAACCACTTTTTTAGATTCAGAGATCCTTAAAAAATATAACCACTCTCAACTAAAATTCGAAACTTTCTCCATATACCATGTAGGCCTACTCGTATGGGGGAAGTAAGTTATAAATTTATATGTTGTGATTTATGTACTAACGTTTTAGTAGTTTTCGTAATAACGTATTTTTAATAAACGAAACGAATTATATTTTAATGCAAAATTAAACTCAAATAATTATGTGACTGAAACGCCAAAGTCACCGCATGATTTAATAAGGGCCCTCTGTCACCCAACATGCTATCGTAAAGATTTCCAAGACTCTATTTTAGAATGCATTAACTTTATTATCAATGCACAATAAACAGCATTAGATAGCGGATAATCACACTCACGTTCGCATGCTACGTTCTTGTGTTATAGACGAAACATTTTAAAATTATCGATTGTAATTGTCAAAAGATTTAAGTTATTTTTAATTGTAGGTAGGCAACTCAAAATGATTGAGACGTAGCTTACCAGGGCTACTGCAGTTTTCAATCCAACAAACCCCGTTTATATACACAGCTAACACAATTAATTAATATTTTCTAAAACAAGATTCTTCAAAACCTGTGCATCGTTCGTTTTCACTATCACAGTCACTTGCCAGGAAGTTTAGTAGCTCTTTAAAGTCTGTCTTACCGGTGAAATATTTCGTTTTAGCTGTATAAGAACAATGTTAATTTTGTGACAGCATTACTGAATTGGTAGTCATAAATAAACTATTGAGCTGTTAAACGTGAAATGGTTAATTATGTAGGCCATAGGGTATTACATTTTCCTTTTTTTATTTTTACATAATAAAACACATTTACCTGTTAACAATCGGATATAATTGAGTAGTAATTATACAGTGTGTTAGTCGTGAGTTTTTTAATAGAGACTAAAAGAAATAAAAATAACTTATATTGGTATAAAAACACATTTATTTAAACCACAGAGTTAGGACATTAATGTTTAAAAATGATTTCTGACATACGGGTTCCACAGTGTTCCAGTAGAAAGTTTAATCTGGAAGTCCAATTTTCGACAACCCTCTCCTGCAGGGTCGTAAGCCGTAAATAACCCGAGGAATTTTCACCTACCTCCAAGTCATTTAGAGTCTGTAGTTTGTAATCTTAGACTTGTGACTTGACATACCCCACAGAATTAGCCGGTTGGCGAATTATCACACAACCGTGGAGGCCAGTTAATATTACATTTATAGGAGGTGATCCATTCACTAAACGTTTCTCTCAAGAGACTAATTTGTGTGTCGACCGCCACCAAAATGTCCAGTTTTAAATGTATGTTTTATGTGAAGTAATGTCCCAGTTCTAAATATATGTTCCAAATATATGTTTTTAAATGTTAAAATTTTAAATCTTGACGCTGTCTATCCGGCCTAGGTTGGTCATTGACGAAGAGGATGTAATAAAGGTACCTAATAATAATCTAGTTCCATGTTGTTTTGGTACGACGAACGAAACGAACGAGGAACGAAAAAGCCCCTTAACATTTCCCAATAGCGCTGGCCGTTTACCGTCACATTCAGTCTAGTATTGTCTTAAAAGAAATAGGGGCCAAATGGCACACAAAGTGTTTGTGGATAAAGGGGCAAAGCAAACAATTTTTCCGTGGAATTTTCATTTCTCCATATGTGAAAGCTCTATTTGTTGTCATAGTCACACAACCATAACTGAGCATCATCACTGAAAATAATCTTGCTTAAAGTCAGCTGTTCAATTTCAATTTGATTGTCGTGTGTAGCATTGCTACCAACTTTAAAACACACCACTAAAACACCCAGTATTTTCCTGGAACAAAAATCACTAACGTAATTCCCTAGATAACAACTTTATCTTTAATTTGACTGATTTTCTACGACTTTCGTGTAACCATTAATGCTGCCACGAAATTAACATTGTTCTATAGGATCTGAAAGGAAATATTTCTCCAGTAAGGCTGATTTTGCCTTGCGGTACACTATCACGTGCTGCTTAATCAATAAATTATGGTCATGTGAATAAAGGAATTTTACTTTATTAAAATCTGTCCTACTTTATGAGAAATTTATTTCTATTAATAATTTTCCTTCTTTATTCTCATTAATCAAGTATAAAGCTCTTTTAAAGGAGTACGTCTCGTTGCGGTACAGTGCATAAGTTATGGCAAAGTGCTCCACAGTTTATCTCGAAATAGAATTCATCTCAATTTAATAGGGTGTTGGATATACGCCCAAAATATTTCTATATGTAAATAAATCAGACGATATAATTACTCTTAATTTGTACTTTACATAAAATGCGGTAGTTAAAAAGTAACGATTGAGTATGGCGATTGACTTCAACTGGTCGATGTGTCTTCTCCGTGCCCAATGAGAGGACAGGCCTTGTGTGTTTGGTGTGATCAATAAATCTGTTGAACACAGTTATTCTTATGCTTATTTGTCTGTCTGTGTGCGCGCGTGTGTGTATGTGTCGAGCGTTTTAAGCGCACACCACTGCCGTAAGAAAGAGACCTCTAGTTATTTTTGTTTTGTGGAAATACGTTCTTTATATCCAGGAGCTAAATTCCATTATTTTTGTTTTCCACAACTTTACGTTTTCTTTCTATGAAGTACAATACGAGCAGGTAATTATGTGGTTGTCAGCGGTGCTGAGAACTTGTGGAGAATTATAAATGAAAATAGTTCCAGTCAATTTTACATAAAATATACAGTATTTTTATTTTATTTTTACCATTTACACAATTGTAGCGTAGCAGTTTAAGTTCAATTAATGCCATCCTCGTTATTCATATCCAAAAAATGAAGAATTATAGTACTTTTTCTCAACGAATATGGGCAACGGGCGAGCTTGACGAGTAAATGGATTTAATAGCGTTTGCCACTCATATATATCAGCTGATTCATTTTACAGGACCATTAATTTATAACCAAATTAACAAACACTGGATACATTATCATGAAACGTAACTGTACCCTCCTCATAATTAGAGAAACTGTTTATGCTCAAAACTAAACTGACGGCATCCATTCGCTACAAGTCATGTGTGGGTGCGCACGTACGGTGGTCAAAAATAAATAAATAAATGACGTCTTTACTCAGCCAGCATCACATGAGAAACGAATGTTCTGTTTTACATGAAAACTGTTGAAAACATTTGCAATTAACGTATTGCTTAGCTAATCTAATCTAACGAGATCAAACATGTTAAACGGTTTATAATGTTAGTTTATAAAATCACTTACATTTTGAAGTCACAATAAGTAAGTTTTTATTAAGTTAGCGTTATATACTTCGGTTCAAGGTCTTCTCACAGTGAGTTTATGTGGCTGATTCCTCAAATATCATGTGAGCCAAGCCTATTCAACTGGGATGGTGGCGTCATCCTGTAATCCAGCTACTTGGAGGTCACGAATTGTGTATAGTTATGAGCGATGGTCGGTGGGTGTGGTGTTCTCTTGTGTGGATTAACGTCCGCACTATTGAATACTACGTTAATCCGCAAAGGTCATCCTCATAATTAGACCAATTCGTAATTCAGAGGCCGTGGTTCGGATTCTACGTTAAACCTAGGTCCCTTAGTTGCCATCGGCTGTTGGGCTATTAATTAACAGTCCTGTCTAAGGAACATGTCAGCCTTTGTCAGTAACAAGACTACAAGATCGCGCCACAATCATCTTACATTCAATCCTCATTCATACTTGGCTTAAAATACCTACCTTGTGGTATGGTTGCCATTTCAAATAATCTAATGTAATCTAATCCAATCTATCCAAATCTTTTGTATAAAGGAATGTATTAAGTGTTCTCACAATAATTAAAAACTATAATTCGGGTATTACGTTACCAGTGTACTAATGGGGTTTCAAGAAACCAGCCAATATGAGATAAATCAAAACTAGTTAAGAAAAATAGGCGTGTGAAACTAGTATGGTGTAAATAAAACGCAAATCAATAAAGGTTTGTCCTTTTTACCTAATATAATAAAGTTCATCCTGAGAAATATAAAGGGTGACAAGTAAGTCTTAGGACGACTTTATAATCGTTACTTTAAAACGAAAAGAGCTATGCCATTCAAATTTGGCATTTCATTACTGGTAGTAATGAAGCTACTTTTTGTGTCACTTATGTGCCCCCACGGGGAGTAGATTGAAATCTTTAAAGTAGATTAAGCACAGGTTACTTATATAGTCCTACGTACATCAAGTGAAAGGTCTTGTTGAGTTCAAACAATACTGCAAACTCGAAAAGTAGGATGCAAAACAAAATGGCGGTTGTTAAAATGGAAGATTCACCGCCACCATTTTGTTTCGGGTCGACCTATTGAGATCTGGGTTTAGGTGTTGTATTTCGATTTAAATGATCTACAATTTGATACCAAATTTGACATATGCTGCAATTTAATAATAATATTAATAATCTTAATTACGGTTAAGACAAATACAATATTTGTATAGAAAGAATCAAAAACATAAAAATTAAGGGAAAACAATAATAACAGTAAAACTAGTTTGGCTCAGTCAAACTTAAGAATTTCCTGTGACCTCATATAGGTCGATCTATTAGTAGTTAAAGGAAATTCTTAAAGTTGCAGCATAAGTCATATCAATTTTGGTATGATATTCTAGGCATTTTAAATGGAATACAACGCCAAAAATGTCGATTTAAAAGAAAATGGTGGCAGATTTAAGTTAACTTAAGTTTACTTTCATTAAGTTAACTTTCAATTTTCAAACCACCGCCATTTTATTTTGCACACCCTTTAAGGGTCGGGTTTGTGGCATTGTGTTTATTTCAACATGATCTTTAATTTTATGTAATATTGTATGTGTTTTATTTCATGGTCTACATATAAACCTATAGTTACCTTTTCCAATTACCATGTACACAAAAAAGCCTCTTTCTATTACCTGTAATGAAACGTGAAATTTAGTGGTGATATTTTCGTCTTAAAGTTATTAAGTCGTCCTAAGACTTAATTGTCACCCTTTATGGAGATAGATAGATTTAATTACAATGAATATTTCAGAAAATATGAAATATTGAATTGAATCTTTTATTTTAACTCATAAGTGTGATGGGGTCGGGCTTCGTCAGTAAATGTTCGGCGCAGATTCATGATTTGGCGCGGCATTATGTCAATCACTCCTTTTATTCTATTGAGCTTCTAAGACTAGCTCTCTTAAAAAATTACCGGTTTAGATCCACCTGTGTGGACTAGTCATGATTAAAGATCTCGGCACTGATTAATGGACTCGCTAATGTAAGGTGAAAATGTGGATAACAACAGTAATGCAGTGTTATTAGGTCAAATCAATATTTTCCCTTAATTTTAAGGAAGGGAATAACAGTGGTTAGGAAATGACCGGAGTTCAGTTCATCTATGACTAATGAAGGACAGACAACCCGAAGTAACTCGCCACCATGAGTCATGAGTCACGAGCTCCGCTGTGTGCTGTGTACAGTGAGAGTGTACGGTTGTCAAAGCTAAATTGACAATGCTGACATCCCTCATGAGCCATTGCGCCTGCACGCGTCTCTTAATGGGATCAAACAGTTGTTCAGTAGACTCTGTGCAGTGAGTGACCTAGTGGTTTTGGCTGCATTCCGGGACAAAAACAGCTCGCCGGGAGCGGACCCGCTGCCGTCGTACGGGAACAGCTGAGAGCTAATAGAGACCGGATGCGGATGTAGAACGGCCTCCAATATTAGTAAACAATCCGTTCGAGAGTATCCTTCACAAACTTTCTTTCTTTTTGTATCATTGTGTTCAAAATTAGCTTTAAAGTAGGAAATTTCGGTGTTATGTCAAGGCTACTCTAATCGGAGTCCAATTGTTACAGAAAGAAACGGACTAAAACGATTGACATTATATCCTTAGTATTTAAATACAAATAATTTATTTGTTGGAATTCGGTAAGGTCCATTTGTATATAAAGAATACGTACATGCAACATACATAGGTACATTAAAAATCTTTGAGCCTTCAATCTACAGCGGTTTAGGATAGGCACGTAATTAATAATTATACACAGGCAGCAATGTGATCGCTTTTAAACATATAATAGCCTATTCTCCTTTTATGTATTTTTTTATAATTTTTATAATATTTATACTGTTTTTCCCGAACGAATATGCTATGCAGAGAAGAGAGTAACTGATAAACATTTTTAAAAGGAAATAACACAGCTTAATATTATGCACTAACAGGAATAAAAAAATAAAACAAATGGAGACACAATGAAGGCAGTACCTAAATGCAACAACATCAACAATAACATTATGACAATGCACTAGGAGAGATCAGTTGACCATTAAACAACCTTTAACTAGAAAAGTGTTTAGGACATTTGAGGCTCAGCGATATAACCTAACTTCAGACTGAAACAGCCAATGGCCTGCTGATTGCCAAGATGCATAGACATTAAATGGTTAGAAGGATTGTGGAATCTTTTTACCTTTCTTGCCGGATATAAAACGCAATATCCTGAAGGTAATTCTAAAAAATAGCATTTATCAATCTAATTTTAATCTGCTATATAATTAGTAGTATAATCAGTAGTATATCAGTAGTATGATCAGTATATAATCATTAGTTTAAAGGGAATAATTTGCTCAAAGAACTTTTTCAATTCTTGTTTTTTTTTAAGAAACACATGTGGTTTTTGCATAACTTGACCACAATAACGAATACAATCAATCAGTAATATTATTCGAGGAAAATGATTTTTTCCTCATAAGGGCTGAACATGTTCAATGGATGGTCTCTGATGAGCGCCTGTACAGTAAACATGATCACCTCATGGCTAACGTGGCGATGTTGCACCATTCAATTCTATAGCATTAAGTGAAAAATTCATGAAAACAGATTTAAAGAGCCTTCGGTCCTCGTGAAAAGTCGACACAACTTCCCAGAAGTGTTTCTCAAACTATGCCGGAAGCTACAATAGCACATTAATTATTTGCTCGTTGAAGCAATAGCTTGGCAGCTGCTCGGTGATAATTCAACCGACGCGTCGCCGTCATACCCGCGAGCTCCGGCCCGCGTCACGTTTACATCTCAAATTAATTTTAGACTGCATTTTGGAAATGAAGTATCAAATTATATGAGGTTAAAACTGTGGACTTGAATATATTTTTATGAATCCAAATAACGGGAGCTTATTTACATACATCACTTATTAGAGGAACTTTTATTGTAGTCGGCAGCAAGTATTTTATGATGAGGAATAAACATAGTGGGAAGTGACGCACGTAGTGGTCAATCTATGTTATCAACCATCGGTTTATGATGTGGAATAAGCGTAGTGAGAAATGACGAATGTAGTGGTCGAATAATTTTATCAACCGTGGTTTATAATGTGTAAGAGCGTAGTGAGAAGTGAGGAATGTAAACCTTCGAACAATTTTATCAACCGTGGTTTATGATGTGTAAGAGCATAGTGAAAAGTGAGAATATGTAGTCTTCGAACAATTTTATCAACCGTCGGTTTATGATGTGTAAGAGCGTAGTGAGAAGTGACAAATGTAGTGGTCGAACAATTTTATCAACCGTCGGTTTATGAGTAAGAGCGTAGTGAGAAGTGACAAATGTAGTGGTCGAACAATTTTATCAACCGTCGGTTTATGAGTAAGAGCGTAGTGAGAAGTGACAAATGTAGTGGTCGAACAATTTTATCAACCGTCGGTTTATGATGTGGAATAGCGTAGTGAGAAGTGACAAATGTAGTGGTCGAACAATTTTATCAACCGTCGGTTTATGATGTGCAAGAGCGTAGTGAGATGTGATGAATGTAGTGATCAAACATCATGGTCGGTCTATGTCATCGACGTTTTGCATTTAATGATGTATTTAACATTAACATTTTACTCTTGACAGAATGCTGCAGTCTTTTTAGACTCACATGGATTTTTAATCATATCATGCGACAAGTATCCTGTGTTAGCGTTTGTTATGACCTTGTACCTCGTATATGTATACTTTTTTGAACACCGGATTGTTGAACTAAAAAAACTAAATACCAAACTAAAAAATATTGGTTTTTGTTTATTTTCTGGTAGCAAAAATACATAGGATGCTTAAAATTCCTACGAGGAACCTGTTTCGCGAGCTTTCTTGTTACATTTTTAATATTAGTTAGTGGTTTTACTACTTATATCCCAGGAAACCCTGTTACTTTTTCGCTCATTCATTTTAAAGCAGATCTATGCTAAAATTATCCGTACATATTTTATATACCTTACATCTTAATATCTTTTACATCCAGGGGCACTGTTCCCTATACTTGTTAATGATAGGACATTTTGATTTTTTTGAGAAACCATACATGATAAAGCATTAAAGTTTTTTGTCTGTAAGGTATGCTTTTAGAGTAGACTCTAACACAGCTATTTACAAAAGCCTTCGTTCAATTTTAAGATTTTCTTGGTTCTTTCTAAAATAACTTTTTCTATATAATAAAAAAATACTTGGAGTATTAATTTTGTTAAATACCTGTATTAAAGCACATCTTTCAGACAAAAACTTCAAAGCTTTATCATGAAAGGTGCTTGAAAAGTTTAAATTTTCTTAACATTTAGGAGTATAGGGATTAGTGCTACCTTTAAAAGACATTTTAGATACGTATGTAAAAATCAATGTAATAAATTAGAATGTGTGAAGAAAACTGCGTTTTAATATTGGTCGTTGAATAAAATGTAATACGGCATAAAACTGTTGGTATGTTAAGAAAACGAAAATATATTGTTATGTTTATCTCGAGATATGTAGGAAGATGAGCTGTAAAACTTGAGAGAGTTTTAATATTTTAGGAGTAGGATAAAATAGGTATTTATCAAATCCTTTGGATTACTATTACTTACATTGTACAGTATATTACACAGATATATGAATTTTAACTCTAAAATAAAACTGCTATGAATATCAAATATTCAATGTTTTGTTTATAGAACACTAGTAAAACTAATATTCTGGCTCATAACAAAACAGTGCATGTTGAAGGATGTCTACAGCGTCGTTCACAACCTACTGGCAACCTGTTGATGTCTATTTGAGCACAGAATAAACATTTATATAAGGCCGAAGAATGAAAACGATAAAACATAACACAACGATAGTTTCTCAACGTTCTACAAGTACTATTCCTTCTCAAGTTAAAGCTAATTCAATTCGAAAAGTGCTTGGAATATTTTTTTACTTTTCTGTTTTTAACGCGAACGTAGAGTCACGTAAAACTAGATGTAATTGTTAAAAGGAACTAACTCTTAAGATGAGAAAAGATTGATACAGGGGTCATATGATTTGAGGCTGGTACTCAGCAAATACATAGCATTAACCAGCATTAATTATAGTGGGATAAACTGTATAAATGGTTGCAACAATCTACAAATGTAATTTTAAAAATTTGTCTTTCCACCGAAACAAAACATTGTTCTATAAACAAGTGAAATATGAGACTGTATCCGTCGAGCCTTAGAAGATAGTAATTGACACATGTATTTTTAATGTTACATATTAAAACAATTAATTACAAGTAATTAGTTCGGTTTGTTCTTAGCTATCATATCAGTCATGTATGATTGATATTTTACGTCAACAATTAACTGCCTCATAGATCGAACCGAGCCTCCAGTGAATGGATAGGACGTCGAATAAATTTCATTCATAATTAGATCCGTCAAAATTAAAACTTCTAGAAGACAATGCTTGCATTTTAATACCAATCCGCCGAAATCTATTTGGTTTGCATTTTATTTGAAAAAAAGACAGTAACTATCATATAATAGTCATAACTATCTATAAAAAAAAGAATTTAAATAAAGTAAAAAATTCGCTTAGTTTCTGCAAATGAAAACCAAAGACTAAATAAATAAAAAAGTAAAAAGTCGATATTATAGTTGTAAGTAACTTACCACTTCATAATGGTAATCCTATAAGAAGAGCACTGAGAAAGCGCACAGCACGGCCGACCGTCCGGTACTGGACAGCCATTTTAGCTCTATGAGCGGCGTCCCTGCCGTCCACACACCGCCGCACACCCTCGCACTGCCACTGTGCCGTCCACACACCGCCCACACATCACTCGCACTGCCACTGTGCCGTCCACACACTACCGCACACCGTGGCACTGCCACTGTGCCGTCAACACACCATTGTGCCATCCACACAAAACTGTGCCGTATACACACCGCCGCACACCCTCGCACTGCCACTGTGCCGACCACACAACACCCACACATCACTCGCACTGCCACTGTGCCGTCCACACACCGCCCACACACCACTCGCACTGCCACTGTGCCGTCCACACACTACCGCACACCGTGGCACTGCCACTGTGCCGTCAACACACCATTGTGCCATCCACACAAACCTGTGCCGTATACACACCGCCGCTCACCCTCTCACTGACACTGTGTCGTCCACACACCACCCACACATCACTCGCACTGCCACTGTGCCGTCCACACACTACCGCACACCCTCGCACTGCCACTTAACCGTCCACACACCGCCCACACATCACTCGCACTGCCACTGTACCGTCCACACACCGCCGCACACCCTCGCACTGCACTGTGCCGTCCACACACCGCCCACACATCACTCGCACTGACACTGTGCCGTCTACACACTACTGCACACCCTCGCACTGCTCACTCTCGTCCTGTCAATGCGGTGTCTATACACACAGGCTTCTGCTCACTCTCGTCCTGTCAATGCGTTGTCTATACACACAGGCTTCTGCTCACTCTCGTGCTGTCAATGCGTTGTCTATACACACACGCGTCTGCTCACTCTCGTGCTGTCAATGCGTTGTCTATACACACACGCGTCTGCTCACTCTCGTGCTGTCAATGCGTTGTCTACACACGCGCATCTGATCACCCTCGCCCTGTCAATAAACTCGTCACTCTTCCGGATGGATGTAAATAAACAGATTGTGAGGAGAAGCCTACCACTTTAACAATCTCCATCGAGCGACCTGTCTAACTATCTCGTGTCTTCCCACAAATCTTACTGATTCATGGTGGATTTCTTTATAGTTAAATAGTTAATTCAGTCTGTTGAGAATACTAATCGTGTATATTGCTTCTATAAAGGGCAACGCACATAGAAACAGACGCACGTATGCAGACGTCTGCAGACGAACGGAGGAAAAGTCGCTTCCCCATGTTATTAGATGTCGTAACACACACAGACGTCCGTTTGTCTGCAGACGTCTGCATACGTGTGTCTGTTGCTGTGTGCGTTTGCCTTAAATTTATATACATTATATTATTTTTACTATTTTTCATATTTTAGATTTATAATTATCATTATTGATAATAATGAGAATTACTTTGAATAGACGTAACTTTTATTGAAGTGGATAATTGACATGTATAGTTAATAAAAGATTTGAATCGGACATAAACTTTTATATTAATCTAGGTCTTAATAAAGCTAATTTTTATTTTTTAAATGTGACTTGAGTAAATAATATGTACTGTATTTTTAATAACGGATAAAAATATATAAAAACGTTGTATATGATATATTACGGCTTTCTTAAAATTCAATAGAGAGATTTAAGGAGTTTTACTTTGCTTTAGATTTTTCTTTGATATCTAAACACATTATGACACTGCTTTCTCTTTATCACTGCCACCCTCTTAAAAAAGGGAGCTATCGTTGGCAATGTTAACTTAGGTACATTTCCCTCATGAACTAACAAAGATACAATAGTGAAACTTTGCACAGTTGTTTATAAGACTTTAATACACATTTAGACCAGAGCGTTAAAAACCTTTGCTTGAACAAAATACATGTGCTTTTATTTATGTGTATTCCACAATTTTATTTTTTTACAAGCATAAAAATATATTTTTAAAAGCGTGATATTTATTAAATCCCTACGGTCTGTTTTTAAATAGTGTAGATTAGATTATGTATACAAAATTTCATCATTGTAGGTTAAATAGTTTCTGAGAAAAGTGTACCTAAAGCTAAAAAAGATAAATTTCGTAAATTCGCGGGCGGAATAGGCAAGCACTATGAAGTGGGCTAGCTAAGGTGACTTACGGCCGTGCATCATCGTTTATTTTATTTTACTACTCAACGAACGAATTTGAAAAAAACCTATAAGTGTTTCATATCGTTGTAAAAAGGAAATTCCAAGATATTTAATAATGTAAAAAACTAAAAATTAAATTTTTGACGCCGTTGCCTCTTAGATACATTTGAAATATATACAGGCATACTTATAGAATTTATTTGTAAAAATGGTGATTCTAATCATAAAATAGAATCCAGTACCAGAGGCGGTTTTAGCGGTTAGTCTGGCAAGGCAACTACTCAAAGGTCTATTCAATAACAATGTTGATTTTGGAATAAGCTGCAACAGATTTTAATAACTTTAACAATAAATTAATCTATTTACACTGTTGTAACTGTAACAAAAGTTAACTTGTAATAGATGTTATTTGATTTTTCAAAACCACGTTGTCGTTTTTATTTCACAAAACATAATCTTTATAACTTTATTTAGAAAATATATACAGTATCCCAGGAAGTGGCCTACCAAATTTGTTCATCCCTGGCAGTACGTCAGTTTATAAAACAGCGTTGAACGTGGTAAACTGGTAACTGGAATTTTTCCGGAGATAGAAGAAATAAACGAAAGCGAATCACAGGTAGAGATTACGTATAATTCCTAGGAGCAGAGATTACAAATAGAGTTATACATTTCCATGAACTATAACGTATCGCGTTGTTATGTTTATAAAGTAAGAAACTGTTTCGCCTTGTTTATGAAACTCGGAAGCTACAGTAGTTTCGTAGTTACGGATCCAATTTCTAATTGACCTTAAGTGAATTACTACGATGATTATGAACGAGAGTATAAACATACGATTAAAAATGTTATGAATTTTTTTTAATTTCAAACCACTTAAAAAAATTACGATTAGATTTTAAAGAAAACTCAAACCATTTCAAACTCACCCAATGCACTGCAGTTACAATATTTTTCTGAAATAAAAATCAATCTTTTGTTTTAATACAATTTCTAACTCAGCAGCCACGATCGGATGGTCTGGTAAATGCAATAAGCCACGATCACGATGGGATCTAGGATTGTATAGTCATCACTCTGTAAACCAAATTTTGGATTCATGTAGCGTTAAAATAGATATTTTCTCTCTCAGTTTCAGTTTGAAAATTTTGACTAAGACAATACTTTCTCCATATAAAGTATAGGGGTGAGAGTAAAAATGCATGAATAAAGACGGTTAGATAATTAATTATACAATAACGGGGATAGCTGATATCCCCGTATATCCCATAAGTAATTAGTTTTTAGATAATAAACTACTACATGACGCGTTTCCCGGTGATATGTTATTGCATTAACCGCACCAGACCACCCCATCGTGGCTGCTAAATTAGAAAAGTTATACACTATTCTGACAATTTTGATCAATAATTCAAGATTAATAGTGCTTGAATTCTTAAACAATATGACACCACCCGCATGTTTGTAAAAATGACGATTTAAAGGTTAAGGCTTATAAATTTAAAAAATAATGTACAATATAATTCAATAATTACCATTAAAATTCACTCAAAATACTAAACAAAATAGTACCTATAATTATTAGACTGGTGGCATATGGTGGCAGAGAAATGTTTAGATTATTGTACGCAGTAAACAGAGTATGTTGTCTAAGAGGGCCCAATGTTTTTCTTGTGGAGAATACTGAAAAAAATTTCTTATTTATCACCAGTTTTAACGAAACTTGGCATGCAGGGTAGGGCTACAAAACCCAATAAACCTAATTAAACGCTTATAAAACGCTAATTAATATCTTGGCTGTGATGGGGAGCGGGAGCGGGGGCGGCGGTGAGTTGGGTATCTCTCCCAAAATCTTTAAACTTGTAAGGGGCTATTTGAAAGTAATTACATAGTTATTTTGAAATATTAAATTTGTAAATACTACTTTAATAAGTATTTAAGAAAATGATATTTACTAAATGTATGTCATTTTATTCAGTTTTCTGAAGGGAGCAAATAGCCCTATTTGTTTGTTCACTGATACCGTTTATAGTTTTATGTAAAATTATTTGTACCAATTTACTTCTTAAATATTTAACTGAAGATCGTTAATAAATGCAGAAATTTAAATGGAAATAAATTTTGTATTTTTATTTATTCTAAAACGAGGAGTCACAAAAGGCTGTGACTGACTGGCAACAGATAACCGTTTTCAACAAGTTATAGTAAATGGTTAGGCTAATGTTCAGTATATATGTATTCGCCTCTATTTAATTTTATAAAAAACTTTGTCTTGATTAATATGTTTTAAGCGACCTTAAGTCCTTATGTTATTTTTTACATTGTGTTTACTTTATTCTTCCTTTCAACCTTTAAACGTATTTTAATACTAATGACGACCTTAAAGATGTAATAACTTTGATCTATATTGATTTTATCGTTTGAGGTGTTCTTTAAAATGTAATAACATTTCCTATAAATTGTGAGTTACTTTTGCTGTTTGAAATTTTTTAATCTACTAGATTTCATATAATTTGACATGTAAAATGACAAGTCTGGACTTGGGAATTTATGTTATAAAGCTTCATACACAATTGTTAATTAATACATCAATTCATTCCGAAATTAAGAATTTAGAAGAGAAATAAAATGGTGGAGAAATTTACAGAATATTTTTGATATTTTTTTGTAGACTACAGCTATGAGAAGCCCGACTTTTGTGCCATAATTTAAGGTATATTAGGGGTTTCGTGTGCATTCAGTGAAGTTTGACAATTAATTTCCTTCATAGTTAGTACTTCATAATTTCACTAACGGGTATTGAGGGTCCATTTGTGTCCTCGCCCACAGTTTAAACTCAACAACCAAGCTGATCTGTTTAATAGCCACCTTTCAACTCGCGGGTCTCTGTGGTTTACGTCTCGCCTTATCTAGTTCAAGGATATGATCAAATGAGTGGTTATTTTGAGTAGAATCTTCACCCAAACAATGGCTCGATTGGATTGTATACAGCTGTGGTACGGAACGAGCCTTTGTTTCTCCAGTCCCAAGTTTGCCTGCGGGCCAAGTATCAGAACTGTTACTAATCTATATACTGTGACACATATGACAAGAGTTTTGCCTATATACAGCAGTGGTACAGAATGAGCCTTTGTTTCTGTGGCCGTGGTGTTTTCTGCTTTTTATCAAACGGGGACTGCCCGTCCGTCTTCCCAGGATTGCGTTCTTTCATCAAACAGTACTCCCCAGTCGTACTGTATTCTACCAAAGGATATATACTTTGTTTCTACATTTTATAAAATGGAGACTTACCGTCCGTATTCCCAGAGTTTTGTTCTTTCTTTCATAAAACAGGACTCCCCAGCCGTACTTTATTCTACCAAAGGATATATACTTTGTTTCTATATTTTATAAAGTGGAGACTTACCGTCAGTATTTCCAGAGTTTTGTTCCATCTTTCATAAAACAGGACTCAATGTCCGGTTCCCCAAACGGGTCTCTGTCCGGTTCACCTAGGAGTGTGGACGGTTGAATTCATCAAACAAGACTTTGATTTAATAATTTCAACATTTATTTGAAACTATTTCAATTAACTGCCAAAGTAGCATACAATTCGAAAATAGCACCATTTGGAATTGGATTGAGATACACTTTTATAGTTTAATTCCTTTGTGTTCGTCACACAAGTGACAACCGCCGCTCGTGTTATGCATACATGCATGATGCATGAGTTGCTCGACACTGGTTTCGATCCAGAAACGTTTGACTTACTGGGCTAGGGCGTTAATCCTTACTCCTGAGCTACTGTCTCGTAGTTTTTCGTTACTTTGTAGATGTACCAAGTTTGGTTTGCTGGTAAGAAAAAACATACTAAATAAAATTACTGATCGATGGGACCTAGTAATTGATTAGGTATAATTGGGGTGATTTAGTTTATATGATTATAAAACAATAAATTCTCTATTGAATCTTATTATACTTACAATAAAAATACACGTATTCGCTGAGTTACGTAGGTTGTCTGCTAAGGTATTTTTATACTCAAATTGTATTCATGCTCATCAATGTGACATCGTAACGATATTGATAGTGGACCTTTGGAAGGACGGTTTGTTCTAAAAACACTTGTTTTAGTTCTGGATAGTGGATTACATTTTATTTTTACAAAATCAAAAATGACAAATTTAAATTATTTTAATACAGAAGGAAAAGCACAAATATTCTTATAAAATGAGATGCTAGATCACACTACATAGGTAGGGCTTTGCGTGGGGGTTGACTGTCATTGCCATTTCTGCACATAACCTCACTGAACAAACACATTTATTGCGCATTATTATTGAAATACATATACATCTAATTATAGTCACGTTGATTATATAAAATATACCAATAAATTACAAATTAATTAATAATTAACTATTTAATATAACTATAGCCTTGGATGCATATGGACTCTCCAACACACACGCATTTCCTCACAAATGCACAAATAAACACATATCACACTCACATGCACGATCGCACACAGGAGTGCGCCCAGGGTGTTGGCAATTTGTAAGATGAAAATTTGAAACAGGTTTCCATAGAAACTACTAGAGCTATTGTATTGAATATATAAGAATAAGAACAGCAGTTTAGATGAACTGAAAACATTCCATGTAGACATTTCCATGACCTTACAGGGAAGTAAATACAAACATTCTTATTTGTGACATAGAAGACAGTCAAAGTTAAAAAGACCGACCTTTAAAACTGCAAATAGCTTTGAGAAATAGAATTGCAAAAAGAAAAGCTAGAAAATGACTGCGAGAAGGCCTTGACCTAGTTGAGACGCGCAGGGAACGAAACGCGGTTGTCGTTGGTGCCGACAAACAAACAGTGAACTACTCTATTTACCGTGTTTGTTTATCACCTGAGACCTCGGTATCAAACATGCTAATTCGTCTTCTCTGTTATCCTGTTTGGAACCGATGCACACGAATAGAGGGTTTGTTTAGATAGGGAAACTAAACGGAGAGAAGACATTGAAAACAGAGGAGAGGTGATGAGTTTGTAGCCCCCACGTAGTCAAGACTTAGTAGCAGCATTGTTCACCCTTGCTTTGCCTGTACGTCACACATACTCAAGCGCATATCGAATTCAAGGATACAAAGTTTGGGCTAGTTGGTGTCCCAGACAACACGGTGTGAACAATGTCCCTGGATCTGATCCCAGTGTCAACCTAGCTCTTCTTCGGTTCACCCAAAAAATATTTAAATTATCAAAAGCACAAATCTGTAATATGTGTGGTTGACAATCACTTCTGGGCCCCATTTTCTCTAATTGTGTAGAAGGAAAAATAATTGTCGTAGTTTAATTTTTCGAACATTTTTTAATTTGAGCTATCAGTAGATGTTTCCATTTTGGAGTGATTTTCAATGTCATGTATTATTGTCTATGTATATTTTTAGTTTTACAGGTAAACGAAATTATTCATCATCTTGAATTATTAAAGAAATGGTTACGGAGATAGTTAAGGCCTAAGAGGAGTGGCTACGGAGAAAACTGAAATTCAACAACCACGAAAACACAGTACATTTATCAAGGCTAGTGTTGAAATATTAATGAATAAAACATAATATATATTATTTGTGGTGGTCTAGTTAGTTTTAGAATATCCTTAATTTGATATGTATCATTCTGTGATATAAAAATAAAATGTAATATTAACTAATTGTCCTGCTATATATTTTTTCATTTATTTACTAGACTTAATTAAACCTGACTAAATTCATGTTCACAGATAAGACAACGACCATTCATAAAGTGAATCATTGCATTGTATCACGGCATCACTCAAGGTAGCGTATCAGGTCCTGTTATGTTCCTGTATGTTTTTATACTGTACGGGAGACCAGAGACAGTTTTGGTGTAGTTACGTTTTTCAACCACCTTTGATTTGAAAACTAGACACAAGAGCACAGAAAACGTGATTCTGTGGCTCTGTAGAATTTATGAAATTTGAACATCAAATTGTGATCTAGTGAAATTTGAATTTATCAAGTTTAGCCATCTTTTATTCGTTTTTGGTCAGCTGAGTAACGTTTTATACTGCATTTTAAAGTTAAAAAAGATTTTTTTGACAGCATTACTGACCACTTATCGTAAAATATTGTTAAGGTATCAAATTAAAGATACAGTAGTTATTTAGGGAATTATATTTTAAATTTCTTATTTTTCCATCATATCAATATAATTGCTTGTAAATTATTTTTATTTACTATTTCGTGGTCTGGAAAGTAAACTGTAACCAGGAACTAGTGTGACCAGTGCTGTCACAAAATTAACATTTGTTCTTAAGGGCCTAAATATAAATATTTCTCCTGTAAGGCAGGCTCAAATAAAAAAGGGCCGCCTGACCCCACTATAGTTAGACGATTCAACCACATGGCTAAAGTTATAAATATATTTTGCTCTTTCTAAGAGATGATAAATTAAATGCAAGTTTTCATGAACACGCCCTTACATATAGAATAATTGATCTGACAGTGAACATGAGTAAGGAGAGAGAAGTAGAGATCTGTGCATGTGCATACGGCGACCTAGTTACGAATATCGGTCAATGCCTGGTCTACCTGAGCACAGTGGGTATTTAAAAATATGACGTAAAACTGTACTGTCAGGTGTCAGATGGAAATAGTCTAAGCGCGCGATCAATGGGGAGCTGACCTACAATATCGCCCGTGATCACCTGATTGTTTCAAACATTTCCCGGTAATTTTACATTTTATTTAGCACATAGTATAGTATTATGTTACATTGAAACCTATTTTACAAATGTTCTCTCTGCTGTTCGTTCTTGTCGTGTTGGGACGCAACCTTGTGCTTATTAAATTATTAGTTCTAAGAAATTGTTAGCATAGGCAAGGGGCCTGCTTGTCTGCTTTCTCAATCTTCTCGACTTAAAATTATGATTTAAATTTGAAAATATGGTTCCTACGTGGCCGCCATCCCCGTGTATGACCGAGGAAACTTAAAGCGTTGACTAACCAACGGGGAAACCAACATCATTAATATAATGTCGTTATGTGTTTCTCTGTTATTTCAGTGTTCTGTGTTTATGTTAATGCATAAACATTTGAAATTTTCCTCATAGAATAATTCTTAACAATTCAAATTAAGTATACTATTGACTAATACCCACATTTATACCTTTTAATGCTTCCTTTCGGTCACTTGACTTATCTTCTAGCTTCCAATTATTATCAAAGTCGTACTTCCATGAGTACATGAGCTGAAATGAGTACATTTAAACATTCTATTGTTAGTTTCCTATATACTTGCTCTATTATTTTTTCTTCAAAATCTGGAAATACTCAGTAAAACAATACTCGCTATAGAAATGATAAAACACAAGGATTTCTATGATACCGACAATGGGAACAACATGTTTTATTAGACTATAACATCTATTGTGCTAGAACTTTAAAAATCTCTACCGGCCATCACCTGATGTGGTGATGTCTCACATCGGTCTAGGGCATGTGCGGTGAATTAAAGATAGCGAGGTATCGTAGTAACGTAGTATCACGAGTGACACAGGCAAGCCAGAGCCAGAGGTGACCGCTCATGATCTGTCAGGAGTCACCAGCCACTTGTTTCGATCCAGCAACCTTTGACTTACTACTTAAACGACATAAAAACTTAATAGACACCAGGACTTACCACAGCGAGTAAGTATTGTCAGTAGGCTACACTTCTAAAACCCCTATACAAATTTATCCTTAATTACAGACCGAATCTGAAATACGGTATTTAGTTCTTAGGTTGAAATGAATTTCAATGCTACAGGGAAAAAGTTCTAAAATGTTTTGTTTACCTATAACTTACTTTTTATTTATTTTTTTGAATTTTTTTATAATATTATATGTAATTTTATTTATTATATTCGATTTTCACAAGATAAAGACACATAAACGATACATCATATAAATGAAGTTATGTCAAATAAGTAGTTATATATAGCCAATTAAATTACGTAATATACTGTATTGGATACACTTTACCCCAATTAAAAAAGCTACAATAATTGTAAAAGAAGTATGACAATTAATACATCATTTGAATATTTATCATTTGAGCAATAATAATTCATAAAATATTAACAATAAAAATTTTGAATAGGCCTTTTTTCAACAATAATCATAGCTTAAATTAAGTTTTACTGTAACAATTAATTTACAACTAAATCGTAATAATATCTAATTAATTTTATAAACTATATCTAAATTATTTCTCTATTAAAATATTTAGAATAAACCTTTGAGATACACCATAATTTAATACTCTTTCCTCTCCCAAGGTATTGTTAATTCTCACCCTGAACTGTCTATTTTTTAGATCACCAAGAACTCAGATTTTGATTGCTCCCTTATTCAAGCATTTTCCAAACTGAACTTAACTCTGCTTCAAAGAATCAATAACGCAGTGGAAAAGTCTATAAATATTACGAAAGCCGGCTTTCCCTCGCAAATTTCACTATTCACGTAATAAGAACAATATAACAATCATATATCAGATCATCAACAGATAATCTGTTCCTCTTTTTTTATAAGCATACTAGTTTTGAAGTAATATTTTATTATTCTCAAAGCGGCTAATTAGCTTATTTACAACACGACTCTCCGTTATTTTATCCACCATGAGAGTATCGATGTCGGGTGACAATTCAAAAGGTCGTCACGTCTCACAGATTTGATTGATATTAACATAAATTTATGAGAGGCCACCATATACAGGGTGTCCATGAAAAACGTTTAAGGACTTCGGTGAGTGATTAGGTACATTAAAAGGAAGAAAAAAGTTCCAATGGAGGTATGGCATAAAACGCTTTTCTCAGATATCTGCCATTTTGTATTTTTCACAAACTATTTTTTATTTCAAACATTTTTTAACGTTTTTTTTTTCAAATTTGGTATGTGTTTTACACTAGTAGACTACTATTATTAAAAAAATAAATAAAATGGCATGATCCAAGCTCAAAATCCAAAACCATGGCCATTGTACTTTTGACTGTTTTCAAAGTATTTTAGTTTTAAAATTTTAAATGGCCGCCATTTTGAATTTTGAGCTTGGATCATGCTAGTTATTTTTCAATAATAGTAGTTTACTAGTGTAAAACATACACCAAATTTGAAAATAATCCGTTAGAAAATGTTTGAAATAAAAAATATTTTGTAAAAAATACAAAATGGCGGATATCTGGGAAAAGTGTTTTCGGCCATTCCTCCACGGAATTTTTTCTTCCTTTTAATGTAGGCCCTACCTAATCACTCACTGAAGTTTTGAAATATTTTTCATGGACACCCTGTATAGAGCTATTTACAATGAGCCCTTGTAGGCTGGGGTTTGTAGATATTTAAAACTAATCTAAAATTACACAACCCTTACACACACTACATTTCCCTTTTAAGCTTCTCTCTCTATCTTTTCCACACTATCCTCTCCATTCTCTTCCCAAAACTCCGTTCTCTTTCCCCTCCTTTTTGAAAATTAGATCATACGTTAAAAGTCCTTCGTGTGAACTTTTCTGCCGCGGTTCATGACACTAGTGTTAACGCCCTATAAGTGACCCGAGCAGCCATGTTTGTTCAATTTCTGATTCCAGATTATTATTTTTTGTATTAGTTTTAACCTCGGAGATTTTTGTAAATCAGTTGTCTCTTTTTAATTTGTTACATATTCAGTTTCTTTAACTGCATTAGTCGTATTCAATTATAACTATAAGATGAAATACATTCAATCAATAAGGAATAACTACTGTATATAAATATTCATCAATCCATAAAACATTCAGAAATAAAGGAGTTGCTTATTTAAAGACATTTTTGGATAAATTATTTTGGGTTTTAGACAATTATTTGAGAAGACTAGCAGATATTTTTGGGCTGTTAAAGAGTCTATTCATCCATGTGTCCGTGTGATTCCTTTTCCGTCACAAAGAATTACTTATTATTTATAGCTAGGGTACATAATTTGGAAGGCTTGCTCCATCTACCACGCGTCAGAACGGAGCTGGGAAAGAAGGCCTTTTCTTACTTCGGACCCCTAACCTATTAACCTGCTAAATTTTAAAAAGGAGATGAGAGATTTGTTTGATGTTAATGATAAGTAGCCATGTTGGCAATGTATAGCAATTTTATGAATGTTAAAAATCAATTTAAATTTTCAAAGGTATTAATAACTAAGTATAATTTCTGACATTAGTTGTATTGAAAAACAAAACATGTACTTTGAATAACGCTGGCTTAATATAGACGTTTTCATTCAGTCATTCATAATTTGAATTGATATACGAGCAGTATCCCCGTACTGTTCTTTTATTAAATTCTTTTAAGATTGTAAGATTCCATCATATATGGCTTTATGATTTTTTTTCATAAGAATCACACATTCCCTGCTTATTTATTTCATGATGCTGCTTTGGGTGGGGTAAACTCTCTCTATATCCCAATCAGGATAGTGTGTTAATGTCATTTGTCTTATGTTTATTTGCACTGCTAAAATGTATAGAAGTAAATCCCAACAATCTTTGTGGCTGAAACTCTTAGGCTCACCTACGCTTCGTCTGTATTTTGTAATGAAAGAAGTCAATTAATATTCTTCTTGAATTAAATATGATAGCTTTAGTTTCTATTTTTTTAAATATTCAAAATAGATCATGCCTGCGAAAGATCGTAGTCACAGTTTAAAGCTAAACAATTCCGCCATCTTGAGTATATCCCGACTATACCATAATTCCGTATTCAATCAATAATAAATACTCTTATCTATTAATTTGTGTTTTTCTTCTAATCATAACCTTAAATTTCTCAACAAAATAATGTCTTGTGTCAAGTTAAACTATCCTAAGTGACATCATTCCTGTGTTGAATCTTAACAAACCTTTACTAACATTTACCTCCGAAGTCGTCATGTTGAGCCTCTTGATAGGGCATGAGTCCAGTCATTAACATTAATCCTCAGCCGACCAGTCGTTGTCATGGTCATGAGAGGCGTTGCAGTGGAGGGAAGAAAAAGGAAATGAAGGAGAATTTATGAAAGAGACATTATTTGGTAAGAGACATTTATTTGGTATAAAACAATTCTGAGAGCCGGTTTGATACTGTGTATTAACTACCTATTTTAGTGTTTTGAGATAAAATAATCAAATAAACCCCTATTTCAGTACGAATCCAGAGTTTAAAGAATATTTGTGCCAATTTCCATGGTTCAAATTACTATCACAGAATCAGATTTCACAAACTTCGATCAGTCAATCAATGGTATTTTTTTGTACCACCACTTGATAGAGCCGTCCAGACGAAACACGTAGTGGGTTAAATAAACTGTGAATGACGTAAGTTTTTACTATTACGTCTTAACACACATCTCGGGGATAGAACAATGGATTTTAATTCAGTGGTATTTGACTTTTATTAGTCAAGATTTTAAGATTTAAGATATTTCCACAATTTCCAAAATAACAAAGGTAAAGGTAAAGTCACAAAAGTAAGTATAGATTATTTAAAACATATTTTAGTAAATTTATGATTATATAGGGTAGGTAGACAAGAACTGTGCATTTTCATGAAAGAATACATTAACGTAGCCCTCATTCATCGGAAGCGACGAGGGTGACGATGGACAGCTGTGACCGGCGTTGGCGTTGGTTTGGCGGTGACCATGGATCGATCATCTCTAGGCGACCGCGCGTCAACAAACCACGAGGACACTAGGACCTAGGTGGTAGGTCAGTCAGGATGGGATGAGAGGCTACGTCGCAGCGCTGTGCCTGGGGCTGCAAGTGTGCCTGGGGACGGCCAAGGTTATGCAAGGCGAACTTCGTACTTCTCAGGTACACTACAATGGCACTTTTCATATTACTTTCTCCCCTTAAACATAGTAGGCCTACTCGTATATGTTAAAGTATTGTTTACATCAAAATTTTCGTATTTGAGTTGAGAGTTTGTATACTAGTATATGTTTTGAGGCTCCCTGAATCCAAAAAAGAGGTTTTCGGACTGATGTCTGTCTGTCTATCTGCCTGTGTACAAACTCGGGGTTTGTATCACACTAATCGTCCCATTTTCATAAATTTTTTCCACGGGTGCATTTTGGCTATTTCACCAGACCATTTTTTAAATATCTTTTGGTAAAAATAATGAAAAAATGTGAAAAACACTAATTTCTCAAAATCCGCTCTAATGATTTTTATTAAAATTTCATGGTTTATAGCTATTAAGGTTCCAAATAATATGACACTACCGGTATGTCTGTAAAACTAATGCTCAAAGGTTATGGGCTTTGAAATGCAAAAAAATCATTTTTTAAATTTCCTGGTAAAACGATAATTTTACTATCACCATTAAAAGCGGCTTAAAAACTAAACATATCAGTATTTTGAATCATTATTAATCTACGACTAACAGTTCCAGAGAAAAGGTATATTTACAGTACATTGTAAACACGGTACATTGTCTGAGAGCGCCCAATGTTATTCTTATGGAGAATATTAGAAAATCAATTTCTTCCGTACTGCTCATCAACTGTTATACATGAAACTTTGGTATGCAGTGTAAGATCACTTCACCCAACAAAACCCACTCAAAAAATTTGGTATTGGCTGAGGGAGGGGGGTAATGCCCCAAACAATGTCAAACATTAGTATTGAAAGTTGAAACAGTAAATTGTTCTTTAATTTACTCAAGGGAGAAAGTATGTGTCAGTCCTCTGATATATTTATTTTTATTGTGTTTTAAGGCTTACTCAGTAAAGTAAGTACTTTCCTCTTGGTTTTATCTTATTGATAAATTATTATCTCCAGAATAGACTGCAATTTGAATAAATTCCGAATGTATATTCATTTTGTTATTCAAATACTTCAGAGACCCCTAAATGTCCTAATTTAGGACCATTTGTTTTATATTTTTCATCCATTTCCTGCTTTCTTGTATACCTGATTCTAAATGTTGTTTGTACGAATATGACTTAAAACTATTCACTATTCTTAAAAATTTAATATCATTGTTTCACTGGTGTTTGGAAAACCACTTGCAGTCAAAATAAAATAAATATTTAGTAATTTCATGTAATGTTAAGAAAAATCCCATGCCATTAAAGTATTCAATTAGTGGAATAAAACTACATACACTCTAGATAATCATTTATACCTTTAAAATAAATAGAGTCCACAAACTGACTAGATTAGAAATATTTCTAATTATGAACCCCATCACATAATTAGGAATATTTCTCATAAAACATAAGTACGATATATCTGATCTCTGATGTATTTACATTTATTATTGTATTTTATGTATAGTATTATTATTTTTTTAATAAATAAATATATAGTCACTAGAAGACCTTTAAATATATCATTAAAGGAAACCCCTATATTACGGAACCCGAGCTGTAATAGAAGCACAATAGTAATAATTAATTATGTTCCATTCTGTTACTTGTTTCATGATGTTATGTTTCAGCAGGATTGGGCATTTGTTGCAAGGTTTTGCTTCTTGTCCCACTATGGAAGGTTTGAGTATAGCATCGAGTACAGCAAGGTTTGTTTATATACTTGTATGATTAATATTTAAAACTAGTATCTTCTTCCAATTGAATAATAAAATTTCTAGTACTCAATAACACTAAAGCTGTACACACAGATTTGCCACAATATTAAAAATAAAAAACAAGAAATAAATTTTTACCTCTTTCCTATATGATTAACATTGTGGACTCCATAAGAAAACGTGATATGTTTATCAGATTCTAGATGTCAGTAACTGATTGCCTGCATTTTGAACTCATGACATCTAGTGTGCCGAAGAACCAATATTTTAAATGGATAATTACAGCAGTTTTTCATTATTGCCCCACATACACAAGAACACATTAAAATGCACACACATGGACAGACATTGAAAGTTTGATTCCACTAACAAACAACCAAGAAGATACGGTATATAGCAGTTCTCACTTCGTTTGTCCATGAATTTCAATAACGAGTATTATGAAAACTTTGTTTGATAGAAAAAACATTTTTGAAAATTGACTTTTTGACTTTGTGTTTTCAGGAGTTCGCTTACCAAAACTTACTTCTTTACTATGACGCTGAGACTCAGTGGCCCTCCGTCTATAAAACCAACAAGGTAAAAAGTATTAATAATTTGTTTTCTGAGTTTAAATATGGTATAATGTCTTAAATATTTGCTTAAATTCTTTTTAATTTTCTTTCTAAGCATTAAACGAATATCACAGATAAAATGTACCACATAGAAGATAAAATAAATTATGAAAACATCTTTAGTTACATACACATGAAGTTAAGTAATGTTGTTAATTACAAATTTATCTTAAATCTCCTTATCGGATATTTTCCAGACATAAACTCTTGAAGTTAGATGTAAAATGTTTATAACACAGTTATTGTCAAGTGGTATGATGCTTTTTATGTAGAATAGCATATCAATTTGAAGTTTATGGCGAAACACTCAATGGCAACACAACTCTGTGGTTTGATTGAAACAAAATTAATCTTGAAATGTGGCTATTAGTCACCAAACCTGGAGATTCGGGGATAGACATAGGGTAGTCATTAATATTTTACTTATTATCAATGTTGTATTGATATTGGGGTCAAATATAATCTAATTTGAAGGAAGTAAATGTTTCTTTTTGTCTGAATCTAAGCTTACATTTGACAGAAGCAAGAGGCCTGTATAGGTCACCCTGAGACAGATTAAATAGAGGATTGGCTCCAGGACTTTTCTTTCCATCCCACTCTTGTTATCAGTTTTTTATGAGGGCTCATGATCTTCATACAGTATGTGATATGTAACCTTTACTTTCACAGACATGCGACCAGAAGCAGGCAATATTGCAGCGAAAGCTGCTGCAGATAGTTCCTCTGATACCTGAGGAATCGGACTCCGGATGTGTGGAAGAAGTAGCCCCCTCCACCGTCATCTCCTGCAACAGTTCCAAGAGCTTTCGAAGCGCCAGGGAGCGCTGGTGGTACCTTGCAATCAGCCATTGCAACTCCACCAAGGTGAGATGACACAATACGGAATCAGTTTTTACTTCATTAGTTTGGTGTTCTCAAGAAAGCTTTACCGTAAATTAGTTTACATTACAATAGATGGAGATTTCATATCATGTGGTAGAAGTATTCATTCATACATTATTAGGTTATTATTTGAAAAACGTTTAGTTCAAGGAGTTAAATAAGTTTTCATGATATATTATTTTAATTATTGATTTATTGCTGTGGGCTGACATGCGCTCAACACCTGCCCACAGACCTTGTCCCATGAGGGGATTATTATTTCGTATTTTTTTGTGGAATGTTTTGTCTGATTAGTAAATTATCCCTGAAATAAACTAATCTTGAATTTGAATCTAGGTAAATGCATATTCATGAAATGTTTAAACCAATTCATGTATATCAGTAAATCTGATTTTGTAATATGGTAGTGTATTTAAGTGGAACCAAACTGATTGAGTTTCATAAAAAATTTTAATCTGCTTTTCTGAATTCAGCTATCATATAATCAGATTATACATCTTTCCATAATATTAAAAAACTTATTACAATAGTTATCGTATTATGAATAAATGTCAAAATGAGGTATTTATTCACAAATTTTTGAGGCACCAGGATGATATCACTTCCTTGAGTTCAGATGTCATACTGCCAGGTGGCCATTGACACCAACTACATATTTTAACCCTTCCTGGACTATGCCCTAATTGGTTGTAGACCTCATAAAAGAAACATAAAAAAATTATTTATATAAAAAAGTGTTTATAACACATACTTATTTGTAAATGGTTGAAATAAACTGTAACTATGCCATATATAATTTTTTAAGAACAAAAAAATAAGAATGTAGATTAATAATGTAATGTTAATCATTAGTTTGAGTTCCTATTGATCAAAAGTGGTCCATACATATACTTACATATAGACGTACATACATATTTTTTACGATCTGCGGATATATTCGCCGACAGTCCGCTAAGCCAAAAAGTTTAGCAGATACATCCCCCTGCAGTGCTGGAAGGGTTAAAACTTAAGTGGAGCCATTTCATAAGCAATCTATGTTTCAGGGGTTGAGTCTAAAATACATGTTTCTGATGACTAATGGACCACCAGGAGACTTCTGGCATGAACACTTCTCTGCCGATCAGTTCTGTAAGTTTTCATTTCACTTTTATTTCAGAAAACCATTGAAAGTTGTTTACTTATAAACATCACACACATCTAATCTAAGTTTTGATGTTGTGATCTGGACTATGTCATATTACCTGGATATCGTTATTCATCATAAGGATAAGGTAGTCTTCAGTTATTATAGATAACCCTTTACTTTCAATTTTTATACAGAATAATATCTTCATACGAGACATGTTTTCATTATCACAACAAACTATAGCCCATAAACAAAACCACTATAACACCACTACATATAATGTAGTATAAAATATCATTTCAAAACTTCTACATGCAGATATGATGATTGGTGTAACTTAATTGTACATTGTTTGATTGTGTTAATGATTATGAAATAATTGTATCATGCATTTTAATAAAACAGTTCATCAAAAGTAATTTGTTTGACAAAAATGAGTACCGGTATTTAGTTTAGACAACTTTTTCAACATATTCTCCAACTGGATTGTGCTCCGGTATTAACTATTCACAAAGATGGGGTTGGACTCACACAGCCAGAATCAACCCTTTCCTGCATTAATGACACATCCATGGTGTAGAAAGAGAGGGTTATTAGTATTTCCTTCAGCATTGTCTTAAACCTGCTGGACTATAATTCCTTCATGCTTCCATTCATTGAAAGTATAAAATATTACAGGAATTAGATCTTCTTCACTGATAGCTAACAGAGTCTCATCTTTTAGAAAATTATGTTTAGCAGTAGTATCCCTCACTGGAATTCCAGCTGACATTTGTTACTCTTAATAGTTTGTCGTTTGGAGTTAACTGTACTCCAAGTGAACATCATTTGTTCTCCAACAGAGGAGCCTAGTGCCATAGCACCAAGCTCAAAGTTTGGGGTTGGGTCCTATATGGAAACCTCAGACTTCCTAGAAGTCAAAGGCTTAGCAGGGCAGACGCCTACCTCTTAGCTTTGGGTGGTCACCTGTTTAAGCCTCTTATACCATCCAAGCATCTATAATCCATCATTTTCTTTCCATTCTACTCCTATTATTGTACACACACTACGTAGGCATGCCATAATGGAAGTGCTTACTGTCCTTGCAAAATAAGCCCCTGTTGACATGCACCAACAGGAAATTTTTCTGTGGGTTGGCATAAATTTCCAAACCTCAAATCCTTCTAATCAACAACAACAAGAAATCGAGCTACATGTCCTAGTAAATGTTTACAAAAATCCAAAAATAGAAAGGATTTTGTCTGTATTTGATGGTTTTTCCATCGTATATTATAAACTGTAGAAATTGTATGACAGAAGATCTGATTTATCTGTCTTTTATTCAGTTAAGAGTTTTGAAAATTGTGTTCAAGTAAGTGCCTTGCTTGGTGCTTACCAATTCTTGCTCAATGATTTTTTGTACTGTGAAGGTAAAAGTGTTTAGATGTTTATCACGAACATTTTCCATCACGATTTTATGTAGAACAATGTTTCATGACGTTTCGGGATCTGGAATCTTATCCCGTCCTCAGGTGAACTAATATCTAAAACATAACACAACAAACACACAGTCCGGACTAAGTCGGTATAAAGCTAAATACCCCCGTCGCAGCAGACCTGCGTACTCAGCGAATTTCCACCTCAATAATATGGCAATAATACAAGTATATGACAAGCAAGCTGTTGATAAATTAGAGTGTTTGCCTATTCTCCATAACATTAACATGAGAAATTGTATGCAGGTTTGCTGCTTTGAGGAACACTAAAAGTAAACATTTTTACCATAAACAATTTTTATTCTTACCATTTACCAGGTTTTATCATTATAAGGACATAAACAAAGGAAATTGCCTATTCTCCATAAGATTAACATGGGAAAGAGTATGTAGGTTTGATGCTGTGAGGAACACATATATTACGATTTTTTAGCATAAACGTATAGATCCCAACAACATGAAGTTAAATACAACCAAAACTATAGGTTAATAAGTGAAATGTTAATTTTTTCTTCTCCATAAGATGTGAATTGGAGCCCCTAAATATAATGTATTCTGTTTAGATTGTTTTATATCTCGGTAACCGTTGGAGGTAAAGAAAAACTTTAAGGAACTAAATTGTGTTGTTTTTAGTTAGTTTTTTTTTAGCATTGGTCCGCCGATTGTATAGATCAACTCCAGTTGATTACAATTACCTTTGTTTTATCGAAATTCAGTTTGAGTCTATTGTGATCTACCCATTGGTTGGACTGAGGTAATGTCCAAATGCATTTGCTATACAGTAGCGTTTCGTACAGTAGTCTCTTGTACTTTCAAGGGGCTCGCGCTGAATCGGTTGTTCTTGATGCCACTGCACATAGCCTTCAAGGTCTGGATATTCAGGCCATCGCTTGGACGGCCTAAAGTAAATTCAGTTTGTTTACAATGATCCAATGTAGAGCGGCAAAATTTAAAAATATAAATAAATTAAATGAAGTCAGGGTGTATGCGTGCGCGTAGAAAAAAATACTTTTCCCAGTTCGAGGTTAAAAGGTAAAACGTTCCAGAGTTTATCAATTCCGTAGTAGCCAAAAAAGCGCACAGTTAGAACGTTCTAGAGTGTCAGAAGGAAGTTAGTCAGAAATATCTCACACGAGAAAGAGGTCCTAATGTGCGCTGGAGCTTGACTATTCAACTCCAGGTGTATATATTCCAACAATAAAGGCATTCTCACCCGCGAGAACCAATAATTTTACCATCCTTAAGACATCATTCAATACATCAAATTTCATCCAAAACCATTTATTAGGTTTTATTACACCATTTTCTAGACTACGACACTTAAAATTTTATATTTAAAAAAAATACAAGTAGTATTTGTTCTTGTAAGTCGGTAATGTAGGCTGCGTATTCCTCGTACAGGTTCCATTCTTTGCCGCCAGACCGTGTGCAGGTAGCGCCGCCAGTTCAAATCTACATAATATACGCTTAGTGACAGCATTATACCAGCTGTATTTGTGCTTACGCTGTAGTGTATTGTATTTACGCTATATTTGTGTGTTTACATTTAATTATTTCATTGCAAGGTATTATTTAATGATCGAATGTGCGACCTGGAAACTTAAAACTAGTTCAAACACATCCTTTTTTGCAGTTTAACTATGAAATGACGGAGTCATAGACAAATATATTTCTACGATCATAAATGGTGAAATATAAAGTAAAGACATATAGTTAAGAGGAAAATCAATAATCGTCTAATTTATCGTTTACGTTGAAAATTTAATCCACATTTTCTTCACTCACAAGATAAATATTTTCAAAGTAAATCGATATGCAAATCAGAAGATTCCGTAAAACAATAATACAGTATTATATCATCACAGAAACGTAAGAAAATATTAGGTAAATAACAATCAGGTGAAGATGGAATATTAATAATCTATAGCCTAAATAAATTTAGCATAACTTAAGCAAAATCATTGTACTCCTATGGGCTACACTTCCCAATAGAGCACGACATATAAACGGCGCAAGACACCCCTTTCTATTGGGGATATGTGGCCGAGCGGACTGACGCGCTATTATTGGAACTAATTTTGTAGGGGCGTGAGTTCAAATCTCATTACTGTCATTATTATTATTTATTCTTAGATCTTTTCTAGTTCAGAACTTTTTCTAGTTTAGAGATCAAAATTGGGTACATAATAAAGATCTTTCAAATTTCCGATAAGTTTGTTGGCTATCCATTTTGATGGGCTTCCTTGTCACCTTGGTCCCTCTTGTCACTCCTGTGAGCTTTACTGACTCCCAATTGAACCTTTTTTTTTTTTTTTTTTTTGGCAGGCAGTAACTTTTTATGAGTACCCCCGCTCCTGCGAGGGTTATGTGGAGACTCCACCGTTAAGCGGTGTTTACCCAAACTACACCCAAACCTACCTTCCCCCATCCGTCCAGACGTGTATGCGCAGCTTACATACGGGCGAAAGGACTTCATTTGAGCGACCACAGCATTAGCGTTTACCGCTGTAGCTGCTGGATTACCTCTTGGAATGGCTAAAACAATCAAATCAGAACACATTGGGGTACAAATCAAATGTACCAAATCCATGATGGCGATGGGCCTGGGCCTCCAGACCTCTGCGACATCATGCCGTGTACAGAGTTCCCTGATGTGCTCTAGGCTGGACTCGGCTGCTTTCTGAAACAGTCCATTGGCTTTTGTTCTTTTAAATAGGTCAAGAGTTGGGACTCCCAACGTCCTCATAATTACTGAGTTCCTGACGAACCACGGTTGTCGTGTGATTCGTCTCAGCGACTTCGTCTGGATTGCCTCTAGGCGTTTCCTGTTGGTCTTGCTGGCCAGAATCCACCATACTTCTGAAGCATACATGATACAAGAGCGCACAATTAGTAGGAACATGGTGACCTTCGTCTAATTGAACCTGAACACCCAAACAGACCAGGTTTCTTGAGAAGTGATATATCTCCTTGGTCTCCAACATGGAGAAGTGCCCTGCAGGAAGGATACTTGCTTGGCTCTGTAGAATATTCTGTCCTTGGGCGTCAAATGAAAAGTCGAGAGCTCCTTGGGGTAAACCCTTTCCTCGTCTAGATGATTTAGGAGTTGTTGAGTTCGGAGTATGAATCCTGTTGTGAATTGTTGCGAGACCCTCCCGCAACACTCTTAAGAGGATCAGGATTGGTTTTGATGTTCTTTTTTCCAAAGAATATTTACTGTTTCAATAATATACAACAAATATTAAAAAATGAATACAAATTCGTACAGATGTTAAAACAATAAGGACCTGTGTTTGTGGGTTTAACATAAACTCAGATCATAATACTCAAACAGTATTGTCTCATATGGTGGGCAGCGAACCAGTCAAATATATTTACTTAAGACAGTGAATTGTATTAGGATCACTCCTGTAACTTAAAAATGTCATCTATGTAAAACATTCTAAAATACAAAAAAACAAATTATCACTCTTATCCCTTAAAGTCCCTCCCTCACCCCAGAATCACTGAAATCAGGAGATGTAAGAACGAGACGGCAAGGGGCAGTCGATATACACCTCGTTTTGGTAGAGACGTGTATTCTTACAAATGCTTGAACGAGTTCATAAACCAGACATATCGGTCAATGGGATCGTGTAGTTTGGGGGGGTTTTGTACCCCAAAATGGGGTTTTTTGGGTTTTTCACATGTAATTTTTAAAAATTTCTAATTTTATATTTCACCATTGGAATCAGCTTAAAAACTACACAATTAAGTTCCTTAAAGTTTTTCTCTATCTCCAACGGTTACCGAGATATTAAAAAATCTAAACACAGTACGTTGTATTTTGAGGCTCCAATGTTAATCTTATGGAGGATTAGGAAAAATTAATTTTTCACTTATAATCTAATATTTTTGGATGAAACTTGATATTTAGCTTCTTGTGGTTAGGATCAATACATTTGTGCTAAAAAATCTTAGTTTATGTGTTTATCATGGCATACTGCATACTCTTTTCCCATGTTAATCATGTGGAGATTTTTTTTTTTTGGGCAGGTGGTAACTCTTTATGAGTACCCCCGCTCCTGCAAAGGTTATGTGGAGACTCCACCGTTAAGCGGTGTTTACCCAAACTAAACCCACCTTCCCCCATCCGTCCAGACGTGTATGCGCAACTTACATACGGGCGAATGGACTTCATTTGAGCAACCACAGCATTAGCGTTTACCGCTGTAGCTGCTGGATTACCTCTTGGAATGGCTAAAACAATCAAATCAGAACAGGGCCGGAGCAAGTGAAATATCGGTTGTTAATCAAAATATAATAAACACAAACTTAAATTAAGAAGATTCAACACATTGCTGTGACAGGCTTTGGCTGTGCAGGTCATGCTGTTCCTACGGCGGATCATCCAGGATGGCGATGGGCCTGGGCCTCCAGACCTCTGCGACATCATGCCGTGTACAGAGTTCCCTGATGTGCTCTAGGCTGGACTCGGCTGCTTTCTGAAACAGTCCATTGGCTTTTGTTCTTTTAAATAGGTCAAGAGTTGGGACTCCCAACGTCCTCATAATTACTGAGTTCCTGACGAACCACGGTTGTCGTGTGATTCGTCTCAGCGACTTCGTCTGGATTGCCTCTAGGCGTTTCCTGTTGGTCTTGCTGGCCAGAATCCACCATGCTTCTGAAGCATACATGATACAAGAGCGCACAATTAGTAGGAACATGGTGACCTTCGTCTAATTGAACCTGAACACCCAAACAGACCAGGTTTCTTGAGAAGTGATATATCTCCTTGGTCTCCAACATGGAGAAGTGCCCTGCAGGAAGGATACTTGCTTGGCTCTGTAGAATATTCTGTCCTTGGGCGTCAAATGAAAAGTCGAGAGCTCCTTGGGGTAAACCCTTTCCTCGTCTAGATGATTTAGGAGTTGTTGAGTTCGGAGTATGAATCCTGTTGTGAATTGTTGCGAGACCCTCCCGCAACACTCTTAAGAGGATCAGGATTGGTTTTGATGTTCTTTTTTCCAAAGAATATTTACTGTTTCAATAATATACAACAAATATTAAAATACCCCCGTCGCAGCAGACCTGCATACTCAGCGAATTTCCAAATCAATAATATAATAATAATAATATATGACAAGTTTGGTCAAAATCTGTTGATAAAGAATGAGAATTATTTGCCTATTCTCCATAAGATTAAAATGGGAAAGAGTGAGTAGGTTTGCTGCTGTGAGGAACACTGAAAGTAGCCATTTATACCATCAAAAATTTTATTTTTAACATTTATACCAACTCTCATCAACATCTGTCCATAAATAAAGGAGTTTGCCTAATCTCCATATGATTAACATGGGAAAAGAGTATGCAGGTTTGCTGCCATGATAAACACATAAACTATGATTTTTAAGCATAAATGGATAGATCTCAACCACATGAAGCTAAATATCAAGTTTCATCCAAAAATATTAGATAATAAGTGAAAAATTAATTTTCCCTAATCCTCCATAAGATTAACATTGGAGCCTCAAAATACAACGTACTGTGTTTAGATTTTTTTATATCTCGGTAACCGTTGAAGATAGAGAAAAACTTTAAGGAACTTAATTGTGTAGTTTTTTAAGCTGATTCCAATGGTGTAATATAAAATCAGAAATGTTTAAAAATTACATGTGAAAATTGCAAAAAACCCCATTTTGGGGTACAAAACCCCCCCAAACTACCCGTTCCCATTGACCGATATGTCTGGTTTACGAACTCGTCCGAGCATTTGTAGGAATACACGTCTCTACCAAATTTGGTCTTGATCGGACCATTTTTACGAGAGTTATCGTGTTCACAGACACATATATATATATATATATATATATATATATATACATATACATATATATATATATATATATATATACATATATATATATATATATATAAAAATTTTAACGACTATTGTTTTTGGTCTCTGGGCACCTAAAGAAGAAAAAATAACATGGTCTCGGGCTTAACTCTTGCCATGAGACCTACGGTAATAGCTTCTTCCCTATGGGAAATTCGCTAAAACAAAAGAGAATAAAGCAGTCAAAAAACTTACAAACAAACCATTCACTAACCATTATACTCATAAGAAACATAACCGTTTGGGGTTATGTTTTTGGGTTTGGACCGTTCCCCATCAAAACGTTAAAAATGCCACTGGCGTAGAAATACACAAAAAATAAAAATAAAAATAACACATCCACTCATCACGGAGACTCAAAGACGACAAAAAAATCTAAATACCATAAATCCACTATCACAAATAATGAATTTCAAACAAAGAAGGTAAAAGTGTTATAAGGTAATGTTACAAAGTATAGATCTAATAGCTATAAGAGTTATTTGTTTCTTTGTTTTGACCTTTTTAAACTTTGAATTTTTTTACATTTAAGCTTACAGAGATGTTGCTGTTAAGTATACTTTGTTTTATTGTATATTTATTTTTCAGATATTATGCCAGTTTTGATGGGATTTTCAACTCTATACATCCTTCTTATATTGGCAACTATCATCTGTTGTAGTAAGATGTTTAAATATTTATAATTAAAATTAATAATGGCATTTTTCAGTTTTTTCACTATTTAATTGTTGAATGTGAGACAAGAGTTTAGCGCCGATTCATTGAAGCGTGGAATTTGAACATTTAATCATCAAAGTTTCAAACTGTATCTAAGATTTTATTTTATTTTGATTGATTTTGATTTATTCATTTTTTAATTTTTTTGATGGTTGGTTGACGGTTAACAAATTTGAAAAAACGATGAGTTGTACACAAAACAGAGGAGAGTAATTACGCAAAATTGATTTATCTTTGTAAGACACCTTTATCAATGTAGTAACACAATTTGTAGCATACAGTACACCATAAGTAAAGTTGGAATATGAAAAGAGAATTTATGTAGTGACCAATTACAATGGATTGAGCCTTTGACAAGTAACGTACATTGTTAGCATTTACTAATACTTTATTTTGACCTTGCAGAGGAGCTGAAGTCTCGACAGCTACTGCACTCTACATACAAACTCTTCTCCCTATCAGTGGTGCTCCAGGAAATCGGGATCTTTGTTCAGAGCATTGCTTATATGCAGTTCGCTGTGTCAGGGCTGGAAAGCATTGCTCTTAAGGACATAGGTAAGCATGCACAAATTAAATTGAAAATAAGACTACGTGAACGATACCCAAGTCAAATAAAGTGTTAATCGAATATTTATATAGTATAATGGGTTCCAGGATCTGCTTTTCCCTATGACAAACTTTAACCCTCACTGGGATTCTTTTAGACCATTGTCAGTGTAAATAAGGATACACTTAGGCACATTAACCCTCTACTACACACGCCGAGGACTCATAGTCTGCACTTAATTTATTTTTAAAGTTGGCCACACTACGCAGGATGTAATTGATGAATTTAAATTTTCAATACAAAAAATAATATTTAGTTGGGAGAATTCTAAGTGAGATGAGTACAGTATATTTTTTAACTATTAAATTGTAAAATTAATATAACTATTTTTTAAAAACATGTTATTGGTTTAATACTCCTTTTTAACCTAAAATAATTATGAATTTCTAAAATGCATTAACATATGCATGGAATTCCAAGTTACAGCAAATGCGGACTGACAGTCAGCGTGAGTGTAGTAAAATAACAAGTGGCCTCGCATGTAGTAGAGGGTTAAAGAATGGGTCACAATTTCAGGCAGTTATATAGCTGTGCTTCAAGTGAACATTACTTGTTCCCCACTAGGGGAGGTTAGTGCAGGAGTACACTGACCTCCAAGCTCAAGTGGTTAGAGTGGTTCAGGCCTAGATCAAGACCCCGGACTCTCTAGACGTCAAGGGCCAGGCAGGACGAGGGCTCGCCCCTTGACATTGTATGGTCAGTCTACTGAGCCCTTCCATGATGAATATGTGATGTGCTTACTTACCTTCCGAAGGCTAGCACAAAAAGCCTCAGTTGGCGTGCACCCGCACAACATTTTCTTGTGGGTTGGAATAAGATGCCTGCCTCCAAATCTCTCTAATAATCAACAACATGGTAGACTTTCATTAATATTGAATGTTCAATTGGATTGCTATTCTTTCGTCTAATTTTGATTTTGATTTCCAAATATGGTAAATATCAACAAAAGTAGGTCTATATTTTTATTTTATACTTTCTGACTGAAATAAACATATCACTACAGTTTAGTTAGACTGTGTGTGGGACCATTTGGAGCTCAGTAGAAAGCCAATATCTATACATCTCCCTTTACAGTTTAGGGAGACACAACATTGAAGCACCACTCTGTCTGGCTTCAAGAGTCCTTTCTGGCTGTTATTTAGTCCTTTCTAAAAAAATTTTTATTACTCTTGCCACCGTTCACACTGAGCCGGATTTCCATAACTTCAGGTTAAAACTCTTTGATTTGGTGACAACATCTAAACGATCAAGGCATACTTACAGGCCAATAATGGGGACATCGTCATACTACTACCATATCTTGCCTACAATAGACTCTTATTGATATGTGTTGTATAAAGACTTACTTAAATAAATTAAATTAGAAACATAGGCACAGTATAACTAGAAAATCAGCATATAAATAACATAGGAAGAAGTAATTAGGTAACTGCTAGGTTACTATCAAGTATCAACTAAATTAGTCGCTAGTAAAAATTTGAATTTTCACTAGCTACTTTAAACCAGCCAAATATGAGCTTTGAACTGACAGGACTTGTCTTAAAACTATCCTCCACGTACTCTGTGGGATAACACATTCTATAACAAAGTATGTATGATATTATATTTAGTTTTAAGGATTATCATACAGGTTTTATGCATTTTACTAAGTTTCCTTATTCTTGAGAAGGCTCTGACATTCTTGCATAGGTAGAACCAATCAACATAACTGTTACAGGCAGAATGTGTGAGTCTGGCAGTGAGATTGTGTTTCTACTGGTGATGTTACTTTTGGCCAAGGGCTACACTGTGACAAGGGGTAGGCTGCGGTTAGGTTCCAGCATCAAACTCACTGTCTTTATGTGTCTTTACACTGTCTGCTACTGGTGTCTCTTCCTATATGAAAGAGAGGTAAGCTTAATTTAGGTTTATTTCAATATTTACTTTGATGTATTCAATATCTTTTATATTGTCTTGCAAAGTTTTGCCTGTTGGTCACCAGGCCTCCTGTTTTCATACATACTCTTCAGGTTGATGGCTGATTGTTAAGTAACTTCATAGGAGTCAGGCACTCTTATTCCAAAAGATAAAACTTTTTTTTTAATTCCTGAATTTTAATGAGGAAATACTTTACTGTATAATGAATTTCAACCGAAGAACTTTACTGTAAATTGTCAATGCTAGTGGGTTTTTAATATGTTCGACATGGAACCCTGATTTTGTCACTCTCTAAATTGTTGTTGGATTCAGGCAATTAACGAATAGCCCAATTTTACAAATACCAACTGAACATTCAAATCACAAAGTAATTAAACTATAAGAACTTTAAAAGTCAATTTGAAGCAGTCTAACATATTTTAATTATTAACAGTACTTTGACCCTGGAGAAGTCTTGTACACATACGAGAGTCCAGCTGGTTATGGTCTAATTGTTCTGCGGCTTGCTGCTTGGTGGATGTTCATCTACTCCACCATCTTCACTCTCAAACACTACCCTGAAAAAGCAACTTTCTACTATCCATTTAACCTCATAGGGACTCTTTGGTGAGTAAAATAGCATTTTAAGTCTATTTCTAAATGATTATACAAATACACTATCTTAATTTAATAAATACTTGTGCCCAGCTTTCTATAATTTTTTTCATAGGAGGTTAATCCATCTTATATATCTTATAAGTGATAAATAACTAAATAAGTGATTAAATATAAAGTATTGGATAACATAGAATTTATTAAGGACTCCAAAACATAAGCACGGTATAATTCAATCAGCTAATACATGAGATAACAATATATAGCATGAGATAAAATGAGATAGCTTACTTTAAAAAAATGTAATAACTGCCCTCCTAAAAACAACTTGTAACACCAAAACTTAGTTGACACAATATGCAATTGTTTTTATTGTCCCAAAAATATTTTGTTTTACTTTAAAAAATTATTCATAAAATTAAATTGTAAGTCTCAAAAATATGGTCTAAAGGTTGGCTATAAAAACAATAATTTGTGTATTTGTATTTCTACAATATTAATTTCTACTACTTTACACATAGAAAAAATCGTAATTGTAAAGAATACTTTGATCGAATAGATAATTCTTATCACTTCAAAGTAACAAACGATACATTATGGTGCTTTAAATTTTTAAAACTTGTTTCATTATATTATTATGATTTTATGATATAGCGTTTTATATCTGATCAGTATTATTGATTGTTTTAGGTTTGTATCTGGACCAGCATTTGTACTGTGTGCTAACACATTCATTGACAAATGGGCACGTGAGAGCATAGTATGCTTCGTACATCACATGATTGCAGCTAGTGGACATATCCTTTTCTTGGTATGGGTCCAATTAAGTCATCAAGTTCACAATATTTTATAATTATAATCATATCATATGTGTTATCTAATTTTTGTAGAATGTAAAGATTTTCTAATAGAATGTAGTAGATATCATATCCAGTTGCATAGAATAAGATACAGGTAAGTACAATCAAGAATAAGAAACACTTACTCAACCTGAACAAAAATCGTAGATTACCACGTTTACTGCGGCTTGCACAGAGCGGAAGGACACTAAGACACTGAATAATACTTAATGTGTCAACAGTTGTACCCATTGTTTTTTATGGTTTATAGTTCTTTCTTATGATTTGATAGTTTAAGGCGAAAAAAAAATTGCAAAGACCCTCCTGGCAGCAACAGTCAACTGATACCTCGTCCTCGTCTCTCCACCAGCATTGTATGAGATGCTGGTGGAGAGACGAGGACTTCGAATAGTATTTCGGAATGTGCGGCCGCGGTGAAGGTGTTAAAAAAATGATAATGAATACCAGTGATTTATGTTTAGATGCTGACTGTCCCAAGCAAAGCCAACAAGAATTTCCCATATCACGTAAGGACAACCCAGATCGGTGTTATGGAACTCACAGATGGGACTCTGGGCAATAGCACATTGGACCACTTTGGCCACCACACGTATGCACCTGGCGGCCCACCCTTAGGGCGACTTGACACACGCAACTTTGGCTACTGGGACCAGCAGATTCATGAGGTAAAACATAATTTTGTTATGCAAGTAGAAACTTTAAATATGTTTTACCAAAAGATATATGTCTAGTAGTATTCTGTCTTTCTGTACTCTAATTCTGGACAATCGTCACAATCGTGAACATATAGACAAAGTATAGGTTCACAGATCATTTTTTTCTCAACCAGGGAAAGTTAGTGAATGAGTACAGAGTTTGAGTAGTTTGAGCTAGAGGTCTGACTGGAGACCCCAGACACCTAAAAGTCTAGGGTTTAGAAGGGAGGCCTTTTACTGTGGTTGGGATAAGATCGCTCCAACCAACAATAACAATAAGATATACATGGACAGTACTATTCACCAACACCATTATGAATCATCAAATATTTTGATTATAATATTTAATTATACTATATGTAGATAATTTATTATCATCTATTCATAAAGTCTTAGGCCTATAAAAATAAAAATAAGATGAAAGCCATCAACGACTGGTTTAGGATTAAGTTTTATTCAAACATTTAATAAGAATCATCTTAAATTTTACCTCGCCAATGATTGAGAATTCTCTGGCCTAAGACTCACATACGAACATATACAGGTTTTCTATAACTGTTTCTTTTACAGTAGGATACACTATATTACTACTCCATATTATTTATTGTGATACTTCATGGTTTCAGAGCCAACCAGATGCTGTGTTCAAGTTGTCAAGGCCAGCCACCACTAACACAAGTGATTGCCTGGTAGTCAGACCGGAGGAGATTCTTCCTGTACCTGACTTCACAGCTCCCAGCCACAGACACAACATCTATCTTCCCAGCTAGTTCACCTCCAGAGCTAGTTTGATGCTGATTCAAGTTGTCTAGACCACCAATGATTATTGCCTGTGGTCAAGCTGGAACAGATTCTCCTTGTTCTTGACTTCACTGCTACCAGAGACAAATACAACCTACCTTCCCAGTTAGAGATTTACCGTTTAAAAACACAAAAATACTTTTATATATTTTTTGTAAATATAATATGTATTTTATTGATTGTTTGCCTTTCTCCACATGCCCACCATACTTCTCCCTTAAGTAATAACATAGTCTTTTTATGCTCATTTCTTGTGAAATGTAAAATAAAACAGAGTGGTATGAGAAGAGTATCAGATAAGTAAAGTAAGCTTCTCCATACCATACTGATGATGTGAACAAAAACCCTCAAAGCTTCAAAAAACAAGATATATGTTACAATGATGTGCATACACTTGTTCATAATTAAATATATAAACAAAATATATAGTTATAAGATTTTTAAGATTATTATGTATCATATTATGATGCTTGGTCCATCCTTATGATCCATGGTACTTGGTCCTAACAAAGACGATTTATATTTTAATACTTATCTTACTTATCTTATTATAATAAAATTGTCCTTTGGGCCTTCTAACCGAGACGGATTGAGAGAAGAGATTCAATGAGATTAAATTATTCATTTGATAATTTTAATTCTTTTATAATAGTTCCAACTGTAAAGTACCTAAAATCAAAATAGAATATAATTTATTGATAATATTGCGTATAAAATGGTTATTACCCTTAATCACACCAATTTGAGTGTTGCTTTAACATACTACACTGAAGCTCAAGCTGCAGCTACATGTGGGCATACTTTAGACAGGTGAGACACGGGACACCTACGACAGGTGAGACGCGGGACACCTACGACAGGTGAGACGCGGGACACATACGACAGGTGAGACGCGGGACAAGTGAGACATGCGGGATGCCTACGACAGGTGAGACGCGGGATACCTACGACAGGTGAGACACACGGGATACCTACGACAGGTGAGACGCGGGATACCTACGACAGGTGAGACACACGGGATACCTACGACAGGTGAGACGCGGGACACCTACGACAGGTGAGACGCGGGACACCTACGACAGGTGAGACGCGGGACACCTACGACAGGTGAGACGCGGGACACCTACGACAGGTGAGACGCGGGACACCTACGACAGGTGAGACGCGGGACACCTAGGACAGGTGAGACGCGGGACACCTAAGACAGGTGAGACGCGGGACACCTAGGACAGGTGAGACGCGGGACACCTAGGACAGGTGAGACGCGGGACACCTACCACTGGTGAGACGCGGGACACCTACGACAGGTGAGACGCGGGACACCTACGACAGGTGAGACACAGGACACCTACGACAGGTGAGACGCGGGACACCTACGACAGGTGAGACGCGGGACACCTAGGACAGGTGAGACGCGGGACACCTAAGACAGGTAAGATGCGGGACACGTACGACAGCTGAGATGCGGGACACCTACGACAGGTGAGATGCGGGACACCTACGACAGGTGAGATGCGGGACACATACGACGGGTGAGATGCGGGACACGTACGACAGCTGAGATGCGGGACACATACGACAGGTGAGATGCGGGACACGTACGACAGCTGAGATGCGGGACACCTACGACAGGTGAGATGCGGGACACGTACGACAGGTGAGACACAGGACACCTACGACAGGTGAGACGCGAGACACCTACGACAGGTGAGACACAGGACACCTACGACAGGTGAGACGCGGGACACCTACGACAGGTGAGACGCGGGACACCTACGACAGGTGAGACGCGGGACACCTAAGACAGGTAAGATGCGGGACACGTACGACAGCTGAGATGCGGGACACCTACGACAGATGAGACGCGGGACACCTACGACAGGTGAGACGCGGGATACCTACGACAGGTGAGATGCGGGACACCTACGACAGGTGAGATGCGGGACACATACGACAGGTGAGATGCGGGACACATACGACGGGTGAGACACGCGGGATACCTACGACAGGTGAGACGCGGGACACCTACGACAGGTGAGACGCGGGACACCTAAGACAGGTAAGATGCGGGACACGTACGACAGCTGAGATGCGGGACACCTACGACAGGTGAGACACAGGACACCTACGACAGGTGAGACGCGGGACACCTACGACAGGTGAGACGCGGGACACCTACGACAGGTGAGACGCGGGACACCTAAGACAGGTAAGATGCGGGACACGTACGACAGCTGAGATGCGGGACACCTACGACAGATGAGACGCGGGACACCTACGACAGGTGAGACGCGGGACACCTACGACAGGTGAGATGCGGGACACCTACGACAGGTGAGATGCGGGACACATACGACAGGTGAGATGCGGGACACATACGACGGGTGAGACACGCGGGATACCTACGACAGGTGAGACGCGGGACACCTACGACAGGTGAGACGCGGGACACCTACGACAGGTGAGACGTGGGACACCTAAGACAGGTAAGATGCGGGACACGTACGACAGCTGAGATGCGGGACACCTACGACAGGTGAGACGCGGGACACCTACGACAGGTGAGACACAGGACACCTACGACAGGTGAGACGCGGGACACCTACGACAGGTGAGATGCGGGACACCTACGACAGGTGAGATGCGGGACACATACGACAGGTGAGACGCGGGACAAGTGAGACATGCGGGATGCCTACGACAGGTGAGACGCGGGATACCTACGACAGGTGAGACACACGGGATACCTACGACAGGTGAGACGCGGGATACCTACGACAGGTGAGACACACGGGATACCTACGACAGGTGAGACGCGGGACACCTACGACAGGTGAGACGCGGGACACCTACGACAGGTGAGACACGCGGGATACCTACGACAGGTGAGACACGCGGGATACCTACGACAGGTGAGACACGGGACACCTACGACAGGTGAGACACGCGGGACACCTACGACAGGTGAGACGCGGGATACCTACGATAGGTGAGACACAGTACACCTACGACAGGTGAGATGCAAGACACCTACGACAGGTGAGACGTGTGACACCTACGACAGGTGAGACGCGGGAAACCTACGACAGGTGAGACACGCGGGATACCTACGACAGGTGAGACGCGGGACACCTACCACTGGTGAGACGCGGGACACCTACGACAGGTGAGATGCGGGACACCTACGACAGGTGAGACACACGGGATACCTACGACAGGTGAGACGCGGGTTACCTACGACAGGTGGGATGCGGGACACCTACGACAGATGAGACGCGGGACACCTACGACAGGCGAGACGCGGGACACCTACCACAGGTGAGACGTGGGACAGCTACTACAGGTGAGACACATGGGATACCTACGATAGGTGAGACGCGGGACACCTACGACAGGTGTTCGTAGTTATATACCTTACTAAAAACAGGCAAAATTGAAATTGGCCGATAGTTGCTGGATAAAAGAGGGTTGTCCTTTTTGAACAGTGGAATTACTTTGGCCCATTTCAGTTTGGAAGGAAAAACTCCTTTTTAAAAGGAAAAATTTATTATTGTTGTGAGTGGTTGCAAAATGTGCCTAAAGCAACGTTTGACCAACCAAACGGACGTGCCGTCTATATCACATGATTTTTTCGGTTTTAGTTCTTCAAAAACACGTGCCACCTCAGCCACACCCACAGGAGACAAAGCCATGGACGAAAGCCGACTTCCAAATGCATTTGTAGTCCTACAAGGGACATTAAAAGTGGGATCTGGCATTGAAACTGATGAGAAATATCTATTGAACTCGTTTGCTACTTCGTGCGCGTTAACAATGACTTCTCCGTTCAACTTGAGATTACTGGGTTTGGAAATCTGTTTTGGTTTTGAAGAGTTATTAATTATTTTCCAGACTGATTTAGAAATGTTTTCACTATTTTTGAGAGTGTGTTCGACATCATAAGCTTTAGCAACACTGATAACTCTCCTGTAAATTCTTTTATAAGTCCTATAATAATTTTTAAAATTTTCGTTTTGAGTTTGAACGGAAAATAGAATGCAAATTTTTTAATTTTGCGCGGGATTTTAAAATTCCGGATGTTATCCAAGTATTTTTTCAGAAGAAGGTTTGACTTTAGTTTTTTTAAAAGGACAGAAATTGTTAAGATGGAAATTGAAACATGATTCAAAAGCTTGGAACATTTCATCTACAGTACTAAGATTATTTAAAAATTGCCAAGATTCCCTCTCTAATGCATTGTTTAGATTTTTTATGTTTTTAGGCTGAGTGACTCTTTTTATAATATAATTAGAAGGAAGCTTCTCAGGGCCGTGGTCCTCAACAACTATCTCCTGCGCGTAGTGATCAGATATGGCAGCGTTAATGACGGAAACTGTGAAATTTGGAAGATTTGTTATTACATTGTCGATGGCCGTGCTCGAAGTTGCTGTAACTCTAGTTGGCGTATTCACGGACCAAATTAGATTGAATGTTTCCAGAATATCGCGAAACCGCTGGGTTCGTGGATGGGTGTGGTCTAGAACATCAATATTAAAATCCCCCATTATAATAAATTTGGTTTTGTTTGTGAATAAAAAGTTTAACAGATGTTCTAGTTTTTCGAAGAATAAATTGTCGTCCCCACTGGGTGACTTATATAAACCAATAATGGAAATTTGACCAAGAGTACCTAAATTCATCTTAATTCCATTTAATTCAAGGTTCAGTTCGGAGCTCTGATCAGTTTTGAATTTGAAAAAATTTATTGTGTTTCTAACAAAAATTGCCACACCCCCACCTTTGAATTGTTCTCGTATGAAAGCGTTTGCAAGTACATAGTTGTTAATTTGGAAAAGATGTATGTTTTCATTTTTAAAGGCATGTTCTGACACGATAAAAACGTCAGGCATAACTTCCTCACACAAGAGTGTAAGTTCGTCTACTTTGTTGGTCGCCGTTTGTGCGTTAATATGTACTGCTTTGAATTTGGAAGAAAAATTTTGAGCATGAAATTTCTATTTTAGAACAGTCATTAGAACTACTTAAACTAACCTATGAATGGAACAGCCCGGTTTATACTGAGTAGTGCTTGGCACATAGCCCACATGTTGCTATTAAAACAAAAAATTTTGACACTTAGCGCGGTTTTATAACGAGTCTACAATGTATTCGTCAGTAAAATATATGAGTATAGGTAACATTAATACAATATATAGCCTAATTACAGTTTTAAACTTACATATTAGTTTTCCTAGCACATATAAATACCAATATACAATTAAACTAAGCAGCAGACATACGCAGAGCTCCTTTACAACACAATCAATACCACCGTCGCAGCAGACGTGCGTACTCAGCGAATTCCAAATCAATAACATAATAATAATAATATACGATAAGTTTTATCATTATCTGTCGATAAATATGAGAGTTGTTTGCCTACTCTCTATAAGATTAACATGGGCAAGAATATGCAGGTTTGCTGCTGTGAGTAACGCTGAAAGTAAGTGTTTCCAGCGTAAAGAATTTATATTTTGACCATTTATACCAAGTTTCATCAACATCTGTCCACAAATAAAGGAGTTTACCTAATCTCTCTATGATTAACATGGGAAAAGAGTATACAGATTAGCTGCCATGATAAACACATAAACTACGATTTTTTAGCATAAATGTATGGATCTCAACCACATGAAGCTAAATATCAAGTTTCATCCAAAAATAATGGTTAATAAGTGAAACATTAATTTTTCTTTAACCTCCATAAGATTAACATTAGAGACCCAAAATACAACGTACTGTGTTTAGATTTTTTAATATCTCGGTAACCATTGGAGATAGAGAAAAACTTTAAGGAACTAAATTGTGTAGTTTTTAAGCTGATTATAATGGCGAAGGAAAAAATTTGAAATTTTTAAAAATTACATGGAAAAACGCAAAAAACATTTTTGGGGTTTAACCCCCCCCCCAAACTACCTGTTCCGATTGACTGACATGTCTGGTTTACGAACTCGTACGAGCAAATGCTGGAATACATGTCCCTACCAAATTTGGTCTCGATCGGACCATTTTTACGAGAGTTATCGTGTTCACAGACACACACACACCCACACACACACACACACACACACACACACACACACACACACACACACACAAATATATATATATACATATATATTTTTTTTTAACGACTATTGTTACCTAAAGACGAAAAAATAACATGGTCCCGGGCTTAAGTCTTAGCACGAGACCTACAGTAATAGCTTCTTTCCTAAGTGAAATTCGCTAAAATGACATGACAAAACTATTGATAAACTCCTTTACAAATAGTTTTCTTTAGGTCCAGAAACCCCTTTAGAACAAAAAGATTGGATTGAAAACTGCCAAATAAGAGTAATAATAGAAGTACTCGTGTGTTTGTGTCTAATCGCGACGATGAATGATACGCTGCGTTATCAGTGTCATCAAGCCCGTCGTTAACAGCCAGTGAGCAAGTGAGCCAGTTGAGCTGACGGAGATGGAGTGACCACGGACCAGTCGGGATGAAGAGTGTTGCTGTGGCGGTGGGTGCGGGCGTGGCCCTGCTCCTGGGGCTAGCCACGGGGATGCTGGGCTGGCGCTCATCTCGCACCTCACACTCCTCACACTCCCCACGGTCATCACTAACCTCCCTTCCCTCGTCCACTGTCAGCGAACCTCAAACCACAGAACGTCCGACAACCGAAGTGGCTCTACTGAGTAATGCAACGCTAAACACCACCGAGGTCAGTTACTAATATACTAATTTTAACAATTGAATGGGTCAAGTCAATAATTGTCTATGTAGCAACAATACAATTGTGGGGGACAACAAAACCTTCTCAATGAATTAATACCAATTTTATAAATTTGAATTTTTTCTCAGATGTACTTTTGTATGTTTCTAACACATTAGTGTACCTAGTTCTTAACAATGTATAAGTTTATTGTAGATAAAAATAAAAATATGTGATGTACTTGGTCAGCTTACTTGGTAACTTCTTCCCTTAAGTTAAGGGGTTTTATCAGAAAATACGAGACATTTTATACTTTAAGTTATTATGTGTTTAAATTCTGTGTAAATAACAAGCGGTTTGACTCTAAAATTGTTCAGAAAAATATAGAAAAAGCATCTATCATCATACATCTGCATCCTGATGGGAAGAAATGACTATGTACACTGTACTTGGGTAGTTACTGACTTGAGGTAAATTATCTTCCTCATTTAAAACCAGCCAAATATTTGGACTTTGGGTGGTTTTTGTCTTAACGATATTCGCTTTCAGAAATAGAACAAAATGGCGGTCTTAACTCAATTTCGAAACAAATGTCACTTGGGCGATTCTTGACTTGAGCCATTCAATTACAGGCTTTGTTAACGGCTTGTTTACGCATGTTGGAAATTTAATCGTTATGTCACAAGGACCACACGTGAAAAATTTCTCTATGACCTCGTTTTAAATGATCCAAACAAAGTAACTTTCGTGTGTAAAGTGAAGCTATATATTAGTTGATTATTTGCTTCCATTTTGTTCTTTAAATTCTGTGAACAATTAACTGTTACGTAACCTTTTACCAATTACAACGCGACGGGTTCTTCCAAGTTTCGTATTAGCTTTCGACAGAGAGACGTCTGAATTGTTTATGTAAAGTGCTATGTATTTAGTTCCCGAATACGTAACTATTTACTCGTACCTAAAAACATGTATAACAGCTGATCTCTTTGTTAACAGCAGATTTGTTCATTTATCGGGTCACATCACAGTATTTACATACATCCTATATAACTAAAGTGGACTGAATAAGCTTAGAGTTCAAATTGATGCTAACTAACTTCTTCTGCTATGGTATTCACAAGAGCTCTATTAAGCACGAACAAAAATACCTATTTAATTAGGCTAAAGTGTCTGGTGATTCTACTGTCGATACAAAAGTCTGTAGGGCCTAAAACTGAACCCCGCGACATGTATCGGAAATTTAATCCTGCGTGGAAATATTTCTCAGGCTGACACTTCAGGGAATGATTATTTGCAATGATAATACCAAGAAAAGAGCCGATTCTGGAAAATTCGTATCCTTCAGATCGGAGACCAGATTCACCACTCTTGATTTTTGAAAATATACAGTAGCCAATGTGGGTCATTACATATACGAGTATTAATGCGTTTTTGCGTTTAATTATTCCAAGTGTAGAATACACTCAAAGTATCCTACTTATAGTAATAAGTATTTAAATCTTACTGTTGTTGTTACATCGGCAATCATGTAGATATGACGTAAAATTAGTAACTACCAATTGCCTTATAAAATGAATACTCAATTCACGAATTTTGAAAATTAAAAAGGATTTGTATTTGTCCAAAAGTGGCGAGGTTAATTGGTTAGTAGGTAACTGTTTGTTATAGACTAATAATTCAAAATAGAGTACCAATTTATTTATTATTTTGAGCTGTAGTCCAGTAAATGACCAGTTTCCCGTGTCCAAACAGTACAGGTTTTCATGAAAATTTAGGATTTAGGTTCTAGGTACCCTCTATATCAAAGTCTACCTCTTCTTGTGGGTGAAAATGTTTTTGAAAATAAGTCAAGAAATCGATAAATTGACTAATTTTAAGCAACTTTTATTCACTAGAGTTTTTCTGAAACTCAATACTTTTTGACTTTCAGTCAAAACCGAGTAAATTTGTCGGTTTTCAGGCAAAAAACACGTTTTTAGATAGTTACAAATAACTCGATAAATATCCTCATCGAAAACCCTGTAGTAATCAAAATTGATTTATGAAAAAGAAAAAAATAATACTGTATTTATTATTTCAAAAGACTCAATAAATCTAAATTAACGCTTATTAAATGTTGATTGGTATTTTTAAACGCAAAAATGGAGAGTTTAAGCATACAATAACCGAAAATCAATGCATTTTCGGGGTAAACTTACAGAACCTTTTTTAAAGAACTTTTAAAAAAAATATTAAATTTTATTATTTTTTATGTTTATACCGTAGTTTTAAAACTAAGTGAAGCGAGTTATCAAATCTTGCACATTAGATTTATATACAATCGTGTAACAAATATCATGCATTGTCAATATTTAAAATAATAAAACCAAACATATGACATAGGAACATTTAATGAGCATAGCGCCCCTTAAAACACCTCAGAGATTTAAAAATTCCGAGACGGAGTAAAAGGCACTCGACACAAGAAACTCCTTTAAGTGTCTTTTAAATAGGGGAAGAGAGCCTTGGGATTTTATTGACCTGGGCAATTTGTTAAAAAATGTGATGCCTCTGTAAAACGGACTCCTCTCAAAGGCTTAAGTTATGAAGAGTAAGCTAAAATATTGATTGCTAATTTTTCGTTACTAGGGATAATATAACCATCTCTTGTACCCCATTTGAAAAAACATTATCAATTTACAATCCGTTTAATTTATATTCTTATTATAAGTTCTGAGTGTTTGACCTGCTTACTATTGGTTTTTGTTTTTTAAAAACAAAAACTCCAAATTGGAGTTTTAATTTTTTTATAAAAAGAGAGTAAGATAAAAATCTGTTTAAGGTTTGTCGGCTTTTGTGCAAATTACCTACCTTTTTTAGCATTAACGTTTTTAAAAATAAGATCTGAAAAAATATTATTTACATGAACTCTTTTAAAGTTCTATAAAATGCTTTTTAAGAGATTTGTTTGACTTATATACTAAGCGTATTATGGTGATAAAAACGAAAAACATTTTTTATGTAAAATATATTAATGTATTGATACCAATGAACTTTAAACAGGCAATAATTCAGTTTGCATTGGGTCTGCTGAAATACTAAATACACCAATCTTTTCACCTTTCTTATGAACTACAATTTTGGTAAGAGAAGACTCATCGTGCCCAGGATGTAGATGTGCTTCGTTGTCGACTGACCAGCCCCCAAAATTGTTACTCAATCTTGGCAATCAGGTGTTTAATACACTGCCTGAGGGAGTGTGTGATCTCCCTTAGTGAGTTTGAGTCACACTGAAGAGGTACCTGTTCAGTAGGCCGCTGTATTTCACCGAGCTCAGTGAAAAGCCACTCTTCTAATAAGAACTGCTGCCATCGTGAATAAAAAAATAGTTTTAGTAAGTAGACATGATCTAAACGACAACCATTGGTCAAAGATCAAGACGTCAAGTATTAAAGTAAGTAAGTATTAACCATGGAATTTTAACCAAATCATTATAGCTGTTTTTTAGAAATTAACCATAAACTGATGGTTGAGGTATTAAATTAAATTAGTGTATTAAATTAAAGTCTACATAATCTAAAAAAATCAAAACAATAGATTTGCTATTTTCTCACAAAAACAATGTTATCAGTTGGATAAAAATGTAATAAAGATCATAAAAGTGTTATAGGTCCTACAAATAGAAGTAACAACAGATACAACAGCTTAGTAACTCTCTCAAAATTTGTCCATTAAACTGTTTTTTCATTAGATGTAGAAAAAGGTAGAAAATAAAAGTGCACAGGTCACACTCTGACCAACTTTTTGTAATACAGTATAATTGTATCAGTTTTGGTCTAGACTTGGAATATCATCCAAGCCTGTAAACTCAGGGGTTATGAATAAAATCCTTGCAGATAGATATCTGTTTGAAATAAAATTACTTTTTTAGATTAATAATGCCTGGGAGGACTCGATCGGAAATTTCTCCTCGCCATCAAATTCAGCTGAGGATGTAAGTATGTCTATTATTGTATTATAGCTTTGAAATATTAATTATTGATTGATTTTCTTTAATTTTGGTCAATTTGGTAGAGAAAAAAGTCTAGATAGGGATGTCAAAAATTGCTCGAATAATTTTCTCTCAAGTTATTACATGTTATGGAGTAATATGTAAATTTCACAATCTCAAAACGGCGCGAGGATTTTCTTTAAAGGGTAACTAATTTGAGTAGAAAATAAGTTCTAGTAGGTCTAATGTCAAAAAAATGTGGTGTTTTCTTGTAATATAAGTAAAATATAAAAATTTAACATTACGCTTATGGAGAATCAAATGTAAACAATGCAAACCAAAAACAGCTGTTATAAACGTTTGAGTTCTTGATTGAAGACGGCAAAGACAATATGTAATTTTCATAAATATTTATTTTATCTATGTAATAAATGTAAATTTATCTGGTTACTAAACAATTTATAAAAACTTAAGGATAACATTTAAAATAAAAAAAAAACAGAAAAAGTATTTCCAAAATATTCCGTGTTTTGATAGAATAACGTATTCGTTGTATTGCTAAGCACTGTAACAAACTAATAATTATGTAAATTAAATCTCTCTGCTTTTCAATCCTCATTCCGTAAAAAATCAGTTGATCACAGAAATAATAACGGTAAGGGTAATTAAACAGTAAATGATCGGCTTTGGCTTTTGGAAAAATTAAATGACATCGAATCGACTAACCTCGTAGCCGAGTGTAAATGTCGGCCTCAAGAATATATCGCAGCCATCCTCATAATGTGAAATAAATGTTATATTAGTAATAATGTGTAATTTTTAATAATATAAAAATTCTTACTCTAACAGTGTGTCACATATTGTATTATAGCTCTATGTAAATATTAGGGACAATTAATTATTGTCTAAGTGTTTGGTCTACCAGTCTTGGTCAGGGCTAAACGTCCTAAAACGGGCTAAAAAAGTCCTCAGCTTATTAGCCTGCTTAGTCAGGGCTAAATTACATGGTGAATATGAGTGATCAGTCTATCAGCCTTATTCATCAGGGCTCAATATATATGGTATATGGTAAGTGCTTGTGTATCAGTCTTAGACAGGGTTAAACATGTGGTGTCTAAGTACTTGGTCTATCAGTTTTAGTCAAGGCTCAAAATATGGTGTTTATGTGCCTATCTATCCATAACATGCAGACTCTTCTCTACTCTCTCCACTTTGGTAATCCAAAATCCTGAGACCTCTACTTGAACACAAACGTAACTCTAAGTTTATAAAGAATTAACTAGACTTGTAATCTGATTCACATAGCATTTATTCTTCTATAAACATATCTATATATATATGTATATATATAATTCTATATATATATATGTATATATATATATATATATATATATAAAATTTAGTAATTCAATTCCCTTTAATATTATCTTCTAAAATGCAAAGTAAATCTTTGATAAAAGACTTAATTAATAAAACTTAAACACCCCTTTAAAATTTCCTGAAGAAATATTTCGTAACCCAGAGAACCGGAGCAGCCAAATCACTTAACAAAGGTAGCCTTCCCTGGGTACCTCTGTTCCTACCCCTGAGCCAACTGACCCCGAATCTAACCCTCCCTACCTAAAAAAAATTTAAAAAAACCGAGCTGCCCTTGAAGAGTGCCGAAGCGAAGCAAGGCTGTCCCAAGGCAGATGGTATATCGCATGTGGTAGCTTTTTACATGCAAATGTGTCCCAGTATAAACATGTAGCTTATAAAGCTAAAATTGTTAATATTATAAAAATTAATCTTACAGTATATTAAAAATAATTTACATACTAAACAAATGTGACCCTGTCACATATCTCAGCCTTGGGCAGTGCCTTCAGGAGAATCTTTACATACACTCTTCCCCTTGATCCCCAATAACAATAACATCAAAAATGTAATCAGAGCAGACCACTTGTTATTACATAAAAATATGTGATTTGAACATTTTCAACAGGTGCTCATTATTTGGGTTAGTTAATAATTTTTACAAATTTAAGGAGGGAGTTTAAAATAGTTTTTAGAAGCATACCTTTTTTGCAGAACAAAAGATTACGACACAATTAATTGGAGGTTGCTTTGTAAATTACTGTGATTATGTAATTATTTGTGACAATCTGTTATATTTTTAGCTAATATTTGTGTACATATGAATATGTTAATTAAGTGTTTGAATTTGAAGCTCTCGAAGGGTCAAGCAGAAACCAACGTGATTCAGCATTAGTAACAGACCAGTGTTAAGAACTTTTTATGAAAAATGTATTTATATTAAAGGTGATAGGAAATGTATAGTCAAAGGTAATACCAACAACAATTTTATTCTAATATTGAAATATGAATTGTCTTTGGTAATACTGTAACACATTCTCATCAATTTATCAGAACTTGTACTTTATCATAACCATTCCCAAAACCTTTTTTTTTCTATGGATCTTGAAACAAAATGAGGTAATACACCAAACAATGAATTTGATCAAACATATAATTATAAAAAAATATATGACCATGAATAATATCAAAATTTAAATGCAATTTAAATAAAAAAAGTTCACAATAGATTATATATAGATTTAATTAAATTACTATTTTACAGATTGGTGTTGGCTTGGAAGACATGAATCGAAATTCCTCTTTGCCATCTAACTCAACTGAAGATGTAAGTAAAATCAACTCTCTTTATCAAATACCAAGCACTGACTCATCTATCCATTGCATAGCTCAAACTATTATTGATATAGAACTTTTAACATTTACATAGATGTTCCTTTTACATTTTAAATAACTGCTAATTTTCAAAATTTAAAATCTTATAAATTTTTTTAGGGGTAACTTTAAAAAAAATAGGACTATACTTTGTACTTAACAGACATTTCAATCTCTAGCACCAAAAAAAATGAATCAAATCTTTCATCTATTAGAACATTTTCAGTGTTTAATTAAATCTCACATTTTTTAGTCCTGCACAGTTTTGATCCATCACAAAAAGGTTTTGCACTATTTTTGAAAAATCATAAATGTAAACAAACTGGTGACTAAGCACTAGTTAGTAGTAGGTCATTGGACTAAACGACTGATCCAATCAAATTTAAAGTTGACGTGATGACAACTAAATATTGAGATGAATACTGATTAAACAAAATGATCATACACATAAAGAACATCAAACATTATTTATTCTTTGACCAACTGTTTCATGGTAAATTTAATGCATACAGCTAACAGATATGTATTTATATCAACATTATGGTAAACATAATGATGAGAATCACTATGAAGTTAATGGAGTATAATATTTGTTGGTAAAGATTTTAATGATCAGGATATAGATTACATAAAGATGGGACAAGAACTGCTGATAGAAGCTACAACTATTTTGAACACTGGGATCTGGGACTTTGAGCGAAGGACAGAGGAAGGAGATGCTATTTTCAGCAGACAACTGGACAACGGCAACATGGTGTACAGACTCACTGTGAGTACTGAGTAGCTCTGGGACTGTGGTGTGTCCTGTAATCTGTAATCTAATTATGAATGGTTGTAAATTTTGGTCAGGCACGGCCCTAAGGACTTTGCAGCCTAGTGTGAGATAGGCAACCGCCCCCTCCAATATCCTGTCTAAATGTTACGCCTTAGCTCTACCCCTTCCTTAAGCGATCGCCAAACTAAAGTGTCTCCACTGTGGTGAGATCGCACCACAGTGTCTCCCTAAAGTCTTAAATAATTATGTACTAGGTGTACCAGGTGTAAATTACACATTTTAAAGTTTTTTCATTTAATAAGCTGGTTCATGTTTATAGTTGCACAAATATATTTTTGTTTTATAATCTGACTTAAAAATTTGCCTGAAGGTTATCATCTATTTTTTTAATTTAAAATTTTCTGTTTTTTAAAATTTGTTTCCCACCCCCAAAAATTTGCCTCCTAAGGCGCCTCTGGTCCTCCAGGGCCGGCCTTGATTATGGTCACCGGGTTATTGATATGCAACTAAGTACCAATAGTTCAATGCGGTAGTATGCATCACAGGTACATTGTAGGTTTACCAGAAAGACCATCCTCATAATTAGACTAGTTTGAAATTTAGAGAAAAAATTGTTGTTCCATTTCCACGTTAAATTTTTGGTGTCTTAGATGCTTTTGGCTGTTGGGCTATTAATTAACAGTCCTGTCTAAGGAGCATGTCTGCCTTAGTAACAAGTCTACAAGATTGCGCCAAATTCATCCAACACTCATTTCTTATTCATACTTGGCTTAAAATACCTACCTGAATAAGTCACTATTTTATTGAAAAAATATTGATTTTTCAAACGTAGGCTTTCACGGCCGGTTTTAATAATGTAAGTTGATTTTTCGGAGTCAACCACGTTGTCATATATTTTGTTCTCGTATTGCCAAACTTTTCGCCCTTGCTGTGAAGTGGCATCCTCAGTGGCTAGGCTGAGACTGAAGGGTTGTTGTCCAAGCGCAGGTAGGCGGAAGGGTCATCTGCCCTGGTGGGGGTGGGGATGACCACATGGACCTGCCAATTAGCCATGTTTTTTTAAGATGTTATTGTGAAAGTTTTTGTAAAACAGGTTGCCAAGATTGGGGTAAACTAAAGCTGCTTTATTTGTTAAAATTATTCATGTGTTTCCTTATTTCTATGGCTTCTCTAATTCTTATGGGGTAAACAAGTGGGCAAGCAAAAGTGGGTGCTAGTAAGTCCTTGTGTTTTGTCAAATTCAATAGTTTTGTGGTGTAACTGTGTTCTGCTACAGCTGATTTCTCAGGATCTTCCTTTTTTAGTATGGTGGATGTTTTCTTTGAATCTGGTGGAAATCATTCAATAAAACCCGCCTAACTCTAAATATAACCCGTAAACTATAAATATAACTAAATACCCTAAGTATAACTAAATATAAAACCCGTTTGGAGATGGTTTCTCCTTTGTATACGGAACCACAAGAACACGGAACTTTTGTATACACCTGACGAACGTAATGGAATTTTGTCTTTGCTGTTGGGCATATGAGAAATGAGTGTAGGGTAATTGTAGTGTGATCTTGTAGTCTTGTTACTGACTAAGGCTGACATGTTCCTTAGATAGAACTGTTAATTGATAGCCCAACAGCTTATGGCATATCTAAGGGACCTAAAGTTTAAGGTTTAACCACTACCTCTGAGTTACAAATTGGTCTAAGTATGAGGATTTTCTTTGCGTATTAACGTATATTAGTGTGGACGTTAATCCACACAAGAGAATACTACACCCACCGACAATTGCTCACAACTAACCACAATTTGTGACCTCAAAGTAGCTGTATTACAGGACACGCCATGGTCTGTATGTCTCTACAGGTACCATTTATATATTTTAACCATTGAAACACGTGCATGGAACTGGTATCTTATTAAGAGGCTTATTAATGTCTGAACTATCATTACAGAACTGGCAATTTTCGCGATTGAATTAGATTGATTGAATAGTTTAAAATATGTCCATATAATGAATGAAATTAGACTATGATAGTTGAATTACAATTTGTACTATCACAAAACTATGAGTTAAAAAGTTTGGCACAAAATGTAAAATTTATTTGCTACAAGAAACATCCCCAATAACAACATTCCCTCTTTGAAGTTATCCTTTTTGGATTTGTTTCTGATTTCCCAGGTCAAGGTTTTGAGAAATCGAATAATGAAAAAATATTTTTGCCTTCTATTATTAAATGAACAAATGATTTGAATATACTGTAGTAAAAATTAATGAATTTGTCATGCAGGGAATTGTCGATATGCCTCCCCAAGATCTTCTTGTGATCATCTGGGACGGTTTGGCTGACTACCCTAAGTGGAATCCATCCCTTTTGGAATGCAGAGTCTTGGAGGTTTGTTATTTTTTTCTTGGGTTAATCCACATATTTGACTTCACCATCCCATTTAGGCAGGACTTCCATGTACGTTCTCCAATCCTTCTGCTGGGGTCAAAAATTTTAAAAATAAGATCACTTCGTCTTCAGTTTTTTAAGTAATCGGATGACCATTTCAGTTTTAAAAATCACATTTTCATTTACACGTTAAGTTCAATATAATGACAAAATCTAAAATATTTCTGTTAAAAATTTCAACTATAAAAACATTTAATACAAGAAAAAAAAGTGAATTAATTTAATTTATATACTTAGCAGTAGGGACTAAGTGAATTAGGGAACTAAAAGATGATTATTTAAGAATAAAAGTTGTTAAAAAATAAATAAACAATACACAACAGTGACCCTTTAAATCAGAGAATTTCAGTTGGAGAAGGACTGGTTGGAAAAAATAAGTATTTACTTTTATAGAATAATTGATAAAGGAACTGTAACAAGAAGAATGTGTGACAGTCATAACTGGGCGCGTAAACTACTGGCATACAATCCAATAGTGTTGGGTTTGATCTCAATCATGCATGAATCATGATAGAAATGAAATTTTCATCTCAGACTGCCACCGTGCTTAGAAGGTGAGTGGTAGTCTGCAGCAGTTTTTAGGTCTCGTCAGAGGCACTAGTGGGACCTGAAAACTCTGATACTAGATCTTGTGTAGAGTGTTACACAAATATTTAATTTTTATCTCTCTCCAGAAGATACCCAGAGATATATGAACAGTGACAGACCTTAGGTGGTGAAAAATACAATGGTATACACCTTGGAGACACTTAGCTGGAACTTAAGCATATATGAAACTAGAAGTAGAATTTTACTATCATGATATTTTTTACAGTATGAACAGCACTTAAAAATTGTCATGTCTGAAATATCAATGGTTACTAGTTCTGGTCAATTCATTGAGACTTTGAGTTTAAAGTGATTCCATAATATAGCTTTTCAATGATCTTCTCCACATTTACATTTATATTTATATTTCCATGTATATTTTATTTACAATGAGTAGGGTATACTCTATTTAAGTTTTTAGACACCCAAGTTTAGTCAAATAGCACAAAGTCTTCTGTTGTTGCCTCCATTATGTTTGTAAGTGTGCAAACAAGTCTTATGCACCAGTATGCTACACATTGTGGATATTACTGCATTTTAAAGGACAAAGTATAGTACAACTTCATGTATTGTACAAGTTCCAAGAGCTTGAATACTATTTTTGCATAACAAATCTTTTGATTTTAATTTTTCCTCTAATAGTAATGAAACAGTTGGCTGTGATATTGAAATATTATAAATAAATGAGAAAAATTTAACATAATTTAAAGAAAATTAATTTAACAGGGCATGTTTACAGAAACTAAATGATCAAACAGATATATCGTATACGGTATCCGCTCCAGGGGCACGAGGTTATGTCGCAAGTAGAGACTTTGTAAGCCTACGACATTGGGACCTTCGCCACAACACCTACATCGCAGCAAGCAAGTCCATTGACTTTCTTGGAGCGCCCTCCAACCCTGACTATATCAGGTAACCTCAGACAGGCCAGTGAGACCATAATTTAATCAATCAATATTGACACATTCGTTGTCAAAAAGCTAATCAGAAGAGTGAGAGGGTATACATCAGACACTTGTTTAGTAATAGACCCTTTAAATCATACAAAACATAGTGAATAGTGACAATGACTGAAGAAACTGGTGATTTTTTAAAATTATAAATATTGTGAATGCATTTGTCTCATAACATTTCACAAATTTTACATTTTTATAAAATTTCCGTATCCCTTTAAATGAAAACGTTTAAATAAATACAACCATTTGAAAGAGTTTATCATAAAAAGCTATTTTCTCTATTGGACTCTTCCCTAAAGCAGAAACATGATATAATATGTGCATGGTATTTATAAATTCAATTTTTGTTGTATTTCAAGCAAAACCATCTGGACAGTCAATAGTTCTTGTTTCTTCTACTGTAACACGACATACACGATTTAATGCTATAGAAGAAATCTTACCTCCAAATTTCCACTTCTGTTTTTAAGAGAAAGTTTTAAACCAAAAGCCATGCTTCTCAAACTCTTCCTAACAGATCCTAGGTGAAACTACTCCCATTAGAGCATAATGTTTACTAAAGTATATGAAACTCATAACCCTTACTCATGCTCATGTCATTCAACCTGTAGTTGCCCAGTTATCAGTAAATAATCATACAAATTTAGATCCTCTAAGTGGTGATCCATCCAAGAACGATTTCCGGTGGCTGCCCATCACCAGTTGTCTTATCCCAATAGTCTTGATGTCTGTTGCAGAAATAGGAACGGCCCAGGTTATATAGAGCTGCGCCCCCTGAGCAGTGATCCACCCAAGAACGATTTCCGGTGGCTGCCCATCACCAGTTGTCTTATCCCAATAGTTTTGATGTCTGTTGCAGAAGTAGGAACGGCCCAGGTTGTATGGAGCTGGGCCCCCTGGGCAGTGATCCATCCAAGAATGATTTCCGGTGGCTGCCCATCCCAGTTGTCTTATCCCAATATTCTTGATGTCTGTTGCAGAAGTAGGAACACCCCAGATTGTATGGAGCTGCGCCCCCTGAGCAGTGATCCATCCAAGAATGATTTCCGGTGGCTGCCCATCACCAGTTGTTGTAGTGTACCCTAGCAGGAAGTAGAACTCAGTCGAGTTCTGATTGCTGCTAAACACCAGTTGTCATTTCCCGATAGTCATGATGTCTGTTGCAGAGGCAAGAACGGTCCTGGTTGTATGGAGCTGCGTCCTCTGAGCAGTGATCCGTCCAAGACTGAATTCAGGTGGCTGCTCAACACCAGGCTTAATGGCTGGATACCCTCCTACATTGCAGATAAGGCTTACAAGAAGTTCATGGCCAAATATATGACTTTCCTACGTGAATATTGTAAAATTATAAAGCAACGTGCAACCGATTTTACTCTATCGTCTACTACTGCTAAAAATATCACGGATTAGATTTTTAGTACTATAACGTTATTTATTTTATAATTTTATACTAATTGCTTTTACTGAAAAATGGATATCAGGTTATCCTGTTTCATGCGTTCTGCATGTTGATGTAAGAATATTTATAAATATTAACAAATTTTATTAGTTTTTTTAGTGAAAATATTGAATTTGTAATAACTTCTATTTGCGATTTGTTTAGAAAATGAAACATTTTTCTATATGCTATCCGAAATAAATAAAACTTTTTCAAGATTTGTAACGAATCTGTTATTTACTTCAATCTTTTAAATTTAATAATTCATGTAAATTGAAAAAAAGATTTACATTTTTTTGCTTGTTAATTTCAATTTTTATTATTTAAAATAAAGAATCATTTTTGTATGTGATATTATCTCAACAAGGAAACAGGTTATTTGTTCACAAATGTATATTAGTGTATGGTTAAGTTTAATGCTTGAAAAAATTGGGTAAATGATGTTTTCGACATCATCCTGTCTCCTTTTTTATCAACTTTCACCAATTACAACTTAACTTATAACTTTTTCACCAATTGCAACTGAGTATTTCAAAATATGTCGCCTATCATAACAGAAAGTAACATCTTCTATCGAATAATGTTCAATACATATTCAATGCGTAATACAATGTGACCTAAAACGGGATTTTCCAATACCTGTTACGTTAGCACATGCTACCCCATGTGCTAACGTAAATCCTGTAAATTAACAATATTTTTTTAATTTTGTAGATGTGCGTAAATCAATTTATCATCGGAATATAAATTAAAATGGCTAAATTGTATACATTTAGTACAAAGTATCCTGTATAAGTACAATAGACGTACCTATTGCATGGTGTGAGTTTAGCTTTGGCAATCTGACAGGTTGGAACGATATCAAATCATCGATTCTTCTACCCTGATTGTTTTCACACAATTTTAACGTGGATAGAGTTTATGTACCTACCCCATTGACGCTTTTTGACAGAATAATAATACACAGAAACAGTATACTGTAAAAAGTAAATAAAAGCTGAAAATCACATAATCTCAATAGCAATAATTTTTCTATTGCCTTTTAATCATATTTTTCCAAAATAATGTAAAATGCTCATAACGAGTTTGACGAGGATCTATTTTTACAGCGAAAACTCATCGCGTAACACTTGTTTCCAGAATTGTTCATTATCTTGCAGAATATGAATAAATGGATTATAGGAGGGGATTTTCAACATGTATATCCTTTGTGCTAGGACCTATACTCCTTACCTACCTTACCCCGTAGTGCTACAGACCAATCTTCTTGCCATCTTCGTCTAGGCCTTCCTCTTTCTCTTACTTCAATTATGTTGCTGTTCATGATCACTTTTGGAGCCTATCTTCTACATTCATCCTCTCGATCCATCTTAATCTTGAAGATTTAATAAACTTAGCAGCATCTTATCTTCCAAACATCTTATTTGTTTCATGGTTTTTTTCTTACTATTCCAAACTTCTCCATCTTTAACCAGGCTGCATACTCTTCTATTATCTTTCTTTAAAAAATGTGCAGAGCTTTTATGAGCTTTTTTTAAATGTGCTTAATGCCCATGATTCAAATCCATAAGTAACATCTGGTCTTACTAGTGCTTTATAGAGACTGATTTTGGTTGCAATGGGAAATAATTTTGATCTCAGCACATGACAGTTTGGGAAAAAACTCTGTTACCAGTCATTACCCTATTATGTATTTAATTTGATATCACATTTTTCTGGTTAAGAGAGGTCCCAAATTATTTTCATTCTTTCACTTCATAAAACGTGTGTTCCTTTATTTTTATACCATCAGCAGCTATCCTAGTTTCCCATTTAGCGATCTTTAAGTGTATAGTCAAACGTGTATTGGATTATAAATATAATGTTTAGTAATAATAATCTTTATTAATGAAACCTTAAAATTTGGTCTGTATTACTATTAAGTTTAAGCTTAAGTTTTTAGAGTTTGGACAATTTTCTCCTTATTCAAAATGGACAACGTTTTGATATCCTTTATATTAAATATATTTAGTGCTGTCTGAGAAATACTCAGTGTAATTTAAGAAATGATTTTCATAACCAATGAAAAAATTTTTGAATAATTAAAATAATGTTAATACGTATTAAAATAAAACTACTATAGCAGCACTCACATTCTATCTAATTTAGACAGTTTTGTGTCATCATGCACCTAAATATTCTATTCATTCCGATTTGTATACTTTCAAGAATAAAATTACCATTACCTAAAGACAGGGTAATGGTTAAAATATGTTAATAATAGAAAATAGTTGAATATACTATTTTATGTAGTTTAAAACAAATTCCCTTCCACCTGTCCCGAACTCCGGAAGGCTAGACACATATTATATTATGATGTAAATAGAGTGTAAAAAGAATAACTGCAGTTCTTATTACCTTCGCAATCCCATAGGCTACAGTTCAAGTCTGCAACATATCTAACTTAAACGTAATGAATAACCAAGAAAATACAAACATTTTAATTAAAGAGATATTTTATTTGAATTCATTATTCTGTTGTGATGGAGTCGGTCGCCAGTCTACGTACGGAGCTGATGCATGATACAGCACGACTAAACGTCATTCACCTCTCTTTAGTGAATTCTTTTCTTTCCCCCTTTGATCAATAACTAACTGGCCATGAACTGTTGCCAATAGAACAGAAAGTGATTATGTATGTAGTTGCATTATTATTATTTTATTTTCCAGTAAAATATAGTTACCACCCAGATATATATATATATATCCAATGTTTAATAATTAATTATTATGCTTTTTATGATAAAAAAATGGAAAATATAATTCTCTGGATAACCACTTTACCTTTAATTTATCCACCAACCATCTTTTTGCAACAATCAAGTGAATAGTTATACAATGCTGTCACAAAATTAGTATTGCTCTTATGGGACTAAAATCTAAGATGGGGGACCTTAACAGTTTTCATTAATGCCACCATATTTTTTGTGGGGGGAGAAGGAGTTAATGCTTATGCACATCGGCGAGTCCCAGTAGTGTGGGTGGCACTCACACTCACTAAACCCTCCCCCTCATCTCCTAGGACTAACCTGGAACAGTTTTACTCATAATTGGACCAGTGCAACCATACTGGATCACAGTCCCATTGTAACAATGTTGAGTAATTGTGTTCTCCACTGCTTCCAACTCCGAAGGGCACGCACTGGTTCCCAAGGCTTGAGGTTCAAATCTCCCCAGTGCCCCACCCCAGTGGCTTTTCGCTACGTGCTGATGTCCCAACTCACTGTAAATCCACGCTGAACAAATTAAAATTAATATAATTATTTATAAAGTGTAGTTTCACGTAGCTATTGAGCATAGTTTCACTACTTAAAATTATTTTGCAAGATAGATACTCACCTCTAAAATAATAAATCATAGAACACTTAAAATTCACAAAATTTATTTTAAAATTCGCATAACTAGTGTCACCAGAGTACGACTCCGCTGTTCAGATTAGATTAGATTAGATTTAGATTAGATTAGATCATTGAAATGGCAACCATACTACAATATGTATAGGTATTTTAAGCCAGTATGAATGAGGATTGAATGTAAGATGATTGCGGCGCGATCTTGTAGTCTTGTCACTGATTAAGGCTGACATATTCCTTAGACAGGACTGTTAATTAATAGCCCAACACCCAATGGCAACTAATGGACCTACAGTTTAACGTGGAATCCGAACCACGGCCTCTGAATTACGAATTGGTCTAATTATGAGGATTGTCTTTGTGGATTAACGTGTATTCAATAGTGCGGACGTTAATCCACACAAGAGAACACCACATCCACTGACCATCTCTCACAACTATCCACAACTAGTAACTTCCAAGTAGCTGGATTAAACGACGTCGCCACCGCCCAGTCAGATCCCCTCACTGTCACCAGACTTCGCTCAGATCAGCAAACGTTTTCTAGGGAACCTATATTAGTTATTGCATTAGGACCAAATTGTAAATATGTACTGTATATTGTCTTGCACACATCTCCTAGTTTCAGCACTAACCGACGTGGCTTCGCTCACATTAATTATAACTAGGATGTGATATTATTATCTGGAATTCTTCATCCGGACAAAATAGTAATAGTTGCTTTAGTGACGTAGTGGTCCAGTTCTAACAGTAACAGTTTTTTAAGTAATGGTCATTATTCACTTTCACAGTATAATGACATTTTAAACGAGTGATACTTCATTAAAACGGTTCAAATAATCACACTAATTTAGGAAACGAAAAACAACTTTATAAAACACATTAAAATATGTGAAAGAAAAGTTCTTCAGGAAAATTTCCCCATAGCTTACACGCAAATGAGTCAAATACTCAATGCAAAAGGTTCACGACATCACTCTCAAAATCAGTTGCCTCACCGTATCATACAGAAAACTCACGCAAAGTCCACAGAGAAAGTAAATATTGGTAAAGAGTTTAAACAAATTGCTCCCTAAGACATTACTTACGTCATTACGCTCAGGGTAACGCGTTGGTTGACCTAGTAAGTAAATCAAAGTTTGCTGATCGGTCACCTGTGGCTAGCTAGCCTATGTGACTTGAGCCGTTATTGAACATCGCTGTCTATAATTTACCGCACAGACCCTAGTCTTTCAAAGGTTGTCATGTTAAAATCCATTAAAATGTAATATTATTCTTAGGTACCAGAAAAGTGCCGTTAGCCACAGTTCAAGCGATCAAAGCCACCATCTTGAATCGATCATGGTTTGAAGTTTCTCCGTTTTTTCAATAAATAATTAATGCATTTAGCCACTGATTTGTTATTTTATGTTTTTTCTTGATACGGTTGAATTTATTCAAAAGTAAAGACTCATGTTAAGGTGCAATTTTTAAGTGTTATCATTTTTTGGTAAATGATAAAAATTGAAACCTTTTCTTAGTACGCCTCTAGAGCCTAGTAAGAATATTTGTGCTAGTGTCATGGCCTAAATCACTATAGTTTACAGATATTTGATCAGTCAGTGCTATTTGACTTTTATAAATATATCATTACCAATTGTATATAAATGCATTGTCTTGCACATTATGTGGCAATAAAGTATTTATTAAAGAGCAAATTATTCTTAGCACAGTGACTCTGAATTATTTATACTTAGAGTCTTGTAGCCACCCACATAGAAGACCACATAGTCACATAAAGACGTAGCCAGAAATTCAATCGTATATAAATGCATTGTCTTGCACATTAATTACACACACTCTGAATTAGATAGACATGTGTTATCAGAGGCGTATTCCAAATTTCATAAACGTATGGCCTCTGAATTCGAATCAATAAAATATTTAATTACATTAAAAAGCCGTGGAATAACTACCATGCATTTTTTAAAACGTAAGATAAATCATTTTCATTTGAAGATTCGAATACATCACTCAAAACAATCACTTCGAATACATTATTTAAAACACCTTGACACAAAAAACGATTTAAAGGCGCTTATAAATTTTGACAAAAAATTATTTTTTAAATGTGTATTGCAAGAATGATTGAAAATATTGTCTCATTTGCGAGCTTGAAAATGGTAGCTTATTAGTCAAATCTGATTAATATAATTGAAAATTTTTTGATATTTCAAGAAATATTCACCGTGGATATTATTAATTTATAGTCTAGTATACAGTGTTCTTATAATTAAGTAACTTTATTTTAGATTTAAGTAGGTCCTGACATATGTCTGATATAGTTTCACTTTATAATTTGGTTTGTGAATTATAAAACAGCTGTTCTATTAAACTAATATAATTACTTCTATTAAGTTTAATTTATATTATTTTCTATAAACGGCCTTAACAATCCCAATTGAGTGTAGTCAATTACATTTTTACGCTATAGTGTTCAGACATGTTAAGATCATCAAGTATCAAAAATACAAATTTTAATTTTATATAGATTAATAGTATTCAAAAATGTATAAACGTTTTGCCTATTAATATTATTCTGTTCGTTGTTCTTCAGAACCAAATCTGCGTGTTTTATGATCATAATGACAACCATTTAAAAATGTGCTTAACTACACCGCTGTATATGGACTGTATCAGCTTTGAAACGCGTCCAGCGTAAACAAGTAATTTACTAAATTAACAATTATTTGGACTTTTCCAACTTGTCTTGTGTTTAAAATCTACACAACGTTGCGAGAGTTGGTTAAACTACTCCCGTTTTCAAGTGCATAACGATATTTACATTTATATAAATTTTTATTGTGTTTTTCGACCGGTTTCTTTTCGATTTATAAATAGCCCTTTGTTTGTATATAAGTAAATATCGTTAGGCACTTGAAAATGGGAGTAGTTTAACCAACTCTCGAAACGTTGTGTAGATTTTAAACACAAGACGCGTTGGAAAAGTCCAACTAATTGTTAATTTAATAATTAATAACTAATGCTATCATGGATTTTCAAAAGTCTGAAGTAATTTACTGACACCTCAAGGCCATTTGAAAAGGTAAATAACTTTGAATAATATTAATGAAAATGTGTTAATCTGACCCGATGAATGTGTTATAACACCCCGGGGTCGCCACTGTGTGCAAATTAGGTTATATCCTGGAGGTGAGGACTGCAGAGTGGAGAAGTTCGCGTGTGACAGACGTCACGGTTCTGCCCCGGAGTCACACTTACCAGCGCACTGAGGAAAATGTCCTCGTCGCCATTGATGTCAACCTTGGATAACACTAATATCTTTCGATGAAAAAACTTAATTTAACAAGAGCTAAGCCAATTACATGTTCTCCTTTATGATACTTTTAGTATACCAAATTACATAACTTAAGACACAGAATGAAGTAACCCAAATTCTTACTAACTAATTATTTGAAATGAGAGTGTATTTGTTTGAAAAACTATACAAGTAATAACAATTTTTAGGCTTGACTTGACTTAACCTAAATAAACAAAATGTCATAAAATTTTTACAATAAAACTTAGAATCTTTAGTGTCTGCAGTTCCTCTGATTTGATTTTTGCAGCTATGATAAAAATTTCACGATTATATCGTGGTCTTCCAGTGACATTGTTGGTTAGTTTCTGAAAAACAAAACATATATGCAGTGTAAAAATACAAAGTACAAACAATTAATTATTGCACTGTGTAAAGTGTTTTATTACATTTAATGTGTTGTACACAGTGTAATATTTTATGTTTACAGTTTTGTACTGTGTATAGTTTATTTACATTTACAGTGTTTGTATATATAGTTTAACTAGTGTTTATTAATTTACGTGTGTTATTGTGTACACAGTGTTGATTTACATTTACAGTGTGTTGTACTGTGTATCAGTTTGTGGTTACATTGTGTTTGCACTGTGTACAAAGTGTTGATACAGTTTACAGTGTGTTGTACTGTGTATAGTGTTGCCCTAGGGGTTTACGTTTACAGTGTGTTGCACTGTGTACACCCCAGTGTTGCCCTAGGAGTTTACAGTTTACAGTGTGTTGTACTGTGTACACCCCAGTGTTGCCCTGGGCGTTTACAGTTTACAGTGTGTTACTGTGTACAAGTGTTGCCCTATTTACAGTTTACAGTGTGTTGTACTGTGTACTAGTGTTGCCCTAGGGGTTTACAGTTTACAGTGTGTACTGTGTACACCCAGTGTTGCCCTAGTTTACAGTTTACAGTGTGTTGTACTGTGTACTCCCATGTTGCCCTAGGGGTTTACAGTTTACAGTGTGTGACTGTGTACACCAGTGTTGCCTATTTACAGTTACAGTTATTGTACTGTGTACTCCCAGTGTTGCCCTAGGGGTTTACAGTTTACAGTGTCGTCATGCCACACAGTGTAGGCGTAGTGAGGGGTCACGGTAACGGGAGGGCGCCACGGTACTGCTCGCTCATGTTGTTTATGGTCACTAGATGTCAACCCCTCTAGCACCACAGTTGACAGTCGTCATGCCACACAGTGTAGGCGTAGTGAGGGGTCACGGTAACGGGAGGGCGCCACGGTACTGCTCGCTCATGTTGTTATGGTCACTAGATGTCAACCCCTCTAGCACCACAGTTGACAGTCGTCATGCCATACAGTGTAGGTAGTGAGGGGTCACGGTAACGGGAGGGCGCCACGGTACTGCTCGCTCATGTTGTTATGGTCACTAGATGTCAACCCCTCTAGCACCACAGTTGACAGTCGTCATGCCACACAGTGTAGCGTAGTGAGGGGTCACGGTAACGGGAGGGCGCCACGGTACTGCTCGCTCATGTTGTTATGGTCACTAGATGTCAAACCCCTCTAGCACCACAGTTGACAGTCGTCATGCACACCAGTGTGTTGTACTGTGTACTCCCCAGTGTTGCCCTAGGGGTTTACAGTTTACAGTGTGTTGTACTGTGTACTCCCCAGTGTTGCCCTAGGGGTTTACAGTTTACAGTGTGTTGTACTGTGTACTCCCCAGTGTTGCCCTAGGGGTTTACAGTTTACAGTGTGTTGTACTGTGTACACCCCAGTGTTGCCCTAGGGGTTTACAGTTTACAGTGTGTTGTACTGTGTACACCCCAGTGTTGCCCTAGGGGTTTACAGTTTACAGTGTGTTGTACTGTGTACACTCCAGTGTTGCCCTAGGGGTTTACAGTTTACAGTGTGTTGTACTGTGTACACCCCAGTGTTGCCCTAGGGGTTTACAGTTTACAGTGTGTTGTACTGTGTACTCCCCAGTGTTGCCTAGACAGTTTACAGTGTGTTGTACTGTGTACTCCCCAGTGTTGCCCTAGGGGTTTACAGTTTACAGTGTGTTGTACTGTGTACTCCCCAGTGTTGCCCTAGGGGTTTACAGTTTACAGTGTGATCGACTGTGTACTCCCCAGTGTTGCCCTAGGGGTTTACAGTTTACAGTGTGTTGTACTGTGTACTCTCCCAGTGTTGCCCTAGGGGTTTACAGTTTACAGTGTGTTGTACTGTGTACTCCCCAGTGTTGCCCTAGGGGTTTACAGTTTACAGTGTGTTGTACTGTGTACTCCCCAGTGTTGCCCTAGGGGTTTACAGTGTGATCGACTGTGTACTCCCCAGTGTTGCCCTAGGGATTTACAGTTTACAGTGTGTTGTACTGTGTACTCCCCAGTGTTGCCCTAGGGGTTTACAGTTTACAGTGTGTTGTACTGTGTACTCCCCAGTGTTGCCCTAGGGGTTTACAGTTTACAGTGTGATCGACTGTGTACTCCCCAGTGTTGCCCTAGGGATTTACAGTTTACAGTGTATTGTACTGTGTACTCCTCAGTGTTGCACTCTAGCACCACAGTTGACAGTCGTCATGCCACACAGTTTAGGCGTAGTGAGGGGTCACGGTAACGGGAGGGCGCCACGGTACTGCTCGCTCATGTTGTTATGGTCACTAGATGTCAACCCCTCTAGCACCACAGTTGACAGTCGTCATGCCACACAGTGTAGGCGTAGTGAGGGGTCACGGTAACGGGGGCGCCACGGTACTGCTCGCTCATGTTGTTATGGTCACTAGATGTCAACCCCTCTAGCACCACAGTTGACAGTCGTCATGCCACACAGTGTAGGCGTAGTGAGGGGTCACGGTAACGGGAGGGCGCCACGGTACTGCTCGCTCATGTTGTTATGGTCACTAGATGTCAACCCCTCTAGCACCACAGTTGACAGTCGTCATGCCACACAGTGTAGGCGTAGTGAGGGGTCACGGTAACGGGAGGGCGCCACGGTACTGCTCGCTCATGTTGTTATGGTCACTAGATGTCAACCCCTCTAGCACCACAGTTGACAGTCGTCATGCCACACAGTGTAGGCGTAGTGAGGGGTCACGGTAACGGGAGGGCGCCACGGTACTGCTCGCTCATGTTGTTATGGTCACTAGATGTCAACCCCTCTAGCACCACAGTTGACAGTCGTCATGCCACACAGTGTAGGCGTAGTGAGGGGTCACGGTAACGGGAGGGCGCCACGGTACTGCTCGCTCATGTTGTTATGGTCACTAGATGTCAACCCCTCTAGCACCACAGTTGACAGTCGTCATGCCACACAGTGTAGGCGTAGTGAGGGGTCACGGTAACGGGAGGGCGCCACGGTACTGCTCGCTCATGTTGTTATGGTCACTAGATGTCAACCCCTCTAGCACCACAGTTGACAGTCGTCATGCCACACAGTGTAGGCGTAGTGAGGGGTCACGGTAACGGGAGGGCGCCACGGTACTGCTCGCTCATGTTGTTATGGTCACTAGATGTCAACCCCTCTAGCACCACAGTTGACAGTCGTCATGCCACACAGTGTAGGCGTAGTGAGGGGTCACGGTAACGGGAGGGCGCCACGGTACTGCTCGCTCATGTTGTTATGGTCACTAGATGTCAACCCCTCTAGCACCACAGTTGACAGTCGTCATGCCACACAGTGTAGGCGTAGTGAGGGGTCACGGTAACGGGAGGGCGCCACGGTACTGCTCGCTCATGTTGTTATGGTCACTAGATGTCAACCCCTCTAGCACCACAGTTGACAGTCGTCATGCCACACAGTGTAGGCGTAGTGAGGGGTCACGGTAACGGGAGGGCGCCACGGTACTGCTCGCTCATGTTGTTATGGTCACTAGATGTCAACCCCTCTAGCACCACAGTTGACAGTCGTCATGCCACACAGTGTAGGCGTAGTGAGGGGTCACGGTAACGGGAGGGCGCCACGGTACTGCTCGCTCATGTTGTTATGGTCACTAGATGTCAACCCCTCTAGCACCACAGTTGACAGTCGTCATGCCACACAGTGTAGGCGTAGTGAGGGGTCACGGTAACGGGAGGGCGCCACGGTACTGCTCGCTCATGTTGTTATGGTCACTAGATGTCAACCCCTCTAGCACCACAGTTGACAGTCGTCATGCCACACAGTGTAGGCGTAGTGAGGGGTCACGGTAACGGGAGGGCGCCACGGTACTGCTCGCTCATGTTGTTATGGTCACTAGATGTCAACCCCTCTAGCACCACAGTTGACAGTCGTCATGCCACACAGTGTAGGCGTAGTGAGGGGTCACGGTAACGGGAGGGCGCCACGGTACTGCTCGCTCATGTTGTTATGGTCACTAGATGTCAACCCCTCTAGCACCACAGTTGACAGTCGTCATGCCACACAGTGTAGGCGTAGTGAGGGGTCACGGTAACGGGAGGGCGCCACGGTACTGCTCGCTCATGTTGTTATGGTCACTAGATGTCAACCCCTCTAGCACCACAGTTGACAGTCGTCATGCCACACAGTGTAGGCGTAGTGAGGGGTCACGGTAACGGGAGGGCGCCACGGTACTGCTCGCTCATGTTGTTATGGTCACTAGATGTCAACCCCTCTAGCACCACAGTTGACAGTCGTCATGCCACACAGTGTAGGCGTAGTGAGGGGTCACGGTAACGGGAGGGCGCCACGGTACTGCTCGCTCATGTTGTTATGGTCACGGTGTGGCGCACGCTTCCTTCGTCCTCGTCATTCTCTAATTGTTAGCCACGCGACAAGCATGATCCTGTTCTACCTCGCGATGCTGCCGCTCGGCAGCCCTCAGGTATGTCTTACTTTAGCTTATGCCATTCTACTCCTCCTTATTGACATATTTAATTTATTATTGATTTTAATTAGTTATTTTAGTTATTAGTTTTCTATTAACTTAAAACCTTCAATCTTATTTTATTATTTGTTTTGTTTACGGCCCAGCGGTTAGCGTTCTGTTAGTGAGCCAATCTCCCCCGAGGCAACTATGTTTCTGTTTCTTTTCATGTTCTTGTCAATCATTTTAATAAGTACCATTCAATTTTTCCTGCAAGATTATTCAAGATTGCTTTCTCGCTATTTTATAATGTATAAAGAAGAGAAAATATATATATATATATATAAAAGAGGTTGTCGTCCTCTCTAAAACATTTAAGAGGTAAAGTAAATTAGAATAGCAAACAGTATCAGTTAGATAACGAGTGTTAGTTGATGTTTTACTCCTTATAATGTCACGTTGTTATATTCACATGCCTTTTTATGGCTGGTGGTTCTGTGAATGGTATATTGGTAGTATTTATTTGCCCTGACATTCCCTCATTATTACTCTGTCAGTACTGCACAATTACAAACAGGGCCGCCTTACAAGGAAACACTTTTTCAATAAACAAACCAATGATGTGCTAAATCTTGGCTAATAGTAGGCTCTAAAGTATTGTTGACTGTGAAATTCAACAGCGCTATTTTAGATATAAAGATGACAACCAGATTATAGTTCAAGGAGGAAAGTAGTTTTCAGAATTCATTTTAACAAAAATTAAACAAAATTAAATAGAAAATTTTATAAGACGTAAATCCATCTCAGAAATAAATCCAAAGCCTGAGGTTTGGAAAGAGCCATGATACATAATCAATACACCTACAAATATAGTCTGACGTCTAGAGATTTTTTTAACTCTATAATAATTTAATGGCTCAGTCAGTATAGAAGGAATGTAAATTTCAAAACTGCTTCAATTTAAAAAATGCAAAGATGTTTCCAAGTACAAGTGAAGAGCAATTTTTAAAGACATTGTGTTGTTGTCTACGTACATGAAATTATCTAGCCCTTTGAGACATTATGAAGACATAATTAATTAAATTGTGACACAAGATAAGAAATTTACGTATAAGTGCAATGTTTTACAATTATTTATGAAACTGAAATGTTGCTACATTTCTGTCTCCTATGAACCATGACACTGTGCTTCAAGAAGAAATACATTATATCAAGTTTTAAACTCATGTCGTTGATAATAAATAGGTTTAGCCCACGCTACAAGTTGTCTCAGTATATTTAAAAATATCAGTTTACATAGTTTATCCTACATTCAAATACCTATTACGTTTATAATAAACAAATTTCATCCATGATTGCCATAATATTATCGATATAAATGAGTAAGTAGGCTTGCTGCCATGGAAAACAAGAAAACTAGCATTTTATTTTAATTATATGGAAATTACTCTCAATTTTAAATTAAAATTTTACATTTTTTCCTTTTATTTTTTATTGGATCTTAACAAGATGATGTTGATTACCTACTTTTTCTAGTGTGTAGGGCCTTGTTCTAATGATAGTGTATTTTAAAAATAATAATAAGTACGATGCCAATTTGTAGTGTCTACTAATAGGCCTACTTTATAAGAATATCATTGTGTCTCGACATGTTAGGTGGCGTTCTACCCCTTGACAAGACATCCGCAATAGGTATAAAAGAAGAGTTTTCAGTACCTCCGCCATTTTGGATTTTAGTTCCATAATAACTATTTTAATTTTTTGTGAGCATTACTGATAACTAGATTGTCGTAAAAAGATGGTTGAGGTGTCAAATAAAAAGGTAAAGGAAAAGGTAAGAGATATAGAGAATAAATTAAATAAATTAAAATAATTTCCATTTCATATAGTAAAAAATATAATTACGTGTTAATCATCAGATATAATTCTGTGGTAATTGTATTTTTTTGTTAATATAAATAGTAATACTCTAAATAATCACTTCATCATAATCACAAACTTTACATATTTCTTATGGAACCAAAACATTATATTTTGCCACTCTTGAATCTGAGCTCAACAGTTTAAATAAGTTCGAATTCCCGGCTGTATATTTTTATTTTTATACACATTTTTGTCAACTATTTTCTTGGAACGTTTTACTGGAAAATTGCATTTTAATCTTTAAATTTAACTAAATAAATTAAATAATAAAAGTTCTGCCGTGTCTATCGAGTTTTTTTCTAAATACAAGTTAACATCTTTCACCGAGCAAAACTCGGACCCCGGTTACTTTTAATTTAATTATGTAAAAGTGAGCTAAAATTGGGAAATCAATTTCGACTACGCAACTCCCTGAACGAATTGGCATGGTGTTATTCCGTGAATAAAGAGGAAACGTTTTTACATTACAAACAAATAGACTCCTGTGTTAACTTCCCTTATAGTCCGGTTATATTTTAAATGATTTATATCATCAAACCAACCACCAACGACCATACCCATGAAAACATTAACCATCACCATTACCAAAACCACCACCACGGTAACCATTAAACTATAAAATTCAAGCTTTTTCAAAATGGCAAAGTTAATCTGTTTAAAGATCATTGAAGAGATAAAGATATTAAGGGAACCGGTCAAACTACAAAAAATTGCAAAAGTTTATGACAAAAATATACTAAATACTGTGGAATGGTGGTTCTGAAAATACTTAATAGACATATGAGAAATTACAAATAAATTAACTGTTAATCTATTTAAATTTCACAAACTGTCTTAAGGAGCCAGAATTATAATTTCTTGGTTAAAAAACAGTTTTAAATATTTCTATACTGTGTTTTTTTCTTAAAAACTTAAACTTTTTATCTTAATTGGTTTTGTTTCGTGTGCCATTTTAAAATGATACAAATTCTATTCTTCATATTCCATTGCTAGATTGGCCTTATCTTCTACTAGGAAAGAGGATAATTTTATTGCTAAAGTAGTGAAGCCCAATAACGTTAAAAATAAAAACGGACATTCAATAAACTTTCTTGACCAAGGGAAAAATGACTTGTAAGTCCAAAACGTTATATAAACGTTACGGGACGCTCTGTATACAAAACACAACCATTGCATAATCATTTTCGATACAGAATGTCCGTGATATAAAATTTCAAGCTAAATATTTATGGGAAATGCTAATACAAATCTAAAAAGACACTTAAACGTTAAAATAGATACAGAAATAACAAAGCTAATTCAATTTTCATGTTTGTCATTGGTAAAAGCTTTTAAATTTAATGTTGAAATCAATCATCCAATTTTTCCTACAAGACCAAAAAAAGCTTAAAAAAAGCTTCACATCAAATTGTAAATAAATATATAAATTCGTTTCGGAATAAAAATACATTGGAAAATACCATATAGTATCATATAAGAACTTACATCGCTTCGGGAAATGCGACAAAATACACTATATAAAATATATTCTTCATTTATTTCCTTAAATACTATGAAATATTTTATTTTAAAGAACAACTTTTCAGCAGGAACTGTTTACCCTTTTTTGAATGGAATAATATCTATCACATTTTATTTGGTGTATGGAAGGTGACATTTTTCTTCATTGTATACAGTTGTATAAAGAGTGATAGGGGTCTATTTGAAAAAGATGATTTGTGTAGTGGTATTTTGTATTTTTTCGTTATATTATTTGAGGAAAAACATTTATTTAAAATATATTGGTTCTTCCTGAAAAATATTAAAAGCTTCAAGATATAGATGAGACATTGATCTTCGCTCAATCGAAAAATAAATAAATTTCGTTTTGTAAGAACTGAAACACATTAGATGTTTGTAAAACCATTGCACGGAGATACCTGACGCTAAGTATGCATCGATTTCCAAAATCTCCCGTGTCCAATGAGACAAGGCAAGCGAAGTGTAACCCGCAAATAGACATAGACAAATAGAAATACCCTAGCCAATACCTATGTGCAAGTCATTCATAAAGATAATAAACAGCACCGGACTCAGGATGGAACCCTGGGGACACCAGAAATGTCTCATCAGACAATGAGATTGACAAACAAAGAATGGCTCGTATAATCGGTGAACTTGAATTTACTAAGTTTTATATATTACTAGTTAAAGTACCCGTCCTCCACACGGGTAAAAAAGGATTTAGAGAGGTTACATTTTCTCTCCGGCATGAAATAAATAAAATATTCTAAAACATGAAAATTTGATTAAGAAAATACTTAATTAGAGATAAAATACTATTCACATTGAAAGAGGAATTTACTAATATTATTTTATGCTAAACACGATGTCAAAAATGTATAAACACGAGTGTCTACAACATGACAAAGTGCCACCTGTTAAGTAACATTGTATTGGGAAAGGATAAGGAATAACGTAATAGAGACAGGCATTGGGAGAAAACGCAAAATCTACCATTTCGGCTATATTAATTTCAATCCAGTAGTTTATCTGTAAAAATTAACTTTCTTCTTCTTCTTGATCTGTAAAAAGGTCGAAACAGATCGTGAAATTAGATACTGTAAAAATTGAAACCTAGGACATTTACAGCAACTGTATCTTCAGCTTCCCGAGCTGTCAACTTTTAGTGTCCACAGCTGTTGACATTCAAGTAATTTTATGTTCCCCTTCTTTGAAAATATAAACATTAAAACCTATGACCTTCACGAGGCGTAGCCCGAGGTCGTTTTAAGGAAATGAATATGCCTATGAGTTGCATGAGGTTGAGTAAGGTTGGCATGATATACCTTTGTGTAAAATTTCAAACCGGTGGGTTCAGTATTTTTCGCGATTACTTTCCACAACAAACCCACAAACAAACCAACATACAGAATCCACCTTTTCTTTATAACATTATAGGCGTATGAGCAAGTGCGCATGGCGTGTAGCGTGTGGCGTGTGGCGTGTGGCGTGTGACGTGTGGCAGACGCGAGCGCACCGCACCGCACCGGGCACCGCCTTCATAGTCCACCTCTTGCAGACAAAAGTGACAAGACAATGGCGACAATTACCATTACCGCGATCTGGTGGAACAGACCTCGTCCTCGGATAATGGATGTGCGACAAAACATCCCAGACCCACATCAAGACCAGAGTCCAGCTACACCAGATCAAAAGACAGAGTCCAAAACATACCGTATCTACCACATCAAGACCAGGGTCTACTGAATAAGGACATTTGCCTATGTAAGTCCATAGCGAACGTATTGAAATGAAACGAACGGATGCTGTGAGTTGGTTACAATACCACATTGGGTAATTAAGAAACTATTCACACATCCAGTACAAGAACGGCTTGCGGTCAGCATAGAAGTAGGTCAGCACCCTTCGCAGATTGTTTTCTAGACCAAAGTGCGATACTGAAGTCGAAGCTTCCAAGTTGTCTCACGGGGAATATGAGGGCATTAAGCTCGGGAGACTTGGGGTGCATTTTTGTTACCAACTGCCACACGTGACATTTGAACCGACGTTCCATACGTGTTCAACACCTCTCACCAGCACACACCAGAGCGGTAGGTACTCCGTACTATGCGGCTAAACCATGAATTTTTCAGTTTTTTTACTTTCTCCCCTTATACGTAGTATATGGAGAAAGTATTGTTTTCGTCAAAATTTTCGAATTTGAGTTGAGGGTGGATATATCCGTTTTGGGGTCCCCTGAATCCAAAAAAGTGGGTTTTGACGTGATGTCTGTCCTTCCGTGTGTCCGTGTGTCGTTTGGTGTGTGTGTTGCCTGGATGTTGTTACAGTGACATAGGTTGGTCCGATTTAGATGATTTGGCATGTATGTATATATTCACGGTATCTCCAGGCGTTTTTTTCATTTGAAATTTTTGATTTTTTCCACAACAAACCCCAAAAACCCAAAAAACGTGAATCCAAATTTTCTCAAAAAGGCTCTAACGATTTTTATTAAAATTTGATAATTTGTAGTGTACAGAGTACTAAATAATTTGACCACCCGCATATCTGTAAAAATGACGGTTCAAAAGTTATGGGTAATGTCTAAGAACAAATTAAATTTTCAGCGAAAACAATAAAAGTAAAGTATAACTTGACTGGCACCATTAAAACCAGCTTAAAAAACTAAACAAATTAGTATTAAGAATTATTTGTCTACGACTAACGGTTCCAGAGAAAAGTTAAATTTACTGTCCACGATAAACGCAGTACGTTGTCTGAAAGCGCCCAATGTTATTCTTATGGAGAATAAAAAAAAACTATTCCTTACTTCCAACCGTTTTCCATGAAACTTATGATGCGTAAGGTCAAATCACCGAACAAAACCAGCTCAAAAAAAGCTTGGTGTTAGTTGCATACAATTTGAACAATTAATAACTTTGTCTCTCGTGTATTTTTAGAAATTGAAGCTATTTTTGAAACAATAAATTATTAAATGATATTTAGATTAACTTTGTAGAACATGATAGTTTTATTACAGATTGTCTTTTTTTAATTTACTTAAGGGAGAAAGTATGTGTCAGTTCACTGGTACTGTTTATTCTATTCTGTGTAAGTGTAACAACAACATGTACCACCGAAAACTTACTTGAGGTTATTTATACATACATGACCCGGTGCTCTCTGATTTAAATTACAAGGATTACAAGAACATACGAAATAAGGGTAAGCTCTGGGAGGATATCGGAAATACACTGAATGCTTTTATGTATCAAATTATTTAATGAGCCAAGCCTTCGTATATAAGTTCCGTGTGCAGCCGCTTTATTGACTACTTCCATCACGCGGTAAGTGTTGGTAAGGTTGTTTGGTACAGCAGGAGGAGACAGCTAGAGCTACTTGAGGTGCACACTGGCTTTCCCGCGCGTCTCTTTTCCTGCTCGTGTGCACCTGTTTTCACTGCTAAGACTGCACGGCCATTCGGGACAGATACTGAATAAATTTTTATGAGATATTCAGCCAGACCCTTTTTATTGATAGCCATTCAACATCGCTATACATTCAATCTGCGCAATCAATGCGGTATGAACTAGCATTGCTTATAATGAAAACGAGCGTATGAATCCCGTTTTAAATACATATGTTAGCTATGCACATTTAACAAAAAATTTCAATTAGCTCTACAAGGTGTAACAAATAACCAAAGTTTGGTCAAGTTCAACCGAGTATTTAAAAGGTTTCGTCTTAAATGTCGGAAGGTAAAAAGCCAACATGAGTACAAAAATTGTTTATCATCTACCTAATCCTGTTAATTAAACCGTTAATCTGTCTAATACTACTTACTAGGAAAATTCGAAACCTTGTTTTACGCTAGTGCAGCTGAGGTACAGTAGTCCGCCCTCTTCTCTGGATGTCTTTTGGATGGAACAATACCAAGCTGTTCCAAGGCCTATCTGGTGACAATACTCGTACCTACTGTATCTAACAGTTGTGACCAGATATAGTTTAATTACAACGTTTTTGTATGTAGGCCTATAGTCAACGATGAAGATGAGATCTGTAATATGAAAATTCATTCAGTTTAAACGAGTTAATTTGCATGTATTAATTGTTTAATAACTATTTTAGGACCTACGATGTGATACTATAAGTTGTAAATAATTAATATATAGTTTAATTAGTTAAGCTTTTGGTGTGTTACTGTTAATTGCTTCCGTATTTATTTATTTTCTAATTTACATATTTATTTTGCTCGGAATATATTTTAAGCTTGATATGCTGTTTGTATAATTGTATAAGCATGCCACTATCAAGAAAAAAAGGAAGAAAAAATATTATCTGTAATTAACTTAGCTCAATTATAGGGTCTGCTGCTGCTGGGGAGATTCTCTATGTGACAATGGAATGTTATGTAATTTAAATGTTAATATGATTTTAAATTCGACTGTAACAAGCATATGCCGTTGATATGAATAAAAATTAAGTTACAAGAAATTAAAAGTGTGAAATAATAGTATACAATAATTTTGAATTTCAACGTCAACGGTGAAGAAACGTTGTTGACGAAATGTGTTAAAGTCAAGGTGGTGATTGGCAGGGTCTGAACAATGACTTGGGGGACGCGCTCCAGTTCCTGAGGGAGTACGAAGCCCAGGCGGTAGAGACATGCTTCCGCGTCAAGACAGCTCAGTGGAACTACTCCACCAACATCACGGACTACAATAAGTCGAGGATGGTAAGCCACTGGTCTCTCACTGGTAACAAGCGAAACGCAGGTTAGGATCGGAGGTACCTAAACTAGACCAAGAAATAATAATAATCTTGATTGCTGTTGACAAAATAACATTTGCATAGCAATCGTCATAATATGATAGCTACAATTTCATATATTTAACTAAAATAAACATTTGAAAATAAAAACAATAAAAGAAAAAAAATAAATTAATGAATTAATTATTACCAGCCGGGTTTCGTTAAAAAAACTGAGATCTCAAGCCGGCGTTTCCCCCCGAAAATGCATCATGAACTCGTCCACCGAGTAAAACACGTGCGACACTAAAAAGCGTCTTAATTTGGATTTGAATTTTGGTTCTGAATTTTCAACTCTGATGCTCTCCGTGATGCTGTTTAGTGTAGAAACGCCCGCCATTGATGGAAGACGCTCTATGACCGCCAATCTATTCTGAGCAGTCCTAAAAACGTTTCTAGATCTTGTGTTATAATAATGTCTCGCCCCTGTGTAAAATTAGTTTTAAATTTGTAGAGGAGAGCAAGCTCTAGGATATATAGCTCAGCCAGTGTTAGAAGTCCAAGCTCCCGAAAGCACCCCGACACGACTCACTAAAAGGAAGTTTAGCTATTATTCTGATGGCTTTTTTAAAGAAAACCCAAAATCAGAAATAAAGATAGACAATGAAAATTTGAAATCTTTCTCTTGGAAGCACAGAACCTGGACTTTCCTTTAATTCTTCACTAATCCACGATACGCAGGCAGTAGAGGTGGGATATGTTACCAAAATTATTAAAGGGAATAATTAAAACACGGAAAACGCTTAGCAGCACGTCAACCACTTGGGATAAATGCGCACTAATACCAAAGAAATTAGAAGTACTTTTATCCATGTTCTTTGTTAATACGGCCAAGACCAAGACAGCCTCTCCGATAAAATATCGACTGACTTTTTACCGATCGTCCAAAATCGGTATGAAAATAGCTTTAAGTAGAGGCAATACACGGAGCGTTTAGCACTATTTTTAGAAGGTTTCTCCTTAAAATTAACATGGTGATCAAGTATTCTCACTGTATATGCTGTACCAATTCCATTTACTACCTAAACAATTAATTAGAATAAGATTCCACCCATAGTTATAGAAAAATATATATTTACAGTTACGAAAAAAAATTCTCATACTTAGAGTGCTAAATTATTCTTGATTTGAAAGCTTTCTCAAAAAGCGTCACAATTTGTTCAGATAATTTAGTAACTATTGCATTATAGCCAGGCCTACACATCAGCTGTTGAGTAATGGTCTACCATCCATGTCTTCGTGGACATCGGGTATCGCGTAAATACTTGTTAATAAACCCTTTTTGGCACCTCGGGGTATTAAAAGCAACAGCAAGTATTTTCCTTCAAAAAGTATATCAACTAAAAAAGTCTACAATCAGGAAATTTCATTTTTTAAGGAATTTTTGTTTGGTAATTTAGTTTAATCGATTCTAGATTACAATACGGTGTTGTTTGTTGGGTTCGTACCAAAAAGTACCTTATGAAAAAACTTCGAGTACTTCGAAATAATTTTTAAGACTCAGTGAAAAACGAATCCGTAACAGCTATTTTACTTTATTATCTGAATAAAATTTTTTTCCGATTAAAAATTTATACATTGACTAAGTTTTGAGATTACTCTACCGTAGGAGTGGAAACATTGATACAACTCAAAAAGTCAACAAGTCTTGTTTCAAAAATTCCAGTTATAGAGGGAGAGTTTTTTAGTACGCTACCATATAATATAGAATACCATTAATTTTAAAGGATTTTGTTTTAAAGTTGAAAATTGGTTGTTTTCTCTAGACAATCTATTATTTATTTGTTACTAATTCCAGCCAGTATCAGTTATTTTTTCCAGGCTCTGTGTGGATGTTGTAGCTTTAGTGTTTCAAACGTCACAGTGAGTGGCTCAGTGTAATTAGTTGTATGTTTGAACTGTGGACTTGAACTTGGTTCAACTTGAAGTGTGGTCAGTTTTTCATTCCATAGGAATTTGTTTTCGAAATTTTTGGGCAAAGAATAGCTGGAATAAATCAGTATTTTATTATTGTAGAAGGAAGAACAAGAGAGGCAGTCTCGGTTCGAGAAGGTGTCGTGGAAGAAGGCGACGACGTTCGCCTGGCCAAGGTTCACGGAGCCCCAGATCAATCGGCAGCTGAAGATCTTGGCGACGAGGGGACGGGCCGCCCTTCCTGACTCTGACCTCACCCAGGTAGGCCTGCAGTAGTATAGTCTAGTACTGTAGGTTTAAAGTGAGTCCAGTTAACAGCAATTTATTACAAAATAAATACCCCCGTCGCAGCAGACCTGCGTACTCAGCGAATTTCCACCTCAATAATATGACAATACTAATACAATTATATGACAAGAGTGATCAATTAATCATCCTGTTGATAAATAAGAGGATTTGCCTATTCTCCGTAACATTAACATGGGAAAGAGTAAGCAGGTTTATTGCTTTGAGGAACACTGAAAGTAGGCATTTTTACCATGAACTATTTTAATTTTGACCATATATCAAGTTGTATCATAATATAAAAAAGTAGTAATAATAAAAAATATCTGGACATAAATAAAGGAGTTTGCCTATTCACCATAAGATTAACATGGGAAAGAGTATGTAGGTGCTGTGAGGAACACATAAAATATGATTTTTTGCATAAACGTATGGATCCCAGCCTCATGAAGCTAAATACAGTTTCATCCATAACTATTGGAAATATTATTTTTTCCTTATCCTCAATAAGATTAGCATTTGAGACCCTAAACATATTGTATGTGTTTAGATTTTCTAATATCTCGGTAACCGTTGGAGATAGAGCAAAACTTTAAGGAACCTTATATTTTGTAGTTTTTTGAGCTGATTCTAATGGTGAAAGATTAAATTCCAAATTTGTAAAAACTATGTAGTTTTTGTAAAAACTATAGTTTAAAATGAAAAATATTCCGTAAAAAAACAAAATGGCGGATATCTGCGAAAATAAGCGTTCTAGGCCATTACCTCCATCGGTACCTTTTTCCTTCTTTTAATGTACCCAATCACTAACCGAAGTCCTGAAAGCTTTTCATGGACACCTTGTATATCGTGGTCACATGATCATATGTGGCCATCTTATATATCTTATTTACTATATATCTTAGTAATATTTTCAATGTTATTGTTCTTCATTTTTTGTGTAAAAATTAAAAGACATAATATGTGTAAAATATACTTATATGTACGGTCTCCCAAATAGCTTTTAGTTGGAGGCGAAAAATGTTCTGCTATATGTATATACTTTGTGATTTTGAAATGGAGGAATTGAATTGACTTATGTTAGGATACTGTATTATCAATATTATCTATAGTGAAAGGTATGTTTATTATAAAATGTTATCGTTTAAAACCGGTACTGTTTAGCTTCAGCGGCTGATTCAGGAGATGAAGGACCTTTACAGCTCCATACGGGTTTGTCCGTACAGCGGCCAGACCTCTCCCTACTGTGATCTAGCCCTTGTCCCTGGTAAGCCAATACTTTACTTCACACGTTCTTGCAGTACATTCGTACTAACATTGCACTAACATTTCCTGGGTCATAAGAATACCATATTTCAAACAATGGAAAAAGTCTTGAAATAATATTTACAGTGTACCAAAACTTACACAAATAGACTTAAGCTACGAAGGGAAATGAAAAATGATCACCATGTTGTTAAGTTCCGATAAACCTAACCTCGCAAGACAAAAACCTGTAGCTTTACAATTGTGTGCTCGTAAGCGGAAATGAAGGACAATACCTTGTGTCACAAGAAACGGAAACAAGAGTAGCTAGTTGGTCCGCAATCCGTTTCCGGTTGAATATTTCTTTGTTTGCCGAAGATACTAATGTTAATGTAAGAACATTTGTGCACCACCACTGGTGGGATTGCTTTTAAACTTTTTCAACTGTTTGTTGAACATGTCTTCATGACTTTAACATATGGGTCCCTGTGTAAACAATAAAATTCATTTTTAAGAGTATTTTTTAAACATCGTTTTTAGCTTTAAAAATGGCAAACAATTTATTTTTTAATTTATGAATAAAAGAAGTTAGCCAAGACCCCTGCGTTAAAGTCTGTGTATGAAGTCAACTTGCTATAGCTTTAACATTTTCTGAGATAACGGGGCATTTATGTACAAAAAAGAAGCTTTCGGTAAATCACAATCATGTGTATTGATGACGTGCCCTTGGCAAAAACTGATTTTGTACATAAGATAACCTTTATAAAAATAGTTCTAAATGTTTAGTGTTACTAAACATTCCAAAAATAGTCCTCAAATTTATTTCAGACACGAGATTCAACTCCAAACTTCCGCGTCAGATATCGAAACCCCCCTCAAGATAATATACAAACCTTTTAACAGATTTTATTGGGCGATGATACTTGGCGCTGCATACTTTCATGACGGCTGAGAAAGGTCTATAAAGATTTTTTATTTACCTCAATAAGAATAACATTGGGCGCTCATTGTACAGGGTATATACCCTACTGTGTTTACTGAAAAAAGTAAATTTTACTTTCAGCTCCAATTAGTTGTAGACTATAATAATTAAAAAATACTAATTTGTCCAATTTGTTGTATTTTTGTACGTTGTAAAACGAGCTGCTTTTAATGGTGATTATCATTTATTTTATAAAAATAGACTATTGTTTTGCAGAAAAATTAGAAATTAAAAGCCCATAACTTATGAACCACATTTCCAACCCTAATATTCCCACTAAATCATGAATTTTTAATCAGCAGTGTTTGAGAAATTCGTATTAACACTATTTTCAAGGGTGAACCCTTAAAAATAAAATTCAAACAATTTTAAAATAATTTTTTTGTTCTACAAAAACGTTAACAGAATTGAATATCCAAAATCCAACACTAGTACTGTAAATACCAAATGAATCTATACTGAAATTTATATGATCAGACAAAATTTTTGACCTCACCAAATACAGATCTTTACCGAAAAAAAGAAACACAAAGCTCAAACATGTACACTCAAGTGCGCGGATGTAAGTAATGTAAATGTAAATAATTTTGTATTTTTTATCACTTAATTAAGGTTCCGTATGTGTATTTTATTTTTATTTTATATATTAAATATTCTGATGATGCCACAAGAGTGGCGAAATGCGCATCAAGACAACAAACTACTCAAGAACTAAGGCAACTACCAAAGGTAAAAAATATAAATTTTGTTCTTGAATCTGGGAAAACATAAATAATTAATGTACACTCAAATAATAAACTCAAAGACAATTTAATTTTTATATCTAAATTGTCTTTGCTCAGCTGTTCCAACCAGCATAAATTTGAGAAATTTTTGTGCCCCAAGAGACACGGTGCAAATAGAGAGGTTTCTTATGCCAACCATGACTGGCATGACTACACAAACTGAATGTTAAAAATGTTTCTATAATGTCGTAGACCTAACAAGGACTTTGGCTTATTCCCGTAACTTTGAAGAGCAACTTCACGCCTGGCGCTCATGGCACGACGCGGTGGCTCAACTGAAACCTAAATATGTTGCCTACCTCCAGCTTATCAACAAGGCTGCTCAGCTGCAAGGTAAATATATTATTGAAAAAAATACAAGGAGAAATTTAGTCTAAGTTCCATCACCATAGCCTTGGGCTTGTGCTGGTGAATTAAAGACAGTGACATACCGTAGCAGCCTGAGTCACATAGACTAGCCAGAGGTAACTGCTCATGATCTTACAGGAGTCACCAGCCACTGGTTTTGATCCATCAACCATTGACTTACTCGGTCAACGTGGTACCCCTGAGATACCGTGCTTTTTCAGTTTCATAATTTGCAGAATTGATATCACTGCTTGGTCAAATTTAATAATGTAGCTGGACAAAACTGGAGATTGTGTCATGCTAACAATATCACTATTATACAGATAAAATAGACATAGTTATTAGTATTTGAAACAACCTGACTGACATGCCCACCACCAAGCCACAGTGTGAAAAACTCAGTAGTAATTTTTTACATAGCCTTTTTAAAAAGAAAAATCATTATTTCTTTTAAGTTCAAGATATTTTTTATGATTAATGATAGGGCATATATGTTAATGTTTATGTTTAACCTCTTTATTCCCCAAAGGGAATCCACAGAGTAATAGTAAGACACAACTCTATTACCTGTACAGGGTTCAGGGATGCTTCTCAGCAGGAGCGAGCAGTGTACGAGGAGCCGGAGTGGGCACGGCAGATGGCAGAGGTCTGGTCCCATCTTAGCCCCCTCTACCAGCAACTCCACACATACGTACGCCGCAAGCTTCACGAGTACTACGGTCCGCGTCGCATCAGACTGGATGGCCCTCTACCCGCCCATGTTCTTGGTAAATAGGTGCGGGATTCCAGCGCTAGAGATATGTGTAGTTGTATTGTTTACGAATTTTATCTTCACTTGGTCTATGGACCATCGATTAGGGGAAATTCATAAATTTGACACCGAAAATATATTTATTCTACAAAAAAGCTGCATTCAGAAAGGTTTAAAAAATCATACACATAAAACTATTTTTAAACGGTACAAAATATTGACTTGTTATTTTATAATGAAGAAATATTAACTTTTGTTTAAATAACTTCTATACTTTTTAAATGCAATTTTTAAACAATACTTACATCAAAAATCCTAATCATAATACCACATTAAAAAGAAACAATACCATAAACCCGATTAAAACTGTTAAACAAAAACTGTTTTAGGAAACATGTGGGGACAAAGCTGGAAGAACATTTTTGATATAGTCATTCCCTATCCTGGTAAGAGACGAGTAGATGTAACATCAGAAATGGTTAGGCAAGGCTACACACCAATCAGGTACATTCTACAGTAATATTTTTAGGTAACTGTAGTAAACTTGTTTTCAAAATTATACAAATCTGTTACATATTTTCTGTGGAAAACAAGAAGGCTTTAATATGGAAGCTGAAGTAAAAATTTCAAAATAAATACAATACATTTTTATATATAAATAAAACAAATTATGGGATTGAAACTTGTAGTAATATGGTTTGAGATTTTACTGAAATCTCCATCTGTTCTTTTAGATCAGAGAGATTTGGAGGTTTGGATTTTATCCCAGGTTTTGGATTATTGTGCTAGCCACTAGAAGGAAAGTGAGCATTACTGTTATGCCTCCAGTATAATGGGAGTAAGATAGTAAAAAAATTATATGTTTTAGTATATTATAAGGACAAGCTTGATTGGTTGAGCACAAAAAGTCAAGTGGTAGGCCCCTCACCATGACTCCTAGAGAGTCAGGGCGGATTCAAGGGGGGGGGCAGTAGGAGCAATATCCCCTCCCAAGACTGGGGACTATTTCTTAATAGTAATATTTAAAAAAAATTTCAAAAGCTAAAAACAGTTACAAAAATCTATGTAACAATAAAGTTTAAAACATTTTAAAGTATCCTCTCTTGATAGATTGGGCATTATTTTATGCAATATAAGCAACTTCCAATGTATAAAGGTTTTGTAATCTTGTAAAAAAAATTCAAGTGTTGACATTGGTAGTGTCTGCATAACGGGTGGTTGGTTAAACTTCATAACTCATAACCTCATATCTAAGGTAACTTTCTATGTTTTGTAAATTAAAGTGATGCTATTCTTGTCTTCTCTTTGATTTACCTTCAACTCTACAATAATAATTTAGGTTTTGTTGACAAATTTAATACAGTATGTGTAAATATTTTTTTACTAGGAAACCATACAAAAATGGTTAGAAGGGGTGGATACCCCTAGCCCCCCATTTGCCCCCTCTGAGAATAGGTAGTGGAGCCGCCCCTGTAGAAAGTCTGGGATCTCCGGCTAGACCTCAATCCTAAACCACTTGTACTTGGTATACTCCTGCTCTGACCTGGGGGAACAAATGATGTTCCATAAGACTATATTACATATGTAAATTCTGTCTGACAGCTAATTTAGAGATGTGTTCAATATTATTAACTTGTTTTGTTGTTAAAACCCTATACTTAATTTGTAAGCTACAACAAACAAGTTATTGTATATATAAAATAGGTTACTTTCCTTTGTAGAATTTTCCAAGTAGCCGAGCAGTTTTTTACATCAATGGGAATGAAGCCAATGCCAGTGGAGTTTTGGCAAAAATCAATGTTTGAGAGACCTCCTAATCGACCTGTGGCTTGCAAGGCATCTGCTTGGGACTTCTGCAACCAAAAGGACTACAGGTGTGTTGACAATCGCTACTGGCTAGTGATAGTATATCTCCAGAGTCTGTAATACAATCAGTTTTTTGGAAAAATTTCCTTCATAGGTTAATATGATTGTTCAATTTAATAGTTTTTGAATTTGTAATTTGCTTAAGGTCTAAGAAGTTTTTAAACCGCAATAGGAAATTCCTAAAAGTTTCATTTTCTGTGTAGGGCGTAAAACTTACATTAAGAATATTTAAGATTTTCTCCTTTGTGTCATTTCCTTCACCAGAAACACGTTTTTCGATGTCTGTGGGTCGAAAAGGTGGTAAGTAAGGCTGTAACAAAGCCTTTATTTCAAGGTAAGATTCCTCAACATCTGTCCTGTAATTTTCTTCTCTTTCAATGGCATCTTCATTATCCATGGATTTTAAAATGTCTTTATGTAACAATGTGCATCGTTTCCAAGTTTCTTCGAGTAAACATTGTCTTCCAGGAGCATCGTAAATAGATGTGCCTTTTGTAATTCACAGTATTTGTAAAGTTCTTGTAATTTGTGATATTGTGACCCCTCTTTGTTGTTTAAACATTTTACAATGGTTTTCACTTTCATAATTCGTCGCCATTTTGATACGTCTTTATAAACATATATACATATAAATTAAATGATAATTCTTTATTCTACAAATAAACTAACTTCCAAGAAAAATGTAAACAATAATATTAAATAACAGTAATAATCAGCTGATTATTTAGGCATATGACATAGAGTAAGATATTGGTCCATTCCAAGATGGAAAAATTCAAAGTAATCGAAGATTCTAAAAAAATCAAAATGAAACCTAGTTAAATTTTCCACAATACACTGTGTCCTGGAAGAAGCAGTGCACAGAGGTGACGATGGAGGGGCTCTTGATTACTCATCATGAAATGTCCCATATCCAGTACTACCTGCAGTATGCCCAGCTGCCTTATGAGTTCTGTGATGGTGCTAACCTAGGTTCAACAATAATATTGATACTGCACTGTGTCCAGGATGAAGCAGTGCACAGAGGTGACGATGGAGGGGCTCTTGACTACTCATCATGAAATGTCCCATATCCAGTACTACCTGCAGTATGCCCAGCTGCCTTATGAGTTCCGTGATGGTGCTAACCCAGGTTCAACAATAATATTGAAAATAAATTTAATTTAATTTATTTGCCTCACGTACATTAAGAGTTATCATAGTAACAAATAATTAATATTATTTAATAGAAAATATTCACTTTGAATTCTTCATATAACAGCTACAGCAGTAACAAAATGACATAACTTTAAAATTATATTTTCATGGTCCATAGCTCTCTCCATATCATATATTTCTCCATACAAACTCTTTCCTTTATTACCCAACTGGCTAGTTTTTGCTATTTAGTGTGAGTGACTTCCCCCCAGAATCCTTCTTCTTGTTTCCAAAATGTCAGTTAAAAACCGACCATTCCCCCTTTTTTCATAAAAAATTCTTTTATTGTAATGTGTGTACATTATGCTCACAGATATCAAAATCTCACAATATGTAGGGGTAGGAGCTTATCATCTTTAAGGTATCACGAAAAATATTTGATTTTTTAAATTTAAACACTTGGTTCTCCTACTCATGTATGTTTTATGAGATCAAATTTTTATTTATTAATCAATTAAACATTAATTATCGATTAAGAATATTAGGTAAGAACTAATGGATTTATACCTGAAATATAAATACAATAGTACCCTATTTTTTAGTAGAACATTAATGCGTTCACGGCTAAGCTTATTTTCCGAAACCCTATTCACCATTCTAAATATAAAACTATACCAAATTCTTACTTTGTACTTCAGTTATGCCAGTAAAGATCTCTTTTTGACTCCCTCAGCTGTTGAATGTGTGAAAATGGAAAATGGCCTACTTCCGTGGATGCATATATTGCCACCAGAACCTGGGATTAGATTTGCACTGTTGAAAAGTGAAGTCGTGTATCCTTATAATTTTGAAGTGTTTGTTTATGTTCCTTTTATTGTTTTTTATATAATACAAAAAAAGAAATAGCATGGTATTTGCTGCCATGATAAATCACTATTTTGCTATACCAAAAGTCATAAAACAAATTTTTACAGTTTTTTGGTGTGAAATATTAAATTCATTTATATATACCTTTACAATGAGTTGAAGGCTTTTTTGACCGGTTGTCTGACTCACTGACGAGCTTTTCTCAGGGCTGCAACTACATTTCTCGAAGCAGCACTAACCATGACAGCCTACTCTAACATTATATACAATGTATTATTGACTAGTGCTGGCACAAGTTTTAAGGTTCTAGCTCTTATCCTGTAGCAATAATATTGACATGAAAACATGCACTACTAGATGGCAGCAAATCCGTCCATCATGATGGTGAACAGGTATCTACATGTACGCATTTGCGTCCACGTAGCCGTGAACATGTTAATAATGTTACTATAAAAAATTTTTATATATTTTATGACCCTGACTGGATTTTGCTGGTTCAGAGATTGATTTTGGGTAAATTAAAACTACTATGCTCTCTAATTACTGGTGATCATTTGGCTACCCAGTGTGTCAGGCTTTTCTAAATTTTCTGGTTCTGGTTCTTTTTTGTCTTCCCTGGGGGCTTTGACTCCAGGCTAAGTCTGAACACCCTGTCTCACTAGAATTCTTGGGGAGAGGTGTATCTCCTTACGGCCCACCTGGGAGTAGTGCCCTGGAAGAAATATGCTTACTTAGAGTACTCATGGCATTTGAGGAGCGAGGGGATGTACACCAGAATCTGGGTAATCCGAACGAATTGAGACTGAATCCTGTTCGCATTACCGAGTTCTTCGGATTATCCAGAAGTTCATTAGGAGTACTAATAAAGTCCATTATTTTAGATCTCAGTTCACATATAGGTTTGTCCCCTAAATGTTTTGCCTGAGCAGCATTAAGTGTTCCTGCTGAGATGTTCTATCTGTTATGTACTTGTCATTAAAAATATAAAACACAACACACACATTGACACATAAAAACAATAACAAAACAAGCCTACTTTTTACGCGAAAAGCAATTATTAAGAGTCAGGGCTATTGACATCGCCCTAGGTTATCTCGAGCAACTTGTGCACTGCTTTTTACGCGAAAAGCAATTATTAAGAGTCAGGGCTATTGACATCGCCCTAGGTTATCTCGAGCAACTTGTGCACTGCTACATCGTAATGCTTGATGTTTATTTTATGAGACAATGTCGCAACTTCGTAATGGCTAATAGGATATCTTTGTTATGTCAAAAGATGATAATTGAATTCTTATGTTCCAAAAAGTAAGTTATTGTATATTATTAACATTGTATAAGCGGTAATGTAAAATTACTGTAACCATGCTGTAGATTAAAAAGTTATAATTGAGATTACATTTCTTTGTTTTTAATAAAAACTCAGTAACCTTTTTCACCCATCAGATTGTTCGGATAAGCTGGACATTTGGATTACCAGGGTTTGGACTCTGGTGTACTGTCCTAGGACCTTCAAGTGAAAGTTTAGGGTTCTCTGGGTGGATCCTTTACTTGACTGTGGGGGACTTTGGAGTTGTTGAGTTGGAGTATTAATCCACCAAGGTTTTTGCATGGCCCAAGTTTTTGTCTTGGAGGCTTTTTACTTCTCTCAGAATTAGATGGACTGGCTATGTCCTACCTTTCCCATCCTTATAAATCATTTCTTTCCAGCTTTCCAGTGGCTATACAATATTCCTCAGGGAGAGCTGCCCATCTTTGTTGGGGCCTTCTAATCCATCACATCTACCGTCTATATAAATAATAACAATTGATCATAAATATAATTTTTCCACTGCAGGATTCCATGAAGCAGTAAGTGAAGCTATTGGGTTGTCAGTCGTGACACCCCGTCACATGCATCGTATTGGCCTCCTCAATAACATCACTGACGATTATGGTAAGCTATCTTAAAAAAAGCTATCACTACGCCAATATTTTCATTAGTAATTAAGTATAATTTTTAATAATTTATATAATAAATGTTTGGAAATCTGATTCAAAACTGATTATTACTACACATATTATAATAATAGTGTAGTATGTTATGATATATTATTAATTACACATTAAAAAAGTAATTTTATGTGTTTGATGTTAAGAGTCTTCAAGTAATTTATACATTAAACAAATCCTTTTATTTTCAGAAACAAAAATAAACTTTTTATTGGAGATGGCACTAGAAAAAGTTGCGTATTTACCATTCGCTTACTTGGTTGACCAGGTAGGTAAAACTGTCAGATTTATAATTATAAGTATTGTAGTATTATTAATAAGTATTTTATCCTGCCATTTTGGAATAGATTAAGTTTGATAGAATGGCCAATGCTTCAACTAGATTGATTTTGAGACAGATCTAGCTATGGTGTTTTTTGTTTAAATTTGTCAAATGGATTCAACTGCTAAAATGCCACAATCAGAATACCTTTCAGACTCCACCATCAGGGTGGTATAGCCAACCTAACCTTGTTACATGTGTGCCATTCTGGTGGAGGTGGGGAGTAGAACCATAGTAGTCAAAAGCATAAATGCTTGATGGTGAGCGTTCAGACTTCACCATCACGGTGGGATAGCCAAGCTAACCTTGTTACATGTGTGCCATTCTGGTGGAGATGGGGAGTAGAGTCTGAGGGCACCCGCAGCATGAATGCTCGATGGTGGGCGCTCAGACTTCACCATCAAGGTGTTGTACCACCAGTGGCCAGGAATGAGACACACTTTGATCCTGGGGCTAAATACCATGTCATAGCTGACCAGCCATATTTCAGGTAAAACTACAAGTAGTAATATTTCGAATAAAAATTGCCTTGAATGAATTGTGATTAATTTTTATACAGCTACATATGTTTTAAACAAGGTACAGCTAATTTGTATAACTATTTATACCAGAAACCTGAGAATAGAGTGTGATAATTAGGCAGGAGTTGCTAGTCACTATATTTGAACCAATCACATATTGAACAGAAAGGTTGTGAGTATTACCACAAATTCGTTTGTTTTAAAATTAAGACAAAACATTTAGTTTCTTGACCCCTGACACACTAATTTTTATATATGATATATCAAACTGCAATTTTTATTGTTATAGGTTTTTTGTTTATATTCTAGTTCCATCGCCATGTGTTCTTCTATGTGAGGCAGCACGTTACTCTGGCGCTTTGGACATTTTCAATATCTACCATAATTGTTATTGTTGTAGGTACGGTATTTTGTTTCAATGATATTTTAGTTCTATCTCCATGTGTCCTTCTATGTGAGGCATCATGTTACTCTTGCACTTTGGACACTTTCGATATATACCATAATTGTTTGTTTTGTAGGTATTTTGTCTCGCTGGTGTTCCAGTTCCAACTCCACGCGTCGCTATGTGAGGCGGCACGTCATTCTGGCTCCTTGGACACTTGCGATGTCTACCGTTCCCGGGAGGCAGGTCGTCTTCTCAGGTAACTTTTGCTTTAAAGACATGTATACTTTCAATCCTTATTATTATTATTAGGCCTACTATTACCTTTCTGAAATGGCTACCTACCCAGGTAGGTAATTTAAGCCAAATATGAATGAGAAAAGAGTGTCAGATGAATGTGATCTTGTAGTCTCGTTACTGACTAAGGCTGACATGTCCTTAGACAGAACTATAAATTTACAGGGAAATCTAAGGGAAAAGAGTTTAACTTGGGATCCGAATCACAATTTTACCTCTGAATTACGTACTGGTCTAATTATGAGGATGGTCTTTGCGGATGAACTTAGTATTCAATTGTGTGGACTTTAATCCACCCCAGAGAATATCCCACCTACTGACCATCACTTATAATTATCCACAATTTGTGATATCCAAAGTTGTTAATGTAACTGTCTCATATAGCTTTAACGTGAACCATATATTGCTGTGTTCAGTATTAAGTCTATAGTGAATAAAAAAGCTAAATATCCCTTTAAATATCACAAAGCTGCTTTCCCCAGTTCTCATGTTTACAAGAATATATTTTCTTCATAGTATGGTAATATTACATTACAAAAAGTCAATCAAGAAAAAGTGAGAAATGGTTTGTATTTTATAAGTTTTATGAGTATTAGAAAATTAGTCCAACTAGACCTTCTCTCAAACCGTCTCCTTTAGACAACATTTCTTGTTCAGAGTAAAATGAAATTTCTCCTATTGTAATGAACCAAATATTCACTTTTATACCTACTTACCTAGTTATTTTTTTAACCGCCAACATGTGTTTGACAGCTCTGTCATGGGCCTGGGGATGTCTCAACCATGGCCGGAGGTTGTTAGAGTAGCCACACAGGGACAGACATCCCGCCTGGACCCTCAACCCATGCTCAACTACTTCGCCCCCCTCATGGCATGGCTACAGCGGCAGAATAGGGATGAATATCCAGTGGGATGGTTCACCTCACCTTCTGATACGGGTACCTCTACGAATTGAACATAAGAGTCATGAAAAAGGTTTACAGTATTTCTTTATTTAATCCTCCGAGTGGTGGAACTTTTGAAGTTACTTTGTATTTTTTATTTTTACCGAATTCTTCTTAAAATACCAAGTATAACAAAAAAAAATACAAAAAATGCCCCCCCTTAACCATAGAGTCATAAAAGATGCAAAACTGTTGTCCACTACAATTCCAACTAAGCCTACAAATGCCGTCAACTTCCACACAAGCCGTTAACCGTTTATTTATCGTGGGCCCTCCCTCCACTGTATCACACAATTGCAAGCCAAATCGGGATTGCTCATCGTCGGAATTTGAACCTGCGTCCTTCCGATTGCCTAAATGTTACACTTACCAGTACAAGCGTTTAGTGTACTATACCAATGGAACACCATCTGAGAAAGCGCTTATTTGGCTATAAAAGGCATACTCTAGTGGCACAACAGTGAACTCCACGAGGCATTAGTTAATGTGTTTTCTGTGATTTTACTGTTATTTTCTCTACAGTAAATGAAGTCAAGCGTATATTCAACTATACTCATTCTAAACAAATAAATTAAATTTTATTACTGAATGTATGTAACAACAAATAAAGAAGTTGTCAGTCTGGATACAGTTGAAATATCTTTTGAAAGATAATTGTAGTGACTACAGCAATATTATTTCACCTGCCTTTATTTTAATTTAATTTATATTTGAAAAATATACATTTGGTTTAGACGTTTCCTTTAAACCAATTCGTATTTGTTCCAGCTTTGATCGGGGAATGGACTACTGGATGTTCCGGAACCTTTGACAGTTTCCACATCATCCTAACACCTATGACACTTCTTATCATTTCGACCCATCTATTTTATCCTATTTAAATATTGTTATAAATTGTATGAACATATTTTATTTAAAGTGAAAACAATGTTAAATATTGCTATAATTATGTGAGCAAATTTTGAATACATCATAGAACTAAATTATGTTTATTCATACAATAAACATATTATTTAAATTGAACAAGATACTAAGGAAAGTTTCACTTATGATAAGATGGATATTTTTAAACTTAATTTAAAAATAATAATTAACTTATACAGAATACAACCAAGCTGGTATACTGTGTATGCAAGGTGGGATGCTCCTCCTAACATGTCTTCCTACTGTGTATGTATACTGTGCATGATATGATTATGTATGCTTTTAATCATCTGCATTCAAATAACATTTCAATCCACTAAATAGAACCCAAAATATAAATATTTCACAATCAATATTACTACATTAAAAACTTACTAGTTAAAAAAAATCAAAAATAGATATATCAGGAAAAACGTCTGTACCAGATTTGGTATCGTTATATCATCCTTATAGTCTCAAAATATTTTGTTTACTTCCTCGGGCCTGAGAAGTAAGTTTTGTTTGAAAGTTTTACTTTACAGTCCAGCCAACAGTAGAGCGCACAACATTAAAACATAAAGCTCATCATTGTGCTTCAATAGCTGGAGCCGAGCTGATGGAGATAGTTTGAAAAAAATCTTTGAAAATAATACATTTCATCTTCATTGTGATTTATTTATTTCATTCCTAGATCATTCCAGACAAACAACTACAGAATAATTTCATTCTGTGATTATTAGACAGAACAGTAAAACTGACTGGGTGGGAGAGTGATTGTAGAGCCAGCCCAGCACACCTTCAAAACTGACGGTCGTCGGATCGAATCTGCAAGGGACCAATCTGGACCCAGTTGCCATTTCGTCATTGGACTATTAATTAAAAATGCTTCCTAACAACAGGTCGACGTTAGGTAGCAACAAGACTGGTGTTTGGACTGTTAACCATCAAAAATTAAAAAATTTCGAAAGGTATAGAAAAACACAAAATAACCAAGACCAGGATCAAAGTATTGTTATTAAATAATCATCATGATGAATTAAAATAACAAGGAATGTAGTAAGGGTTTCTAAAGACAAAAAATGATTGATTAAAACAATGATGGTGGATAGTTGATTTCTGAGTAATCAGTAGATTTTTCAGCTGTTAACTCTGTTACCAGTTTTATGTTATTACATACCTTGGAATATAGAAACATTAAGCTGATTCAGAGGTAAAACTGTTTGCTTAAAATATGTATAACATAACTGGTGGATCACTATTAGTCTTTAAAATTTTATTTTCTGGATGTATACCAGAAGATACGAGATGTTTTTCTACAAATTTGACGTCAAAAAATGTATTTGGATTTAAATGTTAAGAACCATTAGATAGAAAATGTGCTTTACTTTTGTGCATAATCTTTTGAGTTAATATTATTCTTCATAATAATAAAGATTGCTCAAAATCTGTTTGAAGGTAAAATACATTGCTCATTAAAAAAATTCAATATATTTAGAATACGGTTGAAATTGCAGAGAAGCGAAGTGACATATTGAGTGAGTAGTAGTGAGTTTATTTTATTTTGTCATAGTAGTATAAATATCAACTACAATATCTCTCTACTCACTCTTTTTTATTTTCTATTTATAAGCTCGTTCAAGTCTTACAAGATGTTACTTTGTCAAATACAGTAGGTTTGCATGATTTAAAATGAAAATCCACCCTTCAATCATATAATCAGGTTTTTTGCTCTAGAAAATATCTTTCCACTTTTTTCATTTTTTTTTTACTTTAGATGCAAATTTAATCCATTTTATTATGTGCATTTAAAAGAATACTTCCCGTTTACCAGTAACACTGGGATATTTTTTAGGAAATGAAAAATCACACTAATGTAGAAATTCTATATTGAAGTAACAAAGGTACAAAAATATCCTAAAGTACATCATATTCCTACAAGCTATCCCTATTTACTAAGCGCTTGAAAAATGAGTAAAAACATAATAAATATGAAAACACAAAGCAAATATTATCACATAAAATAATATCTCGAGAGTGGGCAACCACGGTCATCAAATGATGTAGTAATAATATAATGTCTGATGGGTAAACAATACCATTGCGGAATCAATACTTTTTGTTCGTAACAAAAAATACTGAAGACAAAATAACAGTAGAGCAGTTGTATACTTTAACAACCTCATTGCCAATTGTGCTTGTTTCACGGTTCTTTAATTATTTATTAATACTTAAGTTTTACCATGTTACTTAATGAATCTTAATACTTGGCATACTTTAATATGTCATATGTTTTTAAAAATTTAGATTAATTATGTTGAATGTTATTATTCATTTGTTCAACGTATTTATATAATTATAAATCGTTGAATGCTGTTGAAATCTGATATGAAAGTTAATTAATTTTGGATCCAAAGAGACAAAAATGTACCTAAATAATTTGATCACACGTTTTTAGTGGATACTAATCGTAATCCATTTTAGAGAGTATTAATAAGGTGATGAAAATCATGAAGTTTCCTTGAGAAAGAGGAAAACCGATGGTTCAGAATGGGACACGAATATCAAAACAGAGGGGAGTATATTGTAACAATATTAAGCGGTTGAAATGTAACATGGTGTAATCTCACATATTTTTAAGACCTTTTATTTCCTTGAGAGATTATTTAGTGTTCTATAGGGTAAGGATTATGGAAATTTTGTATTGTTTAACATTTTAACCAGAGTACACTCTACTCTCTGTTCCACTTGTGTGTTTGAGCTCTGTAAAACCTTGTTTTAAAAGGTAAAATCTTAATAGTTGGACAAATACTTTGGGTTCTCTTAACAGCCGAAAATTGTTTAAAAAATTGTTAAAATTGCAAAAAGAATACTCGGAAAAGTCTTCATGCATATCTATTAGCGATAAAAGTAAAGCTTAATAATCATAATTGAGGTAAAGTTGGAGGGTAACGGGCATCTCTAATACTTGAATGGCCATAAGGGGGAAGGATATGAGGAATTTACGAATGGCAAGCCTGCACTGATGCATCAGACTAAGTGGTTCCGAAGCCCGAGCCAGTAGCCTACTCTTGTGCTCCTGGTTGAGGAACTGGTTCCGCCGGATCATACAGACGTCGAAACTCTCCGAGGCCTCCAACAACAGGTCAAAGATCTCTGGGTTTCGGGAGATGTTCTGTAGAGAATTGAGTACACCCAGGGGGTCTCGGTATTGTGTCTTCATTATCACCTGTTAGTCAAAGTCAAAATTAAGAACATATTACCAAACAGACTATTTTAACACTATGGCTTTGTGAAAAAATTAGCTTTGATGCATTTGTCCATTCGCCTACAAAAAAAAGGCAGAGGCTATAGTTTAGTGAGAAAACTGATATGTAATGGTTCCAGCTAAATAACTAGACCTTGTAACCATTGAATGCTAAAAACAGAATGCAAAAACCCTCAATGTTTAAAAAATATCACAATGATGAGTTAATTATCATTGTGACTTATGGCCTGTTTGGAGCAATTAACAACAATGAAACACAACCTTAGTGGGTTCTTTAAGAAAATTCAAAAAAGTTAACTAAAACTGATGATGTTCAGCTTGACTCACCTTAGCTCCAAACCTGAGTAGAAGCTTGACAACTACGGGGGAAGGCTGGTCAATGGAAGCAATGTATTCGGCGAGGACGGGTCGCAGCGGAGGTCCCTCGTCACTCTCGATCACCAGGTTTGGGTTGGCCCCAGCAGAGAGCAGCAGAGATAGCAGCTCAATCCTGTTGGGTACATTGTCCGCCACCGCTACATGCAGCGGGGTGCCGATGATAGGACTGCTTGAGTTGACATTTGCTCCTGAACAAGTGATAATGTGGATAATACCACCTCATTTATTGGGACCTACAGGTTTAATGCATTTTCAGTTTAGTATTAATTCACTTCCTTTTTACACCAAGATTGCCTTTAACGTGTCTTCAAAGCACTAGTCAGCTTGGATTAAAAAGAATCCAATGAAAGGTCCAATTCAGTCCTTTGGCTATCTAGTGTGATGGGTTTTCCTATGACCTTCATTCTTCTTTCTTGTCTCTTATTTACTCAAGACTGAGCCTGAGTACCCAGTCTAACCAGAATTCTCAGGAACTGGTGTGCCTTTTTACGGTACACCTGGGAGGAATACCCTGGATGAGGGATGCTTACTCGGCAACCAGCGGCAGACCCTTTCCATTTTTGGGGGACTTAGGAGTTGTTGAACTATGAATCCTCTAAGGGTATTGCATAACCCAAACCTGATTTTGGATTGGTTTGACAATTCTTTTTACTTCCTTAAGATTTAGTTAGACTGACCATATCATATCTTCCCGATTCTTATGAATCCTTACTAAACTCATCAGCATAATCCCCTGCTGATAAAACCAAAACAAATGAGTCATTGTAAATGGGTGTTGGGTTACATGAAATTATTATGAGGGAGTGGCTATACAATATCCCGTAGGAAGATGTGCCTAGCCATCTCTAATGGGCCTCCAGAATCAAAATCTAATGTGACTTGTAATGTTATGTAACAATGTAATAAAGTAAATACCTCCTTTCAGCAAGAGTTTGACAAGTTCAGGATCGCCTCTGAGTATTGCGAGGTCTAAGGCAGTGGGTTTCTGGTACTCATAGCAGTAGTTGACCTTGGCCCCCTGCTTGAGGAGGAGGTTGACGGTCTCATGGTTGCCAGACAGTATGGCATAGTGCAGCACTGTACGATAGTCATGCCTAATGTCAGTGACAGCGTTCACATCGGCTCCGTACTGCAGAAGGAGCAGCACACTCTCCATCGCCTGAACAAGACAAACAAAAATCTCAATCTCGCCTTCCTATTTTTCAAAACAGAATTTCTATCTGCTAGAGAGTTCCTTATCCTTAAGTACATTGTTCTCTTAACCAGATCCCCAACTGTGGGGGGAGGTTGAGGGTAATGATTATACTGAAGTTTTAATTAAGTGTTTTATAAAATATCATTATTTTGGTATTAATTTCATTGATTTGGCTTAAACTTCTGTATGCTTGGAGCTAGTGGTGTCTTCTATGCTGTAATTGTTTATCCAAAAAGAAAACAGCTGAGGGGGCTATTAAGATTCCTGATAAACCGAATACCGAGGATTTTATTTCATAAGTCAAAGGGAATCTTAATGATAATCCCTGAGATCGTCATAAAGTATGTAAAATACTCCTTTTAAACGTCTTACTTCTAGTATCGGATGGACTCTACTACTTTTGTTTTGCCTACGTTTACCTCTCTTAAGTAAAAGAAGAAGAAATAGTTCATCTTCACTCAACAACAAGGAACTCATACAAGTCGTGTATTAATCGGTCATACCCCTGACCTCACTACACCTTGTCACTACCCCAGCCACACTAAGGCCTCTCTAGGGACTGAGCAGTCTATATCGCAAGCCACTCGAGTGGATATGCTATGAATAACACGATCCATATGAAAACATAGCCCAATAACAGCGCAGCACCGCAGGGCTTGCGGCTTGTAGCAAGGTTGTGGCCAGTCGTGTGCCTCAAATGACTGCTGTGGCGTCGCTTAATAAAGGTCTATATTGTGATAACATGGCCCGTTAGGTGTGTGGCCTTTGAGCAATCACGGTCACGAGCCTCATTTAAACAAAAACAATTCAAAACATTTAAATCGGCAATGGGAAATTTAATTACGATCCAACCAGTAATTGATGAAATGTTTTTGACAAAAACGTATCTAAATAAATAAATAGTTAAATTTTAAAAACACTCTAAAATCAATTAGTGAAGTGTTAGTGATATTCCTGGGTTGTTTTACATTCACAAAACATATTGAAATAGATTTGCTTGAGTTTACAGTCTGCAGTACCTACAACATCTTGGATTTTTAATATCATAATAATAATGTTAAGTTTTCTCTGAAACATGACTCCCTTCAAATGTGAATTTAGAACTATAGACTAGTAGATCGGATTGGTTTAAAATCTGAATGTGATTTAACAAAGACTTTTAACTGAGATTTAAATCATTAAAATGTAATTTTTTTAAAATTTGACAACAAGTGAAAACTGTTATAAGCTTACTCATAAATAACGATACAGCAATTACGTGAATTAAAAACTTTGTCATGGGAAGTGAGGAACACGAGTCATAGGTACTGTAGACTCTAAACTGAAAAGATTTGAACAGGGGGTATATATTTTCCATACTTCATCACAGTAAAATAAAACATTAACACAAAACTAACATTAAACAAGAACTCTCTCCCATAAAAGATTTACAAGATACTTGGATATTTTAATTTTCAGTTAGGAAATTAGATGTAATTAATTGTTTGAAATGTTAGAAGGTTTACCTGCGGGAGCCTAACAGCTTTCATGAGCGGGGTGAGTCCCGACCTATCTCGGGTGTTGGGGTCTGCTCCGAACATCAGAAGCAGATTCAAGAATTCAACATCCAGAGGAGAAATGAGGTTGATCTCAGAGCCAAAGAAGTACCTCTTGTTGGGGTTGGCGCCGTGCTCTAGCAGCATACGAGCAATCTCCAGGTGACGGTTGCGGATGGCCAGACGCAGGGGCTCGTCGCAGAGGAGGGTGCGAGGGAAGGGGTCGTCCGTATCTTCTCTGTAGTCAACTCTTGCTCCCTGCCTCAGCAGTAGTGCAACTAGCTCTATATATCTGAAACAGAAAACTCACATTAATATTATGGAGATTTAGTTTATTTTTCATATTTAAAGGTGTCACGTAACTGAAATGTTTTTATTGTCTTGCTGCATGAAAAGCAGTTTTTCTGTACATGCCATGAATAAAAAAGACATATTTTCCATACTATGACTAAATAGAAATCGGCTGATTTTTAGCTCATAATAAAGACAGTTTTGACAGGCAATAATGAATAAATATTAATCTGATAGTTGTTTGAAATAACAAGAAAAAGGTAGTAGCCATTTTATGAGCAAAGTTGTAGCTAAGTAAATACAGTGTTTTGGCTTAATATGATAAGTAGTAAGGCAAAAAATAAAGCCTGTCACTCGGAACAACAGTGTTTTTTTCATCCTTGCTCAATATATGTTGAACTTTATCTCTGATAAGAAAATGGCATTGTGGATCCTAATGACCATATGTATTATTATTTAAAAATCTGATTGATTAATTTTTTTATATTTAAAAACCAGAATTGAGCATCATCATGGACATTATGTGTATTTTTGTCGACAGCATGGCTTTGTCTTCAACTGACACACTAAAGGTTCTTGGTATCTCATTTGATTCTCAACTTGATTTTTCCTTCCATATCAAATCCATTTACAAACCTGTCATAGTCAGACTGAAATTGTTTAAGTTTAGAAGAGTTTTACCATAGCTATTAGAACCCAAAGAACTTAACTATATGAATCTGTACATCAAGTTTCATCTCAATATTTGAAATAATAAGCAAGATATTAATTTTTAACTTTCTCCATAAGAATCATTAGGGTTCCAAAAGACAAAGTACTGTTTTTACCTGTTTCTATATCTCAGTAATGGATTGACAGAGCAATCATTCAATACTAAATTGTTTGTTTTTCCAGCAGATTTCAACTGTGGTAATAATTATTTGATTTTTTTTATAAATTATATGTAAATACCCCACAAACTACATTTTGGAGAACAACCCTCCCCTTATATTCCCCTTTAGATAGAACGATTTGCCTGCATTTCACACTCATGGTGTTGAACTGTTGAAGAGTGTTGAAGATTGTACTTTGCAAACTTAAAACCAATCCTTGCAGCCGTTCTTACGTTATATCACACAGTAAAACTGCCAAAAACGCAAAAACGATATTAATTATATAATTATTGTAAAAATCGCTAATACAGTATGACTTCGGTTAAAATTATTTTTTAATAATGAACTTTTAAATGACAATGACTAATTATTTATTTGTTTTAAGGAAAATAACGAGTTTGTAATGTTGCTTGTCATCAAAATACGTCACAAATTATTATTGAAAGACAAGGTATTTAATCAAATAGAATATCATAAATAATACAAAGTGCTAAAGACCAGGAGAGATGTTGGTTGATTTAATTCGAATGTTTAGAAATTTAAGAATTTAACAATTTTGTTTAGAAAATTAAGTCATACGTTAAAACTAAAAACTGATACAGTAGTTCAATAAACAATTGCATGTAGGCTTGCTGTCCTGTCTGGACTAGTCAGAAATCACTGCTGGACTAGTGAAGGGCAAAATTAATGTTAATTATACCAGCTGACTACGTTTGTATATAACTGAAATAAAATTGGATCAATGCATTTTACCCACCCGCTTGCCTGCTCACAAGTAAGTGGGTGGTTTGATACTAGTAGCCATTTTGGGAGTTCATATTTTCTGAATAAAAAATTGGCTACAACATCTACAATTAAAAAAAAATACTACATAGACATTTTCTGTAGACATGCATCTCTTTGGCAACGCTTGTTTTGTGTTGTTACAGGTAATTTTTGTAATGGTAAATTTTGCAGTGTACAGTGTGCAGTGTGCAGTGTGTAATGTGCAGTGTGCAGTGTGCAGTGTGCAGTGTGTAGTGTGCAGTGTGCAGTGTGTAGTGTGCAGTGTGCAGTGTGTAGTGTGCAGTGTGCAGGACGTTGTGCTAGTGGCCTTGTTGCAGGGCGTTGACCTCGCGTCGCGACGCCAGTGAACGGGGTCCCAGCATGCACCAATATGCACGTGACTATAATGGACGGATCCGCTATTAGGCTAAGTTAATAACAACTTTTACAAGAAATATACAATATCAGTTTAAATTCTATGATATTTTGGTTTCTGAGTCGCTAGATGCTATTCTGACTATTTTAAATTCAATTAATGTGTTTGGTCAAAAGTTTATTTTTATTTTACGATGGAAAAATTAGAATTCGATGTGTATTATATAAATTTAGAACACACTAATGGAGTTTGGAGCTCTGAAAGTAGAAGAATTTTCAAATAAAAGTTTAGAAGAAACCTCGTTTGTCCGATTTCCGTGATACTTTTGCCACGTGTAGCTATCGTACTAATGCATACAAACACAAACGTATGGATACACTAAAAATGACGTCATATAAGTAGGTTAGAGAATATTTTTTTTTCAGAATACATATTTCAATGCAGTCATGCGTAAAATTAAATATTCATATATAAATAAATGAGTCGCCCAGTTCAAATGTGTCTCTTGTCCACTTTCGGCTGTTGTCCACTGTCCAAATGGAGACATTTAGCTCCCGTATCTATTCCGGATTTAAGTTCCCAACCATTCCTTGTATGATCTTTTTTGGAAAAAAGATTTTTATGTTGGATAACTTATCTTTTGTGCCTTCGGATTTAAATTAAAAGTTAGCCTAATTCCAAATTGTCTCTTGTCCTGAATCCAATATGCCGTTAAATATTGTTGTCTGTATCAAAACGTCCTTTCTTTGAAGATGCCTACATAGCATTGCGTTTATTCCAATTCTATAATGTCTCTTGCCCAAAATTATTTTAACTGGCATGTAAGGCAATTTAATAATCAAAATAATACCCATTGGTTGTTGATATTGTTTAAGTAAACATCTAATTTTGTAGTGGCATCCCGGGATGACCAGCTGACTATCAGTACGTTTAATAATTGAATGGCTAGTTTGCCAAATATCATGGTTCAAACATAACCTTGTTTCTTAAGTTACCTAGCTAGGTGTATCTTAAGGCAGCATTAAGATGTTAAAGCAGCATTCATATTTTATCTATAAACAAATGTAATTTAAGGTCTAAATATAATTTGTCAACAAACATCATTGATTAGTATGTATTCCTAAACTGTACATTAATCATAATTATAGCCTCTAGCCAGAGGGTATATAATTTTTCTAATAATTTAATTATCTTGGGTCATTAATTTTATAGTAAATTGAAGTCGATTTTGACTATTTCATTGTACACTGGTAAAATTTTTAATTACTATACCATTTATACATATAAAAAAATGACTCTTTTCCAATGAAAAATGGCTTCCTTCATTTCCAAAATGTCCATTGCCTACATTACAGTTACGAACTAACTGTCTCTTATGCAATAAGTTTTCTCATTTTGAATGAGTATTATTTTTTATTATTGACGTATAGACTTTCATGGCTTTAATGGCTTAAATATCATTATCCATGTTTAGTCAAACTTTGAGATTAATTTATCCCTATTTATATAAGAAAAAATCGCGATTTCCCAGCATTTAACTATAGTGGATAAGAGACTTAATGGAATTGGGCGGCTCAAATATGATTAAATATAAAAAAATGAACAGAATAATTCTGTTACAAAGACAATCAATTACATTGCACGCGCGTGGCGAATTGAGGAACTACTGAGCTCCATCGCCAATCTGGGCTGCCAGCCAGTCATAATCAGTTTACTTCACTGCATTAACATAAATTTTTACTAAAACATCTGTACTCATATGATGAGTAGGTAGAAGTGTGGATACAAAATAACAAGTCACTAACCTAAAGACGACAATTTCCCATATAAGGGTTACCATACACGGAAAAGTGTTTAATTATAAATATTCTATACACCAACTACAATATAAGTAAATTTTGTTCCTTTGATTTCACAGCTTTTGAAAACGGCACCACAGAATCATTTGATATCTAATAAAATAACGAACTTCAATGTAAATAATAAGAACTAGATACATCTCGTTTACATTAAAATTTCGAACTATGCAAAACTCATATAAAAAGTATCAAAATTGGACTTATTCATATCAAACAAAAGAATATCAAAACAGCTGTTTATAAATACAACATGCAACCTTTGTTAGAGATGGCATACAGTGTTTATGTTGTGCCTATGCCATTTATATATCCTTCACACATTTTCTTCCGTGCCAATAATGAGAGAGTGAGTAAATCGCACACATTTCTTAGTGTATAGCTTACTTTCAATTCCATTTATATTTAAATTAAATTTTCCTCCTTTCCTTTTTATCTACACCCCGCCCTTCCGATTTGGAAAATTTTAAAGAAAAGTAGTAAGTTTTAGAAAATCTTGAGAACCTATATTTCAGTGAAAATTAAAGTTAACTGATATTAATGCACATTGATAGGTTTCAATTAAACTGCTCTAGGTATTTAGGCCCTGATGAAAACATTTGATGCAAGTTTATGCAAAAATATATATTAAATAGCGTCATTTTACTTCCCACGCGGCGACAAGGCGCTACTATCCTGATCTGGCTAGAGTTGCTAGCAAAGTTTTTGATGGTGTTTAGTACCACATACTTACGTGAGCAATCATTTCAATATTTGTGTGTTAAAAAAACAAATACAGAAATCAGCGGGCAGTTGAGGAAAAACTGTGACATAAATTACATTAGTAAACTACATTTAGCTACCTAGCTATTACATTGTAGTTAAATGGCGTTTTACTCTTTTTGTATAGTCAAAATCCCAGTAGTACTAATGATATTTCAATTAGTGTTGTATGTTTTCTACTTATTTTTTAATCCCTTATCATCATTATTTTAATTTATTATTAGTCAAATTTTAGTATGGACGTATTTGATTGAATCCAGAGGAAACAATTAAAACACGGGACAAAATTTTAGTTTTATCAAGCATTGAAGGGAATTTCCTGATGTTTAAAAGTATCTTAAATACTAGAGGGTAACGAAATAGTGTTTAGTAGTGAGTCACAGGTCAAAAAAGTTTGGGAACCATTGTACTAGAGGATCGACTGATACTAGACATAGTGCTGTTACATACACATACACACCCATGCTCTGCAGACAGGTGAAGTGCAGAATATCCACATTCGTCCCTAGCGTTCACATCTCCTCCTCGCACCAACAGCAACCGAGCGGCTTCCGGGTATCGTTGCCAGACGGCGTAGTGCAGAGGGCGGAGACCCTGGGTGACAGGCTCGTTGACTTTAGCCCCCGTGGCCAGAAGGATGCGGATGTCATCCAGGGGAACCATCTTGACGATGCTGTCCGCTAGCTGACGCTGTAGAGGATTGTTGGCTGGCAGGCAGTTGCCAGTTGAAAGTGACTTGTACATCGCGAACGCTCTTCTGATCTCTCTATCCACCTAGAATAATTAAATTCCGGTAACTAGAGATTCACTTCGGACCAAAAATATTTCAAAAACTATCTACATTAATAAAAGTAGTGTTGTCTGTAAATTGCTTGGAATTATGGTATTTTTTGTCATTTTTAAGTTTCATAACCCAGAAAAGCCAAAATGGGTCTATCTCCCTAACTCTAAACAAGATATTTTGTTCGTTTCCTCTGTGAAAATGAGTTGACCCATAATGATGAAATCTATTCATATTATTCTCTATACCTTTTTGTGAAGGTTTTTGTTTACTTTATACTGACACTAGTACCATGAAAATAAAATAATGAGCTTTAAAATCCCAGTTTCTAGCAATTATTAGACATTTTTCCAAGTTTTACAAAACATGCGTTCTATGGTAGTGAATTCATAGAAGTGTATAGTTTTAAAACTATACAATATTAAAACGTTACTTTGATGAATAATGAATTTTAATAATGATACAAATTTAATCTAGTTATAACCTTGTGTAATTAATCTAGTTGTCTTTTGTCATGATAATGAGTATCTTAAAAAACAGAAAGTGATGTTTTGAATGGGTTTAGTGTTAACACACATAAAGCTCTGTAGAGAGGTCCCTATCTGTGGTAGTAACATGGCTCGAACTCCTCACTCAAAATAATATGTATGTACAACATTAAATATTTAGAAACAGCGAGGTACAGTACTAAAATCTGACAAAAATGTGGCAGTCGTTGTTGATCAGTCCGCTCTTATGTAAAAGCCTAATAGGGCAATAGCTTCCCGTCAGCCGGCCGGCTTTTGAGACGAAACATGTTAATTTTGTGCCCCGTTTCGTACGCTATTTTACATCAGATTTTCTTGAAACTCGGTAACAAAGTAGTTGGATATTATATTAAAAACCTCATACCTCAAAAATTGAAAATGAGAAAACAATAGTTTGAGTGATGTTTAAAAGTACCGTAACTCAATTTTCGTTACTTTCAAGATTTATTTGTTCATACACAATAATTGATTTTCTCGGATATCAGGTATGAGGACCCTATAACCAACATTTACCTGTAAGATAAAAAAGTTATTTTACATCTTTACTCATTTCATCCGAATTAAGGGAATACCGAGGCTAATTTTTGTGTTTCTGCAAGGGTGGGGAAGATTCTTAATCATACATTCTACAACCTGTATAAACAACAGTCTTTCTACCAGTTATAATATAAAATCAAGATGGGGTTGGCTAGTAGATTTTATTTAACCCTTGCGACTAGGCAACGATCAACCCATACCTAAAATATATGATGAATGTAACCGAGTCTCGTCTTATCAAAGTCACTCAAGAAATGTACCCTTAAGACCCTTATTTTAAACTGACATCTCTGACTGATCAAAGTTGTTGTACTTCCAGACTCTTTTATCACTTTCCGTGGATGTTCAAAAATCTTCTTCGAAATATTGCAGAAGTCACGCTTTTTTGTGATAGCTATATTATAAAGATAACTGATGATTTTACAGTTTCTTAGCAGTGACTACCTATTTCAGCGATTCGTTGTTCCATTGTCGTCAAGAGTCTGACTTATAGTAACGATATTTCGTTAAAGTTTCTAATGTTAATTTTGTGACAGCTTTATTGGTTATACTGTAGTCGTAGGAAGATTGTTAAGGGGTAAAATCAAAGGTAAAGTGGTTATCTAGGGATTTGCATAGTTATTTCTGGAAAATATAACTATCACCACGAAATTATATCAGATAATTAACAATTAGTTATCTTTTTATGATAGAAAAATAAAAAAATTGAATTACGCAATTCTAAATAACCCTTATATTTTTAATTTGATACATCAACCATCTTTTTACGACTATCGTGTGGTCAGTAATGCTGTATCGAAATTATCATTGTTCTCATTGGACTAAAATACAAGATGGCGCGAGGTCAGGACTATTAATGATGGCGGTGTTTGCAATTTTCTAAACAAGCCAACTTTAACCCATATCTATTGTGCAATTCTAAACCAATAATTTGCACAGATTTTAGTTTCACTATTATTGGTTAAATTCCAATATTATTATGTCAGAAGATGCCATAGTGTTGGCCATACATAATTATTTTTTCGTCATACTGCTTCAAAAACATATGTTTTAGATACATGTGTTGAAGAGCCAAAGTTGTTCTTTATGCCTATCATTATGATGGGTTTTTGAGTCTTAGGCCGAAAAAATCGTTGTTGATGATACTTTTAGAGGTCAGCATTCTATTGTAAATAATCGATAAAGTAACTGCAACAATCACTATAGATTTTCCTAACGTACCGGATATCGATTATAAAAATTGAAATTTATTATTAAATCAAACTATCGAATGGTTGAGATCGAACTATCGATAATAATAACTGACATAACCTAAACAACCAATCAGGAATCAAGAAATAACTGTTACATCGCAAGTAACGTAACAGCTGATTAGTCTGAAGCGACAAAATGGTTGACAACTATTGATAATCAGGTAATAAATTTATGTTTTACGAGTTTGTTTCATTTTATTTGCAGTATGACGAAAAATTTAGTTCATCACACGGCCCAACAATTGGCTTTTTGATATAATACTTGCACGTTTAACAGCCTCGGCACACCTCGACTGTTAAATTTGTGCTCGAATTAAAAACGCACGTTTTTTGGTCCTGGTTATGAAATATACTATTAAAGTTACCAGCAACTTTATAATTTACTTTTATGATGAACATAAAATTTATACAGATATGGAGACCAAGTAAGTATTGAACTATGAGCAGTTATGAATTGTTTATGGTGTCACAAATACGCTAGGCAGTAATATTCTGTTGTGTTTATTTTCGTGTCACTTGTGAAGACTGTAAACAAACTCGTCCACTTCGCAAAACAAACAAACACAGTTAACCCCTTAACCGATTTCATCTTACATTCGAAACACAATTAAATCTCTATGGCTTAAACCGTAGATTGTGAACATGGAACGTCACTATTATTATTAGTTATTATAACCGAGTATTCGTAGCTATCGTAATCAAGAAAATATTTATTACTCTTAGGATACTTTAATTTATTCAAAATCACAAACAATTTAAATCACATACCATGCAAGTTAATCTGAAAAAGTGAATCATAACTTAAAATCGAATTCCGAATTATCATTGAACTTATGAGGTATTATTAATAAAACTATCGGCCACATGTAATTGCAGCTAAGCACTTTCACTCACTTCCGTTGCACTTTGAATTGGGTTTAGGTTGTTTGCCAAACTACCGGCACCCAAATAACTCCCCAGTCAAAATTGACAAATGAATTTACTCCCTTCATTTAACTTTTGAATGTATTATGTAGTTACTTCAACAATTGTGATTAACTCAATTTAGTTTTTGTTAAGTTTTCATATTTTCTTAACAATATATTTTAATGTCCTAAAATTAGTTAGGTTAATTTGTATCTTACTGTGTATTGCTCTTAAGTCACATGCTTTAGTTTAACATAGTTACATAGTTTTACATATGTTAAATGCATGTCATTGGAGAATCGGTAAAAAGTAGAAGAAATCTCACAAAGTATGTGTGATCATGGTCACAAAATCTGGATGGTTAAAAATATTTATTAATTTGATTTCATAGTGATTAAAAATCAGGTTTAGAATCCAATTAGATTGAACCATCAATTAAGAAAGTACTTAGAGTTTCAGCCAGACTACATGACCTGAATCAAAAGGTTTTATAAAATAAAATAAATACAGCGTTAAGTTCCACCAAACCTTTGAAAGACCTTTTCCTTATGTTCTTGTTAGTACAGTGTTAAAATTACGTTATATAGCATTTTTAAGCGGTCCTCGCATTTGTAATACAATTTTAACTACTAACAATAAATATTTATTTTCCTACAAAGAATACTTATATACTACCAAATTTAACATATTTCAGTAGATAACCAATGAAATATTACACCATAAACATATCTTCAAAAATAAACAAATGAATAAAACGCAATAGACTGGACAAAGCTTATTCCTAAAGTGAGCTAATTAGTTTAATTTACTTAGAACGTTTCTGGTAATCTAGCTTTCTCCTAAAACATTCACTCGTTAAGTCTTGCATACATTTAATCTATCTCCCTAATTATGACTAATAGTTTTTAATCCCATTATGTAAGACCCTGTTTAATTTAGAATTTGCTAGTTGTAAGTGTTATGCCCTTGGATTGAAGATTAAAGCTGTCTCGAACAGTAATTACATAGTCACACAATATACTGACGTTGGGAAACTTGGGGAGTCTGCCAAACGTTTGGGCCAACTAAAAATATGGTTTGCATCATCATCAGGTTGAAGATGCACCTGCACTCACCGCGATCAGCTGGTTCGAACAAACCATGCTTCCAGCATTGGAACAGATGAGTGTCATTCCTACGAAATAGCTCATCTTACTTCGTCTATTTATATATTACTTTCACTCAACAAAGGATTTAGAGCATTTAAAGCATTTAGATTATTTTGGTAGCAAGGTAACTATAAAGATTAGATTAGATTATATTATTGAAATGGCAACCAAATTACAATATGTAGGTATTTTAAGCCAAGTATGAATAAGGATTGAGTGTATGATGATTGTGGCGCGATCTTGTAGTCTTGTTACTGACTAAGGCTGACATGTTCCTTAGACAGGACTGTTAATTAATAGCCCAACAGCCGGTGACAACTAATGGACCTACAGTTTAACGTGGAATCCGAACCACGGCCTCTGAATTACAAATTGGTCTAATTATGAGGATAGTCTTTATGGATTAACGTAGTATTTAATAGTGCGGATGTTAATCCACACAAGAGAACACTACATCCACCGACTACCTCTCACAACTATCCACAATTCGTGACCTCCACGTAGCTGGATTACAGGACGTCGCCACCGTCCCAGTCAAGAGAGGCAAGAGAGGTATGGTTAATGTAAACAAATGCGATGACGTCACTGGTACAAAAATGTTTGGAATTACTTTAACTAAATAGCATTAGTATCCAAAAGAAGATACCGGTAGATCAAAACATAGTAAACTAACATTTATTTTCATATAAAGACAACACGTTTAATCATAAAATATGAAATAAAATGTATGAAAAGTCCTGAACGCATTATTGCATATTAGCAAGCACATTGTAAACCTCTGTTGATAAGTATTGGTTAAAGTTGTTAAAGTTATTGTTAAAGTTTATATATCTCACTTATTAATGTGAAGATAAATGAAATTAGTATAAAATTACGTGAAAATTTTCATAGTTTCAATATCAGGAACAAGAGTCAGGTCGATTCGCATCAATGTAGATTACAGTCAACCGTAAAAAAGTCATTTTGTAGCTGGAATAAACTTTTTTAGCCATTAGGGTTTTCAGGAGAAAATTATTATTTTCTTTATATGGCTTTCTGCAAATGCTTTTTACAATACCAAAAATCTTTGAATATAAAAAATCAGTATCATCAGTAAGTCTAAAGTTTATTCGTTCTGGTACTTATAAATTTATATTGATGTTTTCAACTCCAGTCTTTCATCTGTGATATTGTTCATTATGTTTTTTTGTGTGTGGTTTAAGTTTTTTCTGATTAATTTTTAATTTCAAGCACTCAATGTACTTACTTCTTGTGAATACTTTTATGCCTAAAATATTGTTTTGTTCAGTGTGATCAATGATTGTGAATATAGTTTTTAAGTTGAAATAGAAATAATACCTTTATTTTTGATAATTTCAATATAACAATTTTATTAAACTAATTTATTGAAAATCTAAAGTGTGGCTTGTCATTTTGTGTTGTGAGTCACCTAACAGCATTAGCTTTAGAAACCTGACAAAATCGATTGTAAAAATTATTGTTTAAAGTAAGGACTTAATGCCCATTCAACTGGCTGAATGTTATCTGTGTACAGGTAAGTAGTCGGGCTGCCCGGATTAAGAGAGGTTCCTATTAAAATGTCCATTTCAACGGAAGATTTAAAGTTTATTTAATAAAGTGAAATGTTTTTATTGTTATTTATGTTTTCCCAGATTGGAGCTTGCAGGATCCCTTCCTCAAAACCTCGGGCCAAAATGTTACAATCATTTACTTTATAACATAGACCGCACAGTATTCCGGTCTGGTCAGGTCAAAATTGAAGACATATCTTACTAAGGGAGTCCTCTAATCTGGGTTTTTAAAAACATATGATTTTTAATTTGAATCGCCTTAATAGAAAGTTTATTTTATTTAAATTCAAACCCTATAATTAATTGGTTACTCTGATTTAGTGTACACTACTGTAGGTTAATCTAATCAACGATTGTAATACAATTATGGAATTTTCTCTTGTAATAAAGACATTTTGAAGTTAAAATGTTTAAATTTGAAAATGCTGCATGCCCCTAAAATCTGCGGTCTGGTCCGTTGACTCACAACGGTCTTCCCTATATTTCCTTCATTTTATTGTTCCATTTAAGACAGTAAAAAAATGTAAGTTTAATATCTGCATGGCTATAACGTGTTTCGGACATCTGCACTCTACAAAATGTGTCAAACCAAACCTCTGAGCCAAGATGTATTCCAAAGCTCTATAAATTTATAAAAATGCAATTATATTTCTTTAATTCAGATTAAATTAGATTTTGGTGTAAGTATTAATATATAAACCCCTATCACCGCCCTACTATTATTCTAGTAATATGTAAATTATTAAATAATCACTTAAAAACAAGAGGAGTTTCACCATCTCCAGAATTGTGTAAAAGCACAGACGTGTTGGAAATGTCCACCAAAACAATACTAGAATATTATATAAACTCTTTTTATCTGTACAGTGTATACTGTGTTTCAAGTACAATGTTATTTATTTAATATTTATAAACGAGTTGCTAGAACGAGTTCGGCGCAAATCACAACAATGAACTCTCTGTTCTATTCTGACAGCTCAGCTGACTGCTGCGTAGTTGGATGCCGTTGCATAACACGGCAGACCAGCTGACTGGTTTCTTTGTTCTTATTCTTTCAACGTGTTTAAAACAAAGTTGGGTAACATAACCTTTTTCAGTTTAAATATCTCTTATTGTGTAATTTCAGTTTTTTTAAACTCTAATTTAAATGATTTATGACAAATAATTTATTGAAATAAATCGTTTTAATTAAAATAATATTTTGGTGGTTAATTATTTGAAAAGCACCTATTTTAGTTTTTCATAAAATATTGACGTGCAATTAACATTTTATTTGAGTTTTCACTCATATTCTGTAATACCGTTGTATGTCACCGATTGACTTAGATTACAATGGCTATGCAATTCACTATTCTCACTTAATCAATCTTATATTAGCATATTAGGCCTATATATGAACATTTAAAGCAGTTTTCAGTAAGCACCTTGTTATTCAGTGGAACTTAAAGACCTACAAAGAAAAACTTCATTAGATATGCATGTAGATTTAATCCCCATCTTGAGAGCACTAAAATGTTAGTACACAATGAATTGCACATGGAAGGCTATTTGGATTTTCCACCAGTGCAAAGATCAGTAAAATCACTTACCGAAATCTGGTATAAACCTAAACTTGGAAAAGCAACAGAACTCGCGTTCGCACGCCACGCACTCTGAACTGACCGACGATTCCGACCAACTGAACAAGACTACACGACGCTGCGAGCGTAAACAAAACAGAAACTGGCCGGGTGACAAGATCGCTCCTATTTATACCCGCGGGGTTTCCGGTAAAGATGGGCCCGCCTGGGGTCACTAGGAGACCTCGTGGTGTCGTGGTGCACGACCTACGGAGTATCCTTGAGTCGCGCCACTCGCTCTTCGCAGCAAAGGAAATAACCCCGTCGCCGCAGACCTGCGTACTCAGCGAATTTCCAAATCAATAATACAATAATAATAATAATAATGATATATTACAAGTTTTATCACTATCTGTCTATAAATATGATAGTTATTTGCCTATTCTCCATAAGATTAACATGGGAAAGAGTTTGCTGCTGTGAAGAACATGGAAAGTGGGTATTTCCAGCATAAACAATTTTTAAGGAGTTTGCCTATCCTCTATATGTCTCTACCAAATTTGGTCTCGATTGGACCGTTTTTACGAGAGTTATCGTGTTCACAGACACACACACACACACACACACACACACACACACACACACACACACACACACACACACACACACACACACACACACACAACATACAACCACAAAATTTTTTTTAGTGTTTATTTGTGATACTATAAATATAAATTTTAAACACGAAAAAATAATGGCATGTTTTGCATGATTGTTCGGATAAGTCTTGCTCAATTTAAAATTCACTAAAAAAAATGTATACTGTACTGTCATGTGGCACATGAAGTGAATTTATTTAAAAATCTCAGAATAAAGATGTTTGAACTTAACTTAAAAAACACGCACACACATAAATAAAATAATATATTTATATATATAAATTTTACACTATTTTTTACTCTTTCTAAACACAAAAAAATAAAATATCTCTAATCTTAGAGACTACTAATATTTTCTATAATTCGCTAAAATCACATACCTTCACAAATACACAAAAATGACATTACAAAACTGGAACTCAAGCGAGAGCAAAATCTCTTTTGACAATCAATAGATAACATGTCCCAGAAGTGAAACATTCAACGACTATGCATTGACATTTACCTATCGTCATTTAGACCAAAGACATTTGTCTAAATTACATAAAAAAAAACCATGAACAATTTTTAACCACGCAGGTACACTAGTGGTACTCTTTTCACAATAGTTTTTTCCTTCAATTTATATCTTAAATACTATAACGTTTTTTCTTAGCAATCATTTCAAATTTCCTTCACAACCAGCTACAAACAATTCATCCATTGGACTAGGACGGGTCTGAGACATTCTCGACAATCATATAGTTACGGATGTACTGGACATAGAGTATGAACAGTTCAAACAACTGATTCGTGTCACTGGGATTTGAACCAAAAACATCTCTGTGTCAGTTTTGGAGACCAATATGCTGCCAACTCATGCACTGACCAAATTAACCTAAATTCGCATACCTTATTGACTATGAAACATTTTTTTAACTGATAAATTTGATGCACAAACTGTTCAGAGACATGCCACGTCAGTTGTTTCCTGGTGTGAAAACAATGTGATATCCTTTTTATATTGATAAATTTGCCGTCATGACATATTATCGAATCCCTGATACAATGGTTTTTGACTATTCTCTTGGTGGGAAAACTCTTTCTAGATCCACATTACTTAGTCATCTTGGTGTGACATTCTTTCCGTCACTCAGCTGGAATGATCACATTGAAAACATTTGTGGCAGGGCTCTTAGAACCCTCGGGCTACTGTCACAGGATACCCACAGGGCTACAGGACGTTAACGGATCCGGGCGTCTTGAGAGTTGTATATTGTTGCCTTGTGCGACCTCACCTAGAATACTGCAGTATCATCTGGTCCTCTCACCAAAAGTATTAGAGGATATTGAAAGGGTCCAGAGACGATTCCTGAGACTTGTGAGTTCACGTGTGTGAGTGTACGGCATGGGGTTCGGATATACAGATGCGCCCTTGGAAGATATAGCAAACTTTCTTGCTCTACCGTCCCTGGAATCCAGACCTTGTTCTCAAGACATCATATTCTTGTATAAACTTATCATCGGGAAACTGGATTGCCCCGATCTTGCCCAAAGAATAAAATTCAGAATTTCCTGTGGCCCAAGAAACAAATCCACCCCACAGCTTCGACATCCTATGCTGCTCACCGCACTTTGATGAGACTACATGGCCATGGAAACTTGTTACCTGATCACCTTGATTTTTCTTCACTTCGCTGACCTCTCTCAAGACAGCGCTTCGACTGACGTGGTCATGAGTGTGGTGGTGTTGGTGGTGCCTTTAGAGGACCACAGCCATTCAAGGGTAGTGTGTTGAGTCAAAGTGTTTCGAGTGGCGCCTCTAAAGGGTCTCACAATATGTCGTGATCCTTAAGTGATATGTCACAGACCTAGTCGTCCTTTCATGATACCATCTTGCATTTGTTTATATTGCTATTTATTATTTTAATTTTTTCTTACCTAATCTTAATACAAAAATGTTATTGCACTTCTAGTGGACACATTAGCTGTTCAAAACAATATTCAGTTGTCACCATGGGAACAAATTAATTGTTATTTTTGTATGAAATCCCCCAGTTGACATGTAAAATATTTGGTTAATACAACTTACATTGTTGTTCTGACCATTTCTGTTATTGTTTTTATAAGTTTATGTTATGTAAGATTCTATTGTACATAATTACAACTTAAAATATCCATAGTATAGTGATCCCGACGTGAACTGAACACACAATGTTCTGATATGTTCTGGCCAGGTATGGCCAGCTTACAGAAAAATCCAAGAAGCTGCCAAGAGTTCTCCTCTAATTGCTGGACTGTGAAACAAATTATTATATCAACAGAATCGCAAGGGGAGGAAATTCTCCCCTTGCGATTCTGAGTTTCTCCTACGCTAACTCTGGAAGCATCCGTTAAAAGACCAAGAGCGTGCTGTTTAAGTTGGCATAACATAGTTACCGAAGAGAGATTTATTTACATGCATGGCCTTTTTCAACTCTGGGGTCCAGGATAAGGGATGAGAACCCTTGGATTTCTCACCACTCAGTATAGAGTGCAGGGGGTGCTTGGAGTTCTGCAGCATGAGGTAAGAATCTACGATAAAAATTGACCATTCCAAGAAAGCTGCGCAGAACACGCATAGTTTTAGGTAGCTCATATTCTTGGAGTGCATCAATGTGATCCTAGGGTACGGAGACGCTTCCATCTTAAACTTTTAAACCTATTTATGTAAACTCAGATTTACCAGAAACACATTTTGAGGCGTTAACAATGGCTGAATAGTCAGATAGTCGTTAATAAAGTTTTCAAGTGCTTTTCGTGTTCCTCGGCTGTATGAGAAAAAAACGAGAATGTCATAAATATAGCTAAAGGTGAGGTTTAAGCATAGCGTATCTTCACCAATAAATCGCTGGAAGGTTTGTCCAGCATTTTGCAACCCAAAAGTCATGAATGGAAAAGTCAAATAGAGTTGTATAGCAGTTTTACATACATCATCTGGGTTTACCGGTATTTGTTGGTATGCTTTTACTAAACCTGATACGGAGAATATGCTACATCCTAAAATGTTATGTGAAAAATCATGAACGTGACGTACAGGGTACCTGTCTGGGACTTTTTGGGAATTTAGCGCAAGGTAGTCACCACAGGGCCATCCATTCCCACCCTTGGCGGCTAGGTGCAGAAGCTAAGGTGCATCTGGCCTCCACTGGGCCCTAAGAGGTAGTGATGGAAAAACCATCACCGTCAAAGTCCATGGAAACCTATGAAAGTGTATGGATGCCCAAGGATTGTCTGACGGACGTGCTGTACCATCCTTCACCGTGTCAGAAAATTCTTCTCTTGCGATTCTGAGTTTCTCCGGGGCTAAGTGACGTCCTATACATGCGTCACTGAGTCACTGGATCCTTTGTTTTCAAGGATTTGGTGAATTGCAGCCACATTTTCCTTCGACACGACTCTACTAGGAAATCACTGCAGCCACCCTACACTGGGCCTTATGAGGTAGTAGCCCGTGATGGAAAAACCATCACGATCCACGTCTAAGGAAAATGTATGAAAGTGTCTATGGATCGGATGAAACCTGCGCACATATGCTCGGATGACTTAATACAAACAATATATGGAAGAACTGTCCAACCTAGAGTTCGATGTTCGCACTAACAACACCGTCCTTGTGGGGACTGGTGTAGTGGACACATCAGCTGTTCAAGACAACATTCAGTTGTCACCATGGCAACCAGTTGATATTTTTTGTTTTTGTTTATTTTTGTATCAAACTCACCAGTTGAAATGTAACATATTTGATTAATACAACTCAAATTTTTCTTCTGATCATTTCAGTTATTATTTTTATTAGTTTATATTATGTGAGATTCTAGTGTACATTATTACGATTTAAAATCTCCATAAACTTTATTTTATGTTTAGTATAAACTCTGCATAATATTATTATTATTTAATACTATGCTAGTTACTTTGCAAGCTTTAACCTATATTCAATTCCTATTTAAGATCTATTTATTGTTACTTCTATTATTATTCCTATAGTATTGTTATTCTTATTTTTTGTCTTGATTGCTGATCGCATTAATTCTCTTTGTTATATAAGTATTTATTATTCTGCTTATATCTCTTGCGTTGTGTAATCAAATTTATCATACGTCTAATCTTCATTATGTTATGTTACCATCTTATTATAACCCTTGCATGTCAGAGTTAATTAATGCTACATTACATTGTATTTGTTGTATATTGGCTGATGCCGTTGAAATAAAAATAAATAAATAGATAAATCTAAATTTTAATCTTTCAGATCAGCAAGAGAAGTTATTTAAAATAACACTACACTTTACTTATGCTGTCAATCATAGGTATTAGAACAAATAGTAAAGAAGAGCAAACGCCTAATTCTACAACGCAGTTGGCGGCGCTCAGGTTCCCGGAGAATCTGCGCAGCTGGAATACCGCACAGTCAGAACAATAGAACATTCAAAACACTTGGTTTGCAGATTCATTTCCTTAGAATTATAACTTTAATAGAGCCTTTTAAATCTTGAAATGTTCATTTGTAATATTATGATAGCCCATAAAAGGTATGACATGAATATAAACACGTTTCGACATTTCGACGTACATTTGTATTGAAATTTAAGAACAAGTTAGATCTGTAATTTGCAACGGATTTCCGTCAAAATTCTTCATTTGTGTTGAAACCATCAGGCATTGTTAGAGTCTAGTCAATAACGGTAAAAAATGTAAACTGTAAAAAATTAATTAATAATTAATTTTTTCATCAAATCTATATAGCACAGATTTTTATAAAAATTTGGATTTAGATTCTACTTAGGCCTACCCTCTATTAAAAAAATCTACCCTGTGCCGGGAGTTGCTTTTTACTAGAGGTACAACCCTTTCTGGGGGGTGAAAATTTTTAATTGAAAATAAGTTCGATAAATCGACTTATTATTTTTAGCAACTTTTGCTCAGTGGAATCTTTTTCAGAAACCAAAACTTGTCGACTTATTCGCGAGTGAATTGGTCTTTTTCAGGCAAAAAACGCGTTTTAGATAGTTTTTACGGAATAACTTGAAAATATACTTTTAATCGAAAATTCTGTTGAAATAAAAATTGAAGGATATAAAAAGACGAAAAAATGCTATGTTAATTATTTCAGCAGACCCAATTCGTAAAAACTCATGTTTCTAAAAAACATGCTTTTAGTTTTCCCCATAATTCACTTAGTTTTTAAGTCCTTAAAAAGTATTTCGTGATCTTTTCTTTAAAAGAGCTTGAAGCTTTTTCCTTTCAGCTCATGCAAATAACACTTTTTTCAGATCTTATTTAAAAATCGATTAATTCTCAAAAAGGTAATTTGCGCACACAAACCATAAATAGCAGAATCTTTGTTTTTTTGTCGTAAAAAATTAAAACACCAAAAGTTACTATAATTATTCTTAAGAAACCCAATAATCCTTTACTCTAAAAATATTTATCATTAATAATTTTTGAGTTTTTACGAAAATAATGTTCTCACTTCAAGCTAAATGTTTTTCAAACATACATTATACAGGTCAAACCCTTAGAACATATACTAAGAACATAAATAAAGCTAATTGTAAAGTAGTAATGATTTTTTTACCACGAAAAATAAGCGAAAAATAAATATCGATGATAATCTCTTCATAAGTTGTTTAGTTTTAATCCTAGTAAATTCAAAAATAATGAGAATAAAGATACTTTAAAGGGTTAAAAAAGGTCTGTAAGTTTGCCCCGGAAAATGCATTGGTTTTCTGTTATTGCACGTATAAACTCTTCATTTTTTGCGTTTGAAAATATCAACAAACTTTTAACAAGCAATACTTCAGTTTGCATTGACCCTTTTGAAATATTAAATACCATTCTTTATGTATTTTTATAAACTACAATTTTAGTCTCTTGAAGTTTTTTCAATTAAGTTCACATGTTGCAAGTTATTCGCAAAAAAACTATCTAAAACGTGATATATTTTGCCTGAAACACGATAAATTCACTCGTAAGTAGAAAAATATTGAGTTAAAAAAATCACCTAACAAAATCTGCTTCAAAATGAGTCGATCTACCGATTTATGAACATATTTTCAATCAAAAATTGTTCACTCCCCTGAGAGAATGGGTGGAATCCTCGCCCTGAGAAAAATCAACTCCCGGCAAAGGGTGGATTTTGAAATAGAAGGTGAGTAGACCCTAAATCCAAATTTTTATGAAAAATTGTGCTTTATGAGATAAGTACACAGTAAATGGTCATTGACTGGACTATAGCTACTAAAACAATATATGAACATGCTATATAGATAACAGTTAATTCAAAAAATTAGCAAATTAATGTTAATTACGTTTACTACTGTAGGCTTCACTTCCATAAAAATCAGACCATGTTAGTTTTCAGTGAGTGTAGAAAATATTAACAACTATGTTGTATAGTATTAAGAATCAATGTCATTATTAGTTATAGTAAAAGAATGTAAAAAACTAATTCAAAATATTTATTCGTATTTTATTTAGTTTTGGCAGTTCTTGAGTCGTAATTAAGTATTTTAGTCCAAATTTCAAAATCTTAACACGTTAAACATGTATTAAAATGGTTTTGCTTGATAAGTGTGCAGAATGATATTAATTGAATACATTATTGATATCATTTGAAATTTGAAATTCATACAATCATTTTTCAGCGCACACTTCAGTACATCATTGCAGACGTAGACTAACTAATGTTAGACAAGAAGCCACGTGGATTTGCGTAGTGGGTCATTCCATCTGATAAATTTAGAATGTTTTCAATAAAGGAAGGTCCAAGTGCTTTGATGGGGTTCAAGGGAATACACATTTAGGAATAGATAAAAGTGCGGTCTTTATATTTCGGGTTATGATAAAAAATTGCTAGTTTATTAGTTTCCAGATTCTTACTCAAATAAATAGCTGTAATAAAAATTGAAAAAATAAAAATATCCCAGTCGTTGTAGACATACTTGCCCACGAAATTCCAATCACGATAGTAAATTATGTATGTAGCTACATTATATTCAATAATAAATACTGTAGTCGTTATGTAATAACAGAAAAGTTGCAGCACATCTGTGTTCCCATGCAAAAAGACCTGTATAGTGTTGGGGGGGATTTAGGAGCCTGCGGTACATCCACAATCTTGGATTTTAGTCCCATAAGAACAATGCTAATTATGTGACTACATTACTTACCACATGATAGCCGTAAAAAATTGTTGAGTCGTCAAATGAAAGTAGTTATGTAGGGAATTAACATAATTTCATTTTTAAATTTATATAAAAAATACTTATTAACTGTTGGGTAAAACTGTGGGGTGATCATATTTTTCTGAAAAATTAAATAAAAAAACTACTACACTAATAACAATACAACCAATTTACCTCTAATTTTACACCTCTACCACCTTTATGACTACCAAATAAATATCGTTCCTATGGTACTGAATGGAAGTATTTTGACACAAAGGCAGACATGTCACGTGGACACTAAGTTGAGCAGCAAAAAACAATCAATGTATTTTTAAAAAGAGAATTGCATCAATGAACTTATTCTCCTTAAGATATCATAAGATAGATCATTAGGTTGATTTGGTGCCATTACAAACAGTAAAGGTGCTATTTTAATTTTATTTATTCATTATTTTATAAGAATTCATTATAAAAGAGGTTCACTATAATAATTGTTCATTAAGTTTTAATGTTTAAAATAACAAGAAAAGTACCAATGTGTTAGGAGCATGTTCATAAGAGATTGAATTAATTTTTGGTACTAGAACAATCGTAGCCGTACAATAGAGCTGTAGTAGAACAGTGTTTTGTGATGACACTTTTCAGACGACTTTGGAAACTGTCTCGGCGTCCGTTTAGATCAAAACATATCAATAAATTAATCAATCACCTTATTCGATAGCGTGACATAAAAATGTATTGAGAAACGTTACCAGTTGTTGCATGCTGGAACAAAATTTTAAAATATAATAACATAAATAAATATCTGGAACACCATAAAGAATTCATACACAGGGTGTTCATTAAAGTCGGGGACAAACTTTCAGGGGTGATAGTACTTATCAAAATAAACAAAAAACTTCTTATAAACATATGTCGAAAAATCCTTCGTTTAGCCGCTAGCCCCCATTTTGTATTTTTACAAAAAACGTTATATGTATATCAAGAACTATTTAAGATACAGAAACCAAACTTTGCACACATATTTATTAGCCAAAGAGAAAAATATTCTGAAAGTATCATTTAGTTTGCTTTAATATTTTCAAAATGGTGGTGGTTAAAAATCTTTTAATTAAAAAAAACCATTAACTTCATAAAATTTTTACATGAGATAAAAATATAAAAGCAATCTAAACTTTGAGGATATTTCTCTCTTTGGCCAATAAATATGTGAGCAAAGTTTGGTTTCTGTATCTTAAATGGTTCTTGATATAAAAGGTTTTTTTTGTATAAAATCAAAATGGCGGCTAAACAAAGGATTTTTCGACGTATAGTTATTGGAAATTTTTTGTTTATTTTGATGAGTACTACCACCCATCGAAGTTTGTCCCCGACTTTAATGAACACCCTATATAGCAGAGAAATATTAAAATGAGACATTGCATAAAAATAATTGAGAAATATGTATAGTAGTACTGACATAGTACAGTACTATGTATACATAGTAGTACATAGTAGTGATTGCTTGAAACGAAATGTTAGAATTCCTCTGTTATACTGAATATGTTAATAAGTAACGAATACACAATTTTAATTTTGAAAATTTTATAGGTAACATCTTTGATATGTTTGAGGAAAAAAATTCATATAAGCCTAATCTTTCATTGCTAGATTTGTTATTTTCAAGCCTGAAAAGGGATACCAATTCGTAGCTTATTTACGGTACTGAAAACATGTACCCTACCCCAAATGGTGTGTAGGTTTTAACTAAATTAAATAGGAAAAAAATTAATAAAAGTCAAAATTTTAAGATTAACAAAAATGGCCTAAGTGGTCCTAAGGTCTTTGACCACCTTGTACAGGGCAGTGGTTGATATTTTTGACCATATTTCTATTTACGGTTTTTAGATTAGCTAAACATAATCAAAATGGTAGCTGTTACCCGTCTAAATATAATTTAAAGCTGTTTGGAATAAAATAAAGTAGGAGGATTTTATTTTATCAAAAGGGACCTTCAATTTTCTTTTTTCAACAGGAAACTTTAATCTATTTAGTCAAAAGAAAAAATGCTGAATATAAAGGGATCATGATAAGCATTGGCCATTATGATGAACCCCTAAACATTTTACAACATCATTTACTTTGATGTCATATAGTTCAGGAATTTGAACGAGTTCAAAGATCACAGTTGTCTTTTCATTTTTGAAAGGGAAAGTATTTGCAGAAAATTCTGCAGCCGGGTTAACTGAGGTTTTTGAATTTTGCTCCAGTGCTGTCTGTGGAAGAATAAAGCATCATTAGCAAACGCGTATGTATTGGCATTTAGACTTTATAGAAGGTATTATATTTATTTATATAAACCGCTTGTTATAAAAAATCAGAGGACCCAACGCAGAGCCCTGAGGCACATCACAATAATTGCTGATGGCAACGCCCCTACTGTGAACCATCAGACTTCGATCAGTTAAAAATTAATGTCTTAAATTGGAGAGAATAGTACAAATTAAAATCTACATTTTAAATACCATAAAATTCCAGCATGTGGAGCAAGTCACTATAATCGACACGTTAAAACGCCTTACAACTAACAACGCCTTGCTAAGATCTACGAAGGTTACCCAGGCATCCTTTATTTTCAAAGGCGTCAAAGATATCGTGAACCATGGCTGTGGATAAACCATCCAAAGTTGACCGTTTACTTCTAAAGTCAAATTAGGTTTTGTTATAAAAATGAACTTATATAAATAATACATAGTCTAATACCTTGAATAGTACAGCTACTAGACATATTGGTTGTGTCTTTGAGTTGTTTTATCACCTTTTTGAAAATTGGCTACATAGATGATATTAGCCAGGTGTTTTTGATATCGGGTGGAATCAAAACGTACGTTAGGTGATGGCACTGAGGAAATGATTAGCTTTTGAGACTTGTTGGCTATATAGCTGACATTAGCCAGGTGTTTTTGATGTCAGTTGGAATCAAAACGTACGTTAGGTGATGACACTGAGGAAATGATTAGCTTTTGAGACTTGTTGGCTATATAGATGACATTAGCCAGGTGTTTTGGACGTCGGTGGGAGTCAAAACGTACGTTAGGTGATGACACTGAGGAAATGATTAGCTTTTGAGACTTGGTGGCTACGCAGAAGACAATAGCGATGAGGTTCTGGCGTCACCGCCACTTCTGGGCCAACGGCTTCTAGGAAGACTCGGTCAACGTTCTAACAGGTGCCACATTCGACCGATCCAATAATAAACATGAAACATGAATTTCGTTTGTTCAGCCGCACGGGACTGCCGCCAGCTGGTCTTGTCGCTCGTAGGTACAAGTTTGACATTTAAACACGTGCGTCAAGTACCTTACGTTCGCCTGGGTGAAGCTGAAAGCATCAGCTGAGCCTAAAATTAAGCGATTACGCTGCTAATGTGTTGCATTTTACTTAAGTTAAAATTATTTATTATAATCTCTTTTAAGACCATATTTTGGACACTTTAGTAAAACATAACTGAAGGAATATCAAAATGGAAGATATAGAAAATATTTTTAGTCTGATAACTTACTTAGGCACGATAAACCCCGGCTTAGCGTTCAAACCTAGTTATTTCTAATTGGGTTATTAGTTATTATGATCTATCCAATAACAAGTTGTCATTTGCCACTAATGAAACTATGATTTAGATCATAGCAAGTCTTCAAAACAATGCAACAAGAAAAATACAACAATTGAAGTACGGTACAGATCCAACCTGCGGCACTTCACATGGCTCCGTTTTGGTGCGTCAGCCTCAGCTAGATACCAACAAATGCTGCTCTCACAACGCCCAATAGACAGCAAAATCATTATCTTATCGCTTATTGGTAACTTTCCATGATTCTTGGAACCTATGCTTTGAAATGACCAGTGTGACTCATCGTACGTCGTTTGTTTAAGGCAATTACGCTGCATGAGTAAAATAACAATGAGACAGGTAAAACAAATTGTCTTTAAACCAATCATTGATTTTTATTTGTTGCATTAGGAACCCTTTCATTAGGACATTGCATGTCTTTCGGAAATAAGACCTTCACCATAGTCAGAAAATTCAGAAATTGAATGAGAAATGGAATATTAGATGTGTCAGCATTCAGCAATACTGTTTCATCAAAATATATTTAAGGCCGCAAATAAGTAATTTTTCTTACGTCAAATACACAAAAAATAAGCTTATAGTTATTCTTTTAGCGTGAAACCTTTGACAATTATTTGTCACCCCTTTTGGTAGATGCAACGAAAAAACTAGATAGTCACTTAGACGGGAAATATTATTTTACATCAATTGAAATAACTGTGTATCTAAGATGAAATTATTAGAATTTGAACTCTGGTCTAAAGTAATACTTGAACCAATGAAACTAACAAAAATGTAATTGGAGAAGCGAATTATTTCTTTAAGAAATACTAATACACTGATAAATGATGGTTTGGAATTTATGTACAAATACGAGCACATAACACCAGAAATTGATATATACTCTTGATATAATTTTAAAACACGTGTTTTTGTATAATTGAATCGCCAATGACATACAATAGAAACGGTCTGTGATGAACCCATTGAGGGAAGTCTCAAATTTTAATTTAATTTATTTATATACTGTGTTTTGTAGAATGTATAAAATATGAAATTATAGTACAATATAAAACAATACAATATTAAATACCTCCTAATTTTCGTGATTATTAATTTACCTTAAAATATATAAATATTATAAAATTCAATGTAATGATTAGGAATAGTTTTATCAGTTGGTATTATAATCGGCAACTCCGAAAACGGAACCTTAAATACTCTTTTAGAGTATGGTATCGTAATTCTTTTACACATATTCGAAACTATGCACCTACATTATTTACTTGGTATACTTTCTAAAGGAAACAACAATTTACAAGTATTGCGATTAAATGTCTTTCGCCTTCCTTTCCAAAGAAGGTTTTTGTATTGTTATAATTCTGTTTGAGGAAATGTATATTTACATTTTGTCTAGTGACGGTGCTGTTTTGACAACACTGGGAGACCTTGGGTGAACGATGGCGACGCCAGAATTAGCTCTAGGAACTGCACGTAATTCAGGGAGAAGGGGGTAGTGGAAGATGGACTGCCAAGAGTTTCGGCACCGTTGGCGAAAACCTCTGCCAGCTTTCCCGAAATATCAACATATTAACCTTAGTGAAAACGTACGGCAAGTCTTCACTCACCCCTGGATACGTCTAAGTCAACACATCTTGACGGTCGGCGGTCAAAATGCTGGTGACTTGCTTCTGTATATCATTGATAGAATAAAAAAACCTGCACAAAATAATGGGTCGAAAGCGTCTGTGGTGTGATTGTAGAGTTACTGCCAAAAATAACCTGAACCTAAGATACGGAGTAAGCCAAGTGCAGTAGGCGAACACTTGAGAATGGGCCAAGATGGGTCTCTGGTAGAATTGCAGAGTTATTGCAAACAAAAACCGGCATGAGCCAAGTGCAATAAGAGAGCAAGTAAGAATTTGCAGACTTACTGCCAACAATATTGGCACAAAAATACGGAGTGAGCCAAGTGCAATAAGAGAGCCCGTGAGAATGGGTCGAGATGGGTCTGTGGTCTGATTGCGCACAGATACTCCAAACAATAAGCTACACCCAAGATACAGAGTGAGCCAAGTGCAATAAGAGAGCACATAAGAATTTGCAGACTTACTGCCAACAATGTCGGCACCAAAAATACAGAGTGAGAGTGAAAGTGCAGTAGGAGAGCATGTAAGAGTGGGTCTGTGGTGTGATTGTAGAGTTACTGTCAACAATAACCGGCACTCCAGATACGTATTGAGCCAAGTGCAGTAGGAGAGCATGTAAGAGTGGGTCTGTGGTGTGATTGTAGAGTTACTGTCAACAATAACCGGCACTCCAGATACGTATTGAGCCAAGTGCAGTAGGAGAGCATGTAAGAGTGGGTCTGTGGTGTGATTGTAGAGTTACTGTCAACAATAACCTGCACCCCAGATACGTATTGAGCCAAGTGCAGTAGGAGAGCATGTAAGAGTGGGTCTGTGGTGTGATTGTAGAGTTACTGTCAACAATAACCTGCACCCCAGATACGTATTGAGCCAAGTGCAGTAGGAGAGCATGTAAGAGTGGGTCTGTGGTGTGATTGTAGAGTTACTGTCAACAATAACCTGCACCCCAGATACGTATTGAGCCAAGTGCAGTAGGAGAGCATGTAAGAGTGGGTCTGTGGTGTGATTGTAGAGTTACTGTCAACAATAACCTGCACCCCAGATACGTATTGAGCCAAGTGTAGTAGGAGAGCATGTAAGAGTGGGTCTGTGGTGTGATTGTAGAGTTACTGTCAACAATAACCGGCCCCCAGATACGTATTGAGCCAAGTGCAGTAGGAGAGCATGTAAGAGTGGGTCTGTGGTGTGATTGTAGAGTTACTGTCAACAATAACTACCTTTGTTAAATAACTTTGAGTCAATCATTTATATAGCTTACCCTCACTCTGTCTATCCTCATAGGCGAAGAAAACCCTAATCAATGGTTTTCGGGAAGATTATTAAATTGGCACATAAGGGTGCTAAAACAATCTAGTAACAAAATGAAAGCTATAAAGAGAACTAAGCGGACAAAATCGCATATCAGCCGTTTACTTTACTTGACAATTATTCAAACCTGAAGCGTAATACCTATCAGCTGATAAAACTCCTCTTTATTATTTAATAAGTTATTTTTCCCGTTATCCAAAGTACTTTTATAAATGAATTTCCCAATAAATCCCTCTTTTTTATAAACGACGCTTTCCATATTTACACCTTGACTTTGTTACTACATTGGTTTTTGCACCTTAACTTGCTAATTTCATAATCATCCCGACAACCATTGAATACGAAATAGATATGTTAGAAATTATTATGGCCAGAGAAACATATAAACAAGTTTTATCTATTTTATAAATAATATACTGAGACAAAGACAGTATTTATTCAACCTGTCAGTAGCGTAAGATGTTGAAGATGCGTTGGCGGCTGTTGGAATACGTCATTCACTCGATGTAGTTGATTGTCAACGTGTTATCACTTCAGACTTTAGTTAGAATAGAAACCAATGAATACATTGAGCAAGTTGATGACAAGCTACGATAATAAGGTATTACACTGGATCTTGAGATATAACGTCTCACGAGGTGGGAATTAATATTAAAGGTAAAATAATTTTCACAAGGAAGCAAGTATTAATATATAACAGAGTATATGGAACTATCGTATAACATGCGGTATTGTCAGGTAAACTGTAATAGTGTGGATCTAAAGTTCATACAATATCTTTTATAACATGTATGTTCTTATATAATAATAAGGTATGGTTAAAATACGTGTATTTACATTCGGTCTTAAAATGTCAATATTTCAATATTGTACTGATAAAAAATTAACGTCGAACAAATGACTTACATACTATATAAATATTAACCATTTATAATAAAAACACTAACGTTTAAGTCAACCTTTTTTAAATATATGTAAATATTTAAAGAAAAGATACAGCAAAAAAACAACCACTAAGACTTGATTCAAATCACGGAATCAATAATAAGTTATATTTAAAGTTTGAATAAAGACAGAACAATACAAAAAGAATATTTAATCATCGAAAAAATTATCAAAGAAAATTATACAGTTTTTATGATGTCACGAAAAGTATTACAGTTATCCAAACCGATATTGATGAATACACTGGTAGTCAAAGAGTTTAAAAAAGATAAATCTTTGGCGTTGGACGATAAGATAATGTGCATAGAACTGTTTATTACTGTTGTTTTTTTTCTAAAGATCATTACGTTTTTAAAGCTGTCTAACATGGTTAAATGTGATTTGTTTTTGATGTAGGACAAAAAGTTTGATTTATCAACAAGCTATTTCAGCAACATAACTTTTTTAATCATGACAACAACCGTTAGTTAATAGGTTTACAGATTTGATTAGGCAGTATAATGGGAGTGGATATTTTAGTGAGTGGCTTATAACGTTGAAATTGGCATTTCAACTACAAAAAGATAAAGATTTGCAAACGGTCCTTCTTTTATATCTGTCAGGAGGTACATTCAATGTTTATGACAGGAAATATCAGAGAAATATCGGCTATCGGGAAATATTAAAAGTGACTACAGAGCTGTCCCCAATACAGTCGATGTAGTTGAATGTCAACGTGTTATCACTTCAGACTATAGTGGAATAGGAAATAAAACTACCTTTTACACTAAAGCCTAAAGAAATAGCAGGCCGAATAGAAAACTCAGTAGCGTAAGATGTTGAAGATGCGTTGATGGCTGTTGGAATACGTCATTCACTCGATGTATTTGAATGTCAACGTGTTATCTCTTCAGACTATAGTGGAATAGGAAATAAAACTACCTTTTACACTAAAGCCTAAAGAAATAGCAGGCCGAATAGAAAACACAGAAGAGTAAGATGTTGAAGATGCGTTGATGGCTGTTGGAATACGTTATTCACTCGATGTATTTGAATGTCAACGTGTTATCTCTTCAGACTTTAGTTAGAATAGAATAAAACAATGTAAAAAAACAAAATTTAAAACATGTTAAAAACATTATTTCAGTATTACCATTTTTAAAGTCATTTATGGCTTACAACTTTATAGTTCTTGGCATATGATATTTAAAACTAGCGTTTCTAAATAAATGAATCGTTTTTATACAATTTTATAATAAAATATATTGTAATAGTACAAATAATCATAATTTATGCACATATTTTAAAAACTATCCCTGTCTTAGTCGACCTTTATACTCCGCACTTTAGCAGTGAATATATATAAAGTATATAATAGAATACGTCTTTTATATATATTATATATATATCTATATATATATAGATGTATATATATATATATATTTATAAAGCTATACATATTGTTTATTGTAACGGTTTGATACAAACATCATTTCTTAATTCTTATTCAAGTACGAGTAAGAACATTTATTACATAAATAAAAGCACTCTGACGTTACTTGTTTCACACGTCAGTAAATTTAACAACGCCAAGTCTCCTGATACTGTTTCATCCCATTCTTTGCAGAAGCTTTTGCAGTCTTGATATCGTCATTGACCTGTTGATATCGCCACAGTCACTTTGAACTTTGGGTGCGAGGACACTCATATAACAAATCCTCACCATCAAAGTACAAAGTAACGGTTGAGCAAGTTGATGATAAGCTAGGATAATAAGGTATTACACTGGATCTTGAGATATAACCTCTCACGAGGTGGGAATTAATATTAAAGGTAAAATTAATTTTCACAAGGAAGCATGTATTAATATATAACAGAGTATATGGCACTATCGTATAACATGCGGTATTGTCAGGTATACTGTAATAGTGTGGATCTATAAACGTGTATACAATATCTTTTATGACATGTATGTTCTTATAATATAATATAATAAGTTATGGTTTAAAATACTTGTATTTACATTCGGTCTTAAAATGTCAATTATACATTGACCAAATGACTTACATACTACATAAATTAAATAAATATGTAGTATGTTAAATATAAATGTTAAATACACTTATATTAAAAAACAATAATGTTTAAAGTCAACTTTTTAAAAATTTATTTAAACATTTAAAGAAAAGATACAGCAATAGAACAACCACTAAGACTTGATTCCATTCATGGAATCAATAATAAGTTAAAGTTTAAACAAAGACAGGAAAAAACAAAAAGAATATTTAACCATCGAAAAAATTAACAAAGAAAACAATAATGTTTTATTTCATTTTAAAATGAAATTTAAAGCACTCATATTTTAACTAAACTAAAATTAACATTTTGGTCTTAATAAAATGAAATAAGAGAAAGATAATTATGCTAACAAAATATTGTGCTTATAACAAAATATTGGGCTTAATTAGCCAAATCTTTTTAATAATAATTTTTTCTAACTAAAAGATCTTTAAGGTTTAATGCTTTAGAACCGCACACCGCACTTATGCCAACAGGCGGCTCTGGCACCTCCCCAGAGGCTACCCTCCAGAGTTGGTCTCCCCAGGTGCCTTTAAAGCTCATTGCATACAATGCATAGACCCTATGTGGCACAGCCTGCCACAATGTGCCCTTAATAAACCTAACAACACCTAAAAATAGCAAAATATAACAAATACAAAATATAAAACAAAATTGAATTTTGCACCTTTAGTAAATTATCCACATCTGCCAGATGTGAAAGCCATTAAAGTTACCCAGAACATAGAAGTTGCGTTTTTATTGGTTGAAGTTTATTTTACATTTTTATCGTAGTTGGACACAACTCATTTCAACCTTAGTTTAGAATATTCAAAAAAATCCTTATGACTTATTCCGTAACTCTTGACAGGCCTCGGTAGTGGCTTAGTGGTTCTAAATATACATCCGTGGGTAAGATTATGTATGCTCCAGTTGTATTCGGTTTTGATGTATTGTGACATACACTGTATGTAAGTTGTGATAAAAATACAAATTTTAACTATGGCATTCAATAATACCAATAGTTATAATAAACTTTGACTACTATAATGATAAATAACATGACGACAAAAGCACAACAAAACAAAAACACAAATATGTAATAGGCCAAGTATAAACTTGGTAGTGTAGGAGGAGAAGTTCCGTTGATGTTGGTGGGAAATTTAAATTTCCTTTCGATGCAGTAGAATGTCGAAGGGTCATTACTTCAGCCTTTGGTTTTTAAGAATCTAAAGTCCGGCCGAATTCATAACAGGCCGAGAATATATAAGTTGCCCAGAAGATAGAAGTTGCGTTGTTGTTGGTCGGAATATATATTTCCACTTGATGCAGTTGATTGCCGACCTGTCATGACGTCAGCCTTTGGTTCGAAGGTTCATAAATATCCTTCAGACCTAAAGGTCGACTTCATTACAGGCCGAGTATACATGCGTTGCCCAGAAAATAGAAGTTGCGTTGTTGTTGGTCAGAATATATATTTCCACTTGATGCAGGTGATTGCCGACCTGTCATGACGTCAGCCTTTGGTTTGAAGGTTCATAAATATCCTTCAGACCTAAAGGTCGACTTCATTACGGGCCGAGTATACATGCGTTGCCCAGAAAATAGAAGTTGCGTTGTTGTTGGTCAGAATATATTTCCACTTGATGCAGTCGATTGCCGACCTGTCATGACGTCAGCCTTTGGTTTTAAGGTTCATAAATATCCTTCAGACCTAAAGGTCGACTTCATTACAGGCCGAGTATACATGCGTTGCCCAGAATATAGAAGTTGCGTTGTTGTTGGTCAGAATATATATTTCCACTTGATGCAGTCGATTGCCGACCTGTCATGACGTCAGCCTTTGGTTTGAAGGTTCATAAATATCCTTCAGACCTAAAGGTCGACTTCATTACAGGCCGAGTATACATGCGTTGCCCAGAAAATAGAAGTTGCGTTGTTGTTGGTCGGAATATATATTTCCACTTGATGCAGGTGATTGCCGACCTGTCATGACGTCAGCCTTTGGTTTGAAGGTTCATAAATATCCTTCAGACCTAAAGGTCAACTTCATTACGGGCCCAGTATACATGCGTTGCCCAGAAGATAGAAGTTGCGTTGTTGTTGGTCGGAATATATATTTCCACTTGATGCAGTCGATTGCCGACCTGTCATGACGTCAGCCTTTGGTTTGAAGGTTCATAAATATCCTTCAGACCTAAAGGTCGACTTCATTACAGGCCGAGTATACATGCGTTGCCCAGAAAATAGAAGTTGCGTTGATGTTGGTCAGAATATATATTTCCACTTGATGCAGTTGATTGCCGACCTGTCATGACGTCAGCCTTTGGTTTGAAGGTTCATAAATATCCTTCAGACCTAAAGGTCGACTTCATTACAGGCCGAGTATACATGCGTTGCCCAGAAAATAGAAGTTGCGTTGTTGTTGGTCAGAATATATATTTCCACTTGATGCAGTTGATTGCCGACCTGTCATGACGTCAGCCTTTGGTTTGAAGGTTCATAAATATCCTTCAGACCTAAAGGTCGACTTCATTACAGGCCGAGTATACATGCGTTGCCCAGAAAATAGAAGTTGCGTTGTTGTTGGTCGGAATATATATTTCCACTTGATGCAGGTGATTGCCGACCTGTCATGACGTCAGCCTTTGGTTTGAAGGTTCATAAATATCCTTCAGACCTAAAGGTCGACTTCATTACAGGCCGAGTATACATGCGTTGCCCAGAAAATAGATGTTGCGTTGTTGTTGGTCGGAGTATATATTTCCACTTGATGCAGTCGATTGCCGACCTGTTATTTCAGCCTTTGGTTTTAAGGTTCATAAATATCCTTCAGACCTAAAGGTCGACTTCATTACAGACCGAGAATATATAAGTTGCCCAGAAAATAGAAGTTGCGTTGTTGTTGGTCGGAATATATATTTCCACTTGATGCAGTCGATTGCCGACCTGTTATTAATTTAGCCTTTGGTTTGAAGGTTCATAAATATCCTTCAGACCTAAAGGTCGACTTCATTACAGGCCGAGTATACATGCGTTGCCCAGAAAATAGAAGTTGCGTTGATGTTGGTCGGAATATATATTTCCACTTGATGCAGTTGATTGCCGACCTGTCATGACGTCAGCCTTTGGTTTGAAGGTTCATAAATATCCTTCAGACCTAAAGGTCGACTTCATTACAGGCCGAGTATACATGCGTTGCCCAGAAGATAGAAGTTGCGTTGTTGTTGGTCGGAATATATATTTCCACTTGATGCAGTTGATTGCCGACCTGTCATGACGTCAGCCTTTGGTTTGAAGGTTCATAAATATCCTTCAGACCTAAAGGTCGACTTCATTACAGGCCGAGTATATGCGTTGCCCAGAAATAGAAGTTGCGTTGTTGTTGGTCGGAATATATATTTCCACTTGATGCAGTCGATTGCCGACCTGTCATGACGTCAGCCTTTGTTTGAAGGTTCATAAATATCCTTCAGACCTAAAGGTCGACTTCATTACAGGCCGAGTATATAATGCGTTGCCCAGAAAATAGAAGTTGCGTTGTTGTTGGTCGGAATATATATTTCCACTTGATGCAGTCGATTGCCGACCTGTATTAATTCAGCCTTTATTGAAGGTTCATAAATGTCCTTCAAGCCTAAAGGCCGAATTCATAACAGGCCCAGAATATATAAGTTGCCCAGAAGATAGAAGTTGCGTTGTTGTTGCTGAGTATTTCACTTGCCAGTTGATTGATGATTCACAACTTATTTAAACTACTTAGTTAAAAATATATATATAAATAATCCTTTACCTAATTTCGCAAAAATAATTTTATTTGTTTATTTTATATAAAACATATGTAAAGATTTTACGAAAGGTAATTCAAGCATCGAAAAAATGCTCTATGGAAAGTTGATTTAAAGGTCTCTAACAAGTCAACAACAGTGGCATCGTAAAATAAGAAACAGGGAGACAAACAGAAAGTAAAGTTATTGATTACTTATCAGTTAATGGTAAGAGTTAATAAGAGTTAATGGTGAGTTTAATGGTGGCTACAGTGTAAAATTTGATAAAATATATTGCAATTTTGTGGTTCCAAGCTCACTTTTTTGATACGTCACGGAGGACGGTGGGAGTCTCTGGACTTCTCCAAGTGGTTTGACTCTTTGGATCACCAAATTCTTTTGAAAACATTAAGGCATTACAGGAATGACACTTAATTGGTTTGAGTAATTTCTCAAACCAATATTACAAACCCAACTAAATAGCTAAAAAAAATCCGGAGGGCTATATTTTGTCTGTGCCCTCGTCATCCATAAAAATATATTCATTGAATCATTTACCTTTGTTAAATAACTTTGAGCCAATCATTTATATACCTTACCCTCACTCTGTCTATCCTCATAGGCGAAGAAAACCCTAATCAATGGTTTTCGGGAAGATTATTAAATTGGCACATAAGGGTGCTAAAACAATCTAGTAACAAAATGAAAGCTATAAAGAGAACTAAGCGGACAAAATCGCATATCAGCCGTTTACTTTACTTGACAATTATTCAAACCTGAAGCGTAATACCTATCAGCTGATAAAACTCCTCTTTATTATTTAATAAGTTATTTTTCCCGTTATCCAAAGTACTTTTATAAATGAATTTCCCAATAAATCCCTCTTTTTTATAAACGACGCTTTCCATATTTACACTTTGACTTTGTTACTACATTGGTTTATGCACCTTAACTTGCTAATTTCATAATCATCCCGACAACCATTGAATACGAAATAGATATGTTAAAAATTATTATGGCCATAGAAACATATAAACAAGTTTTATCTATTTTATAAATAATATACTGAGACAAAGACAGTATTTATTCAACCTGTCAGTAGCGTAAGATGTTGAAGATGCGTTGGCGGCTGTTGGAATATGTTTTTCACTTGATGTAGTTGATTGTCAACGGGTTATCTCTTCAGACTATAGTGGAATAGGAAATAAAACTACCTTCTACACTAAAGTCTAAAATCAGAAAATACGAGCGTAATAATGTTATTTGGCGGCAGATTTTCACTTGATGTTGATTGTAACGGGTTAATTCTTCAGACTAATAGTAATAAATAAAACAATATTTACACTAGTCTAAAACATAATAGCAGGGAAAAGAAAACTATCGTAAGATTTAGATTCGTGGCTTATAATGTTATTTCAATATGTAGTTGATTGTCAAGGTTATTCTTCAATATAGTTAATAGGAAATAATACTACCTTTTACACTAAAGTCTAAACAAATAGCAGGCCGAATAGAAAACTCAGTAGCGTAAGATGTTGAAGATGCGTTGGCGGCTGTTGGAATACGTTTTTCACTTGATGTAGTTGATTGTCAACGTGTTATCACTTCAGATAGTAATAGGAAATAATACATTTAAAAACTAAAATAAATACACCGTAGAAAACATAGCGTAAATGTTAAGATTCGTTCTGTTGGAATGTTTTTATCGATGTTATTTCAACGTGTTATCTCAACTATAGTGAATAGGATAAACTATTTTACAAAAGTTATTGCAGGACGAATAGAAAAATTGTAGCGTAAGATGTTAAAGATTACGTTGGCGGCTGTTGGAATGTTTTTACTCGATGTAGTTGATTTCAACGTGTTATTCTTCAGATATGCAATAGGAAATTTAAACTATTTTACACTAAAATAAAGAAATAGCAGGCCTATAAAATATAAATCAGTAGCGTAAATGTTGAAGATGCGTATATAGTTGGAATATATTTTTACTCGATGTAGTTGAATGTCAACGTGTTATCACTTCAGACTATAGTCAATAGGAAATAATACTACCTTTTACACTAAAGTCTAAACAAATAGCAGGCCGAATAGAAAACTCAGTAGCGTAAGATGTTGAAGATGCGTTGGCGGTGTTGGAATATGTTTTTCACTCGATGTTGATTGTCAACGTGTTATCACTTCAGACTATAGTGGAATAGGAAATAAAACTACCTTTTACACTAATCCTAAAGAAATAGCAGGCTGAATAGAAAACTCAGTAGTGTATGTTATTGAAGATACATTGGCGGCTGTTGGAAAATTTTATTCACTTTATGTAGTTGATTGTCAACGTGTTATCTCTTCAGACTTTAGTTAGAATAGAATAAAACAATGTAAAAAAACAAAATTTGAATCATGTTAAAATATTATTTCAGTATTACCATTTTTAAAGTCATTTATGGCTTACAACTTTATAGTTCTTGGCATATGATATTTAAAACTAGCGTTTCTAAATAAATGAATCGTTTTTTTTTATAATTTATAATAAAATATATTGTAATAGTACAATAATCATAATTTATGCACATATTTTAAAAACTATCCCTGTCTTAGTCGACCTTTATACTCCGCACTTTAGCAGTGAATATATATAAGTATATAATAGAATACGTCTTTTATATATATATATTTATATATATATAGATGTATTATATATTTATATATTTAAGCTATACATATTGTTTATTGTAACGGTTTGATACAAACATCATTTCTTAATTCTTATTCAAGTACGAGTAAGAACATTTATTACATAAATAAAAGCACTCTGACGTTACTTGTTTCACACGTCTGTAAATTTAACAACGCCAAGTCTCCTGATACTGTTTCATCCCATTCTTTGCAGAAGCTTTTGCAGTCTTGATATCGTCATTGACCTGTTGATATCGCCACAGTCACTTTGAACTTTGGGTGCGAGGACACTCATATAACAAATCCTCACCATCAAAGTACAAAGTAACGGTTGAGCAAGTTGATGATAAGCTAGGATAATAAGGTATTACACTGGATCTTGAGATATGATGTCTCACGAGGTGGGAATTAATATTCAAGGTAAAATAATTTTCACAAGGAAGCATGTATTAATATATAACAGAGTATATGGAACTATCGTATAACATGCGGTATTGTCAGGTATACTGTAATGGTGTGGATCTATAAAAGTTTATACAATATCTTTTATGACATGTATGTTCTTATAATATAATATAATAAGTTATGGTTTAAAATACTTGTATTTACATTCGGTCTTAAAATGTCAATTATACATTGACCAAATGACTTACATACTACATAAATTAAATAAATATGTAGTATGTTAAATATAAATGTTAAATACACTTATATTAAAAACAATAATGTTTAAAGTCAACTTTTTAAAAATTTATTTAAACATTTAAAGAAAAGATACAGCAATAGAACAACCACTAAGACTTGATTCCATTCATGGAATCAATAATAAGTTAAAGTTTAAACAAAGACAGGAAAAAACAAAAAGAATATTTAACCATCGAAAAAATTAACAAAGAAAACAATAATGTTTTATTTCATTTTAAAATGAAATTTAAAGCACTCATATTTTAACTAAACTAAAATTAACATTTTGGTCTTAATAAAATGAAATAAGAGAAAGATAATTATGCTAACAAAATATTGTGCTTATAACAAAATATTGGGCTTAATTAGCCAAATCTTTTTAATAATAATTTTTTCTAACTAAAAGATCTTTAAGGTTTAATGCTTTAGAACCGCACACCGCACTTATGCCAACAGGCGGCTCTGGCACCTCCCCAGAGGCTACCCTCCAGAGTTGGTCTCCCCAGGTGCCGTCAAAGCTCATTGCATACAATGCATAGCCCCTATGTGGCACAGCCTGCCACAATGTGCCCTTAATAAACCTAACAACACCTAAAAATAGCAAAATATAACAAATACAAAATATAAAACAAAATTGAATTTTGCACCTTTAGTAAATTATCCACATCTGCCAGATGTGAAAGCCATTAAAGTTACCCAGAACATAGAAGTTGCGTTTTTATTGGTTGAAGTTTATTTTACATTTTTATCGTAGTTGGACACAACTCATTTCAACCTTAGTTTAGAATATTCAAAAAAATCCTTATGACTTATTCCGTAACTCTTGACAGGCCTCGGTAGTGGCTTAGTGGTTCTAAATATACATCCGTGGGTAAGATTATGTATGCTCCAGTTGTATTCGGTTTTGATGTATTGTGACATACACTGTATGTAAGTTGTGATAAAAATACAAATTTTAACTATGGCATTCAATAATACCAATAGTTATAATAAACTTTGACTACTATAATGATAAATAACATGACGACAAAAGCACAACAAAACAAAAACACAAATATGTAATAGGCCAAGTATAAACTTGGTAGTGTAGGAGGAGAAGTTCCGTTGATGTTGGTGGGAAATTTAAATTTCCTTTCGATGCAGTAGAATGTCGAAGGGTCATTACTTCAGCCTTTGGTTTTTAAGAATCTAAAGTCCGGCCGAATTCATAACAGGCCGAGAATATAAGGCCGAGTTATATAATGCGTTGCCCAGAAGATAGAAGTTGCGTTGTTGTTGGTCAGAATATATATTTCCACTTGATGCAGGTGATTGCCGACCTGTCATGACGTCAGCCTTTGGTTTGAAGGTTCATAAATATCCTTCAGACCTAAAGGTCGACTTCATTACAGGCCGAGTATACATGCGTTGCCCAGAAAATAGAAGTTGCGTTGTTGTTGGTCAGAATATATATTTCCACTTGATGCAGTCGATTGCCGACCTGTCATGACGTCAGCCTTTGGTTTGAAGGTTCATAAATATCCTTCAGACCTAAAGGTCGACTTCATTACGGGCCGAGTATACATGCGTTGCCCAGAAAATAGAAGTTGCGTTGTTGTTGGTCAGAATATATATTTCCACTTGATGCAGTCGATTGCCGACCTGTTATTAATTCAGCCTTTGTTTTAAAGGTTCATAAATGTCCTTCAAGCTTAAAGGCCGAATTCATAACAGGCCGAGAACATATAAGTTGCCCAGCAGATAGAAGTTGCGTTGTTGTTGGTCGGAATATACATTTCCACTTGATGCAGTCGATTGCCGACCTGTTATGACGTCAGCCTTTATTTTAAGGTTCATAAATGTCCTTCAAGCTTAAAGGCCGAATTCATAACAGACTGAGAACATATAAGTTGTCCAGCAGATAGAAGTTGCGTTGTTGTTGGTCGGAATATATATTTCCACTTGATGCAGTCGATTGCCGACATGTTATTCATTCAGCCTTTATTTTAAGGTTCATAAATGTCCTTCAAGCCTAAAGGCCGAATTCATAACAGACCGAGAATATATAAGTTGCCCAGAAGATAGAAGTTGCGTTGTTGTTGGTCGGAATATATATTTCCACTTGATGCAGTCGATTGCCGACCTGTCATGACGTCAGCCTTTGGTTTGAAGGTTCATAAATATCCTTCAGACCTAAAGGTCGACTTCATTACAGGCCGAGTATACATGCGTTGCCCAGAAAATAGAAGTTGCGTTGATGTTGGTCAGAATATATATTTCCACTTGATGCAGTTGATTGCCGACCTGTCATGACGTCAGCCTTTGGTTTGAAGGTTCATAAATATCCTTCAGACCTAAAGGTCGACTTCATTACAGGCCGAGTATACATGCGTTGCCCAGAAAATAGAAGTTGCGTTGTTGTTGGTCGGAATATATATTTCCACTTGATGCAGTTGATTGCCGACCTGTCATGACGTCAGCCTTTGGTTTGAAGGTTCATAAATATCCTTCAGACCTAAAGGTCGACTTCATTACAGGCCGAGTATACATGCGTTGCCCAGAAAATAGAAGTTGCGTTGTTGTTGGTCAGAATATATATTTCCACTTGATGCAGTCGATTGCCGACCTGTCATGACGTCAGCCTTTGGTTTGAAGGTTCATAAATATCCTTCAGACCTAAAGGTCGACTTCATTACAGGCCGAGTATACATGCGTTGCCCAGAAAATAGAAGTTGCGTTGTTGTTGGTCGGAATATATATTTCCACTTGATGCAGTCGATTGCCGACCTGTTATTAATTCAGCCTTTGGTTTGAAGGTTCATAAATGTCCTTCAAGCCTAAAGGCCGAATTCATAACAGGCCCAGAATATATAAGTTGCCCAGAAGATAGAAGTTGCGTTGTTGTTGCTCCGAGTATCTTTCACTTGCCGTAGTTGATTGATGATGTACACAACTTATTTAAACTACCTTAGTTAAAAATATATATATTAAATAATCCTTTACCTAATTTCGCAAAAACTAAATTTTATTTTGTTTATTTTATATAAAACATTTGTAAAGATTTTACGAAAGGTAATTCAAGCATCGAAAAAATGCTCTATGGAAAGTTGATTTAAAGGTCTCTAACAAGTCAACAACAGTGTGGAGCATCGTAAAATAAGAAACTGGGAGACAAACAGAAAGTAAAGTTATTGATTACTTATCAGTTAATGGTAAGAGTTAATAAGAGTTAATGGTGAGTTTAATGGTGGCTACAGTGGGATGGAATTTGATAAAATATATTGCAATTTTGTGGTTCCAAGCTCACTTTTTTGGATACGTCACGGAGGACGGTGGGAGTCTTCTGGGACTTCTCCAAGTGGTTTGACTCTTTGGATCACCAAATTCTTTTGAAAACATTAAGGCATTACAGGAATGACACTTAATTGGTTTGAGTAATTTCTCAAACCAATATTACAAACTCAACTAAATAGCTAAAAAAATCCGGAGGGCTATATTTTGTCTGTGCCCTCGTCATCCATAAAAATATATTCATTGAATCAGGTGCTTTCACAGTAAACGCTTTATATATTCAAGAGGTTCTCGTTTCAACTTAACAAAAATAAAGTTTACATATTTACAGAGGTAGGGAACTGCCATGCTCACAATACGAGACATGGAACAATCCTGGCATGTCCTTTGCAAAGAAAGCCTGATACGATAAAATCAATCACTTATCTGAATCTGTTAAGAAAGAAGTAAAGAAATTCCTCCTCAAAAAACATTGTATTCGATTACAGAATTTTTTTAAACTTAACTTTTTTTGAGACAAACACTACTTGCATTCATGTATTATGTGAATTTAATTAATCTTTAGTTATCATATTATGGTTATTAGTTATCATATTATATATATTATGATATTATCATATTATATTTATGGCACTACACTATATTTGTAAAAAACAATATTGTTCAAATCTTATGTGAAAATAAAGTACTTATGACTTATAACAGGTCTCTGTAGTATAGGCTAAGTGGTTATAAATGAATAAGTATGCATATAAAATATGTGATTATATTAGCTTAGATTATTGAAATGGCAACCATACTACAAGGTAAGTATTTTATGCCAAGTATGAATGAAGATTGAGTGTTAGATGAGTGTGGCGCGATCTTGTAGTCTTGCTACTGACTAAGGCTGAAACGTTCCAAAGAATAACTGTTAATTAGTAGCCCAACAGCCGTTGGCAACAGCTAACAGCGTTGGTCTCTGCGTTTTAACGTAGTATTCAATAGTGCCGATATTAATCCAGACAAGAGGACACTACACAACTATCCACAATTTGTGACCTCCAAGTACCTGGATTATAGGACGAGGCCACCGTCCCAGTCAGTATATATATATATATATATATATATATATATATATTATACTACTTGTATATACTTTGTATACTACTTGTATACTATACATAAGTTCCGATGACAGATAACTATCACAACTATAGCATTCAATAACGCCCCATAGGATCACTTAAAGAGATTAGCTTGAAGTTCACCTTTGTGTTTTTTACTAACATACAAGTGTTCACTATACACAACACATCCACCTAGTTTTCGATTTAATACATTGTACTATACAATTATTTTATATATTTAAAAAATAAAACTTAAAACATGTTAAAAAAACATAATTTCAAGATCACAAATTTTAAAGTTATTTTATGGCTGACCAATGTATAATTCTCTAAATATGGTATTCGAAACTAGATTAAATAGTCAGCATTTCTAAACAAATGCACCGTTTTTATACAAATTTATAATAAAACATACTGTAATGGTGTGTATAGTAATAATTTATATTTTAGAAAATACCCTGTCTTAGTCTACCTTTCTAATCCGCACATTACAAATAAATATATATATACATCATATATATTGCTAAAGCGATACATATTGTTGATTGTAACGGTTTGATACAATAAATTATTTCTTAATTCTTATTCAACTTAGAACATTTATTACATAAATAAAAGCACTCTGACGTTACTTGTTTCACACGTCAGTAAATTTAACAACGCCAAGTCTCCTGATACTGTTTCATCCCATTATTTGCAGAAGCTTTTGCAGTCTTGATATCGTCATTGACCTGTTGATATCGCCACAGTCACTTTGAACTTTGGGTGCGAGGACACTCATATAACAAATCCTCACCATCAAAGTACAAAGTAACGGTTGAGCAAGTTGATGATAAGCTAGGATAATAAGGTATTACACTGGATCTTGAGATATAACCTCTCGCGAGGTGGGAATTAATATTAAAGGTAAAATTAATTTTCACAAGGAAGCAAGTATTAATATATAACAGAGTATATGGAACTATCGTATAACATGCGGTATTGTCAGGTATTTATTTATTTATTTACATGTCAAACATACAGGACAAGTCCAATTACAATTTGACAGTTCAGATAAAATATAAAGATACATTTATGTTTATGTGATGCACTATTGTGTAATTTGCCCACTAAGAAATAAAATTAATAAAAATAACTAAATAACTGAGCCTTGTTCCTCTGGCCATAAAGAACCATCGTAGTAGTTCAATATTATACAAATAATTTTAACTTAAGTCTACCAAAAAAAAAAAACAATATATACTCTATCAAAGGTAAATTGGTCATTTTCACTGAATAATTAACATCAAAATAATAGTTTTGAATTTAATTTTACTTCTATTAAAAATATCTAAAACTATATTATTTAAATAAGCACAATCTAATAATTCATTATAAAATCGCATCATCCGGTGCAAAGGAGATGTCGCATGGGTCAACGTTCGCGCATAGGGTACCGCAAACAAATACCTAGTTCTGCTTTTGAAAGCCGGAACACGAAAAGACAAGCTTAGTAACAATTCAGGGTCGTCCAACATTCCATTGATCAATTTAAAAAGAACCATCACACTAATCAATTTCCTTCTTAAACACAGCCGATTGAAATTAAATAATAATAATAAATAATTGTATGGAACTTGATACAGATATACATAATAACATTTAAAATACACAAATCTGAGGAATTTAGATTGTAGTTTTTCAATTAAATCAGAATCAACTTTGAAAATTGTATTCCACACACAAGCAGCATATTCAAGCCTAGACCTGACAAAGGCATAATACAAACGGTACAGGGTTGAAATTTGAGTAAAGTTAACACTACTACGAAATAAAAACCCAAGCGATCTATTAATTAGCTGATGCAACAATATTAATTATATGCTACTGGAAAGAAAGAGAACTGTTAAAAGTGACGCCCAAATCGTTAATCTCATCTACTCTCTTTACTTCAACTCTGTTTATACAATAATTAAAAATGATAGGGCTAAGATTTCTCGTAAAAGACAATGTTACACATTTTTTAATGTTAAATATCATCCTGTTTTCCTCTGCCCACATAACAACCCTCTCCAAATCCAATTGCAGAGCTTCCGCATCTTCAGGGCAACGTATTAGTTTAAACATTTTTAAGTCATCAGCAAAGAGAAGACTCCTCGAATTCTTTACCTCATAAAAAATGGCATTAATCATTATATTAAAGAGACAAGGTCTAAGATTTGATCCTTGTGGGACACCCGACTGAACCGTATAAGTACTTGACCGAAATCCTCCATATGAAACAAACTGAGTTCTATTTACTATATACGTCTCAAAAAAATTAATAATCTTTTGGAAAATCCATAACGGTGCAGTTTACTCAAGAGAATCTGATAATTAACTTTATCAAACGCTTTCGCCAGGTCTAAGTACAGGCAATCTGTCTGGACCTTAGAATCAAGACCAGCATGCACAAATTTAGAAAGATTCAAAAGATTAGTTTCGACTGATTTATTTGGCATAAAACCATGTTGACTGTCGGATATATATTTTTGAATATGAGAAAAAGTAGACTTATAAATTATTATCTCAAAAATCTTCTCTCTCAAATATCAAAAATGCTGGTGTAGAGAGTACAGCTACTGGTCTAAAATTCGTGACCAAACTATTATCTCCACTCTTAAAAATTGATGTCACTTTTGTACATTTCCAAAGCTCTGGAAATGTATTATATCTTAAACTTAAGTTAAAAATAAAGGTTAATGGCTTAATAAAAGAATCAATGCATCCCTTGAAAATGAAAGGTGGCAACCGATCTGGCCCTACAGATTTCTTGGATTTAAGATGGTTAATTGACCAACGCACGTCATCCTCAGATACACCGCCAATGTCAAAATGTTGGACGCCCAGGAGGGAAGGCCCGGCCTCCGCCGCCGCCGCGGTGGGAGCAGCCCCGACGTACTGAGTGTATACAGAATTAAAATATTCGGCAAATGCATTTGATATGTTGGCGCCATTACATAACTCAATTCCATCCATCATCATGGATGTAGCTCTTTTTGTTATTTTGTTTTTTTGTGTTTGATAAACTTCCAAAATTTCACACTATTCACCCTAATTTCATTCTCAGATAACAAATACGAATCATGTTCATGTTTTAAATCTCTTTTTAATTTTGCCCTAATTTCGGAAAAACGTACATAATCAACTCGATCTTTTGTCCGGTGATATTTTTTGCGCAATTTCTGTTTTAATTTTATATCCTTAATTATACTGGAAGTGAACCACACAGGAAAACGAGACTTGCGATGTGTTGTTTTGTAACATAATTCATTAAGGATTTTGTATATATTTGTATATATTTATGAAAAATGAGAAACAGCTTCATTAACATCGTGAGTAGAATAAATTTGATCCCAATTAATGTTCAAAAACGATTATATAAAAGTAGGAAGTCAGTTTTACTGAAGGAATAGAATGACTCATCGCCGTGTGACAGACGATAAGATAACGGCCGCGACAGGTCGACCTTGATCTCCAGCACCGGATGATAAGCGTCCACTGGAACTTAAGGATCAATATTCCCATCTACAATTACACTGTTAATATTTGATAGCACTAAGTCAAGTGTTTTACCTTGAAAATTTAACACATTATTATTTGTTGAAAAATTAAATAGATTAATAAAATTGTTAAGATCTTTACGGTGTGAATTTCATTTACTTAAATCATCATTTACGCCAAAAACAGGTAGATTAAAATCCCCTAGCAAAATTATTTTATTGTTCTGTACATTAATAGAATTAATGCTATTGTAGAAATCTAAATATAACTCCACATTACTAGATGGTGGAAAATATACTGCACCAATAAAAAATTGCCTTCTATTATCTGTAATTTTAACCCATAGGCTTTCATTACCCAATTCAATACTAAGAGATCTATGACAAAGTATATCATTTTTTACAGCAATTAAAATACCCCAACCTCTGTCCACATTTGCATTGTAAATCTTATCTTTTCTAAATATATTATAGTCGTCTGTAAAAAGTTCTGAAGTAAATATTGACGGTTTGAGCCAGGTTTCGGTAATAACTATTACATCATAGGAACAAGATACCAGATTACTATAAAATAAATGTGATTTACTTCTCAAACCTCTAACGTTTTGATAGTAACAAGTCAGGCTACTATCCACTATTGAAAGCTAAATGTTTTAAAGCATAAACATCTAAGGAATAACTAATAACTTTCTTTTAACATACTGTAATTAATACTGTAAAAAAATAATTACTTTAAAACTTTTGTAAGTATGTAGATATAAACTAAACCTAAACAATACTAAATAACTAATAGAATCTCTATTAAAAACCATGAATAAATATTTACCTGAGGCCATGAGAAATAATAGCTCAACATAAAAAACTGATATTATTATTAACCTAACATTATAAAAAAGAAAAGAAAACATTGGCTGACTTCTGTTCATATTAGAGCACTGAATTAACGAAGTTGGTCCAAGTCCTCTGTTCTTGAGATCCTGACCGCCACACCTCCATCCCTCTTTCTCATCATTATCTTGCCGTCCTGGGACCACAAGTACTGGTAGCCAAGTGTCTTCTTTCTGTCTCTGGCCAGCGCATACAATTTCCTGGTTTCAGCGGTAAGGTATACTGTAATAGTGTGGATCTATAAAGAAGGTGGATTTATACAATATCGTTTATAACATGTTTATTCTTATAAAATAATATATTATTTATAATAAGATATGGTTAAAAATACGTGTATTCACATTCGGTCTTAAAAAGGCAATAATTCAATATTGTATTGATTAATAATAAAATATATTGTAATGGTACATATTATGATAATTTATGCACATATTTTAAAAATACCCCTGTCTTAGTCGACCTTTATACTCCGCACATTACAAATGAAAATAGAATAGAATAGAAAAGAATTTTATTTATTTTTTAATTAAATACAATAAACAGAATAAATAAATTATTACTTTATAAAACTACAGTCCTATAAAAACGCTTAAAAATAAAAGTCCTCTTCGCTTGCCAGGCTGACACATCTACAAATTTGAAAAAATAAATTAGGACCTCTTTAGGCATGCCTGTTTTGAGGTTTCTTCATTTTAAATTAAAATTTTAAGTGCTCATATGTTAACTAAACTAAAATTAACATTTTGGTCTCAATAAAATGAAATAAGAAAAAGATAATTATGATAACAAAATATTGTGCTTATAACAAAATATTGTGCTTAAATAACAATATTTTTTAATAATAATTTTTTAACTCAAAAACAAATCTTCTTTAAGGTTTAATACTTTAGAACTGCACACCGCACTTATGCCACCAGGCGGCTCTGGCACCTCCCCAGAGGCTAGCCTCCAGAGTTGGTCTCCCCAGATGCCGTCAAAGCTCATTGCATACAATGCGTAGTCCCTGTGTGGCACAGCCCTCCATAGTATGCCCTTAATAAACCTAAAAATACCTAAAATTAGCAAAATATAAATAATGAAACTAAAACAAAATTCAATTTTACACCTTTAGTAAACTATCCACATCTTCCAGATGTAACAGTCATTTCCTAACATTATTAAAAAAGTGTTTGAGAATCTTTTGTGGTTTCTGGCAATTCATTAAACATTCTTGGTGTAATGAAGTTAAAGGTTTTTGTAAAAAAAGTAGTTGATGGTTTTGGAATTAAAAACTGGTTTGCAATTTCAAGTTTTTTTCTGTAATTACTTACTGTAATTTTGCGGAAAAATTCCACTTTTATTGAGTTTGAGTACTTTGTAGATATAGAGGTATTCAAGTGGAAGAATTTTTTGTGGTAAAATAGGGTTTTTGAGGGTTCAAACCTTCTTTTCTTTTAAATTAATCTTAACATATATTTTTGCTGTGTGAATAGAGGTTTTGTATACGGCTCATAGGTATTCCCCCAAAAATATATACATTATATATAGTTATATATTGCTAGAGCTATACATATTGTTGATTGTAACAGTCTGATAAAAATTATTTCTTAATTCTTATTCAACTAAGACCATTTATTATATATATAAAAGCACTCTGACGTTACTTGTTTACACACGTCTGTAAATTTAACAACGCCAAGTCTCCTGATACTGTTTCATCCCATTCTTTGCAGAAGCTTTTGCAGTCTTGATATCGTCATTGACCTGTTGATATCGCCACAGTCACTTTGAACTTTGGGTGCGAGGACACTCATATAACAAATCCTCACCATCAAAGTACAAAGTAACGGTTGAGCAAGTTGATGATAAGCTAGGATAATAAGGTATTACACTGGATCTTGAGATATAACCTCTCGCGAGGTGGGAATTAATATTAAAGGTAAAATTAATTTTCACAAGGAAGCAAGTATTAATATATAACAGAGTATATGGAACTATCGTATAACATGCGGTATTGTCAGGTATACTGTAATAGTGAGATCTACACTATAAAGAAGGTGGATTTATACACTATCGTTTATAACATGTATATTCTTATAAAATAATATAATTGTTATAAAAAGTTATGGTTAAAAATACGTGTATTTACATTCGGTCTTAAACAGTCAACAATTCAATATTGTATTGATTAAAAAAATAACATTGAACAAATGACTTTATAATATAAAGATATATAAATATTATCTTTAAAAACATTTATATAATTATATAACATTTATATTTAAAAAAACGGCTTAAGTCAACTTTTTGTAAATTTATGTAACAATTTGAAGAAAATATACAGCAATAGAACAACCATTAAGAATGGTTCCATTCATGGAATTAATATAATTCCAATCAATTTCCTTCTTAAACACAGCCAATTGAAATTAAATAATAATAATAAATAATTGTATGGAACTTGATACAGATATACATAATAACATTTAAAATACACAAATCTGAGGAATTTAGATTGTAGTTTTTCAATTAAATCAGAATCAACTTTGAAAATTGTATTCCACACACAAGCAGCATATTCAAGCCTAGACCTGACAAAGGCATAATACAAACGGTACAGGGTTGAAATTTGAGTAAAGTTAACACTACTACGAAATAAAAACCCAAGCGATCTATTAATTAGCTGATGCAACAATATTAATTATATGCTACTGGAAAGAAAGAGAACTGTTAAAAGTGACGCCCAAATCGTTAATCTCATCTACTCTCTTTACTTCAACTCTGTTTATACAATAATTAAAAATGATAGGGCTAAGATTTCTCGTAAAAGACAATGTTACACATTTTTTAATGTTAAATGTCATCCTGTTTTCCTCTGCCCACATAACAACCCTCTCCAAATCCAATTGCAGAGCTTCCGCATCTTCAGGGCAACGTATTAGTTTAAACATTTTTAAGTCATCAGCAAAGAGAAGACTCCTCGAATTCTTTACCTCATAAAAAATGGCATTAATCATTATATTAAAGAGACAAGGTCCAAGATTTGATCCTTGTGGGACACCCGACTGAACCGTATAAGTACTTGACCGAAATCCTCCATATGAAACAAACTGAGTTCTATTTACTATATACGTCTCAAAAAAAATTAATAATCTTTTGGAAAATCCATAACGGTGCAGTTTACTCAAGAGAATCTGATAATTAACTTTATCAAACGCCTTCGCCAGGTCTAAGTACAGGCAATCTGTCTGGACCTTAGAATCAAGACCAGCATGCACAAATTTAGAAAGATTCAAAAGATTAGTTTCGACTGATTTATTTGGCATAAAACCATGTTGACTGTCGGATATATATTTTTGAATATGAGAAAAAGTAGACTTATGAATTATTTTCTCAAAAATCTTTGCTGGTGTAGAGAGTACAGCTACTGGTCTAAAATTCGTGACCAAACTATTATCTCCACTCTTAAAAATTGGTGTCACTTTTGTACATTTCCAAAGCTCTGGAAATGTATTATATCTTAAACTTAAATTAAAAGCCTTAAATTAATATGGCCTCTGAGATAAGTTAGAGTTAAAAATAAAATAAAGGCAGAACAAAACAAAAAGAATATTTAACCATCGGAAGAATTAACAAGGAAAACTATACAGTTTTAACGATGTCAAAAAAGTGTTACAGTTGTCGAAACCAATTAATATAATATAATTATTATGATTAGTTATGGTTAAAAATAGGTGTATTTACATTCGGTCTCAAAAATTCAATAATTCAATATTGTATTGATTAAAAATAACATTTTACAAAAGACTTACATACTATATAAATATTTAACATTTATATTAAAAAACTTCTAACTAAAAACGTCTAAAGACAACTTTTAAAAAATGTATGTAAAATGATGTCACGAAAAGTATTACAGTTGTCAAAACCGATATTGATCAATACACTAGGAGTCAGAGTTTAACAAAAATAAATATTTGGCGTTGGAGGATAATGTGCATAGAGGTTTTGATGACTACGGAGCTCTACCCAATGCATTCAATGTAGTTGATTGTCAACGTGTTATCACTTTAGACTATAGTGGAATAGGAAATAAAACTACCTTTTACACTAAAGTCTAAAGAAATAGCAGGCCGAATAGAAAACTCAGTAGCGTAAGATGTTGAAGATGCGTTGGCGGCTGTTGGAATATGTTTTCACTCGATGTAGTTGATTGTCAACGTGTTATCCCTTCAGACTATAGTGCAATAGGAAATAAAACTACCTTTTACACTAAGTCTAAAGAAATAGCAGGCCGAATAGAAAACTCAGTAGTGTATGTTATTGAAGATTCGTTTGCGGCTGTTGGAATATGTTTTTTCACTCGATGTAGTTGATTTTCAACGTGTTATCACTTCAGACTATAGTGCAATAGGAAATAAAACTACCTTTTACACTAAGCCTAAAGAAATAGCAGGCCGAATAGAAAACTCAGTAGCGTAAGATGTTGAAGATGCGTTGGCGGCTGTTGGAATATGTTTTTCACTCGATGTAGTTGATTTTCAACGTGTTATCTATTCAGACTGTAGTGCAATAGGAAATAAAACTACCTGTTACACTAAAGCCTAAATAAATAGCAGGCCGAATAGAAAACTCAGTAGTGTATATTATTGAAGATACGTTGGCGGCTGTTGGAAAATATTATTCACTTTATGTAGTTGATTGTCAACGTGTTATCTCTTTAGACTTACCAATTAGACCAATACTAAGACATCTTAGGTGAATAATATCGTATACATACATTAAACCATGAATTTATGTTTTATTATCAGTAGCAATTAAAACACACTGGTACTAACAACATCTGTAGTTTAACATCTGCTTGTCATATCTTGGCATCTTTAGTTTCTTATTAATCTATGGGGCAGCACCTCATGGGACTAAGAAATAACGCATTTGAAGTGAGAAGGGATGTGTTCGGCATTGCCCTTTCCCTACTCCGTCCCTACTCAAATCAAATCAAATCATTTATTAACCATCATGTCCACATGAGCAATAGGTTTAGTCAATACAATACAACTTATACATACACACATATCTATTGATCAATAAACACAAATTTATAAAATAATATTATCCTATACTACACAATGTCTAACTTATAAAAATCTTCAAGAGAGTAACGGACGTTTTTTAAAAGAATTGAACTTAAATGTTACTTAAAGTCTCTCAAAGGCATGTTCCTCACATGAGAACGTATTTTGTTGAACAATTTGATGCGTACAGCTTTGTGACTTTTTAACATTTTTCCTCATCTAGTTAAATGTAAATTTAAATGTACACTGCCTTGTTGCATATAAATGAGAGCTATTCCTTAACTCAAATTGATCAATATGTTTTTTACATATATGAGATTAGTTAAAATATGCAGACTCTTAAATGTTAAAATATTAAATTTAATAAAACAATCTTTACATGACACAGTGTGTTTTATACCAGCGATCAACCTAACTGCTCTTTTTGCATAATAAAAACATCTTTTGCGTCTACACTATTACCCCACAATACTATTCCATAAGAAATGTGCCACTGAAAGAAAGCATGATACGCCATGAGAAGTGTTTTTTTTCGATTCATAATTTTTAAATTTTAATAAAAGATATAATACCCTTGACAGCTTGCTCGTCACTTGATAAGTGTGTTCAGACCATGTAAGCTTTTCATCAAGACTAATTCCAAGCAGTTTGACCGGTTTATTCATGTGGCCGACCTATTTTAAAGTAAACAAAATCTGTGCTGTCTTATTTAGATTTAGGGCCAGACAGTTAGAAAGGAAATAGGCTTTTGCATGCTCGACATTGCTTTTAGAGTGAATAAGGACTTCTTGAAGAGAATTTCCCTTCTTGAAGAGTAATTAGGGAGTTGTCGTCTGCATAGAGAACGGACGGCAAGCATTGAGGCAGATCATTCACCGTAATAAGTAACAGAAATGGTCCAAGGACAGAACCCTGAGGAATACCCCTCTCAATACTTCTAACCGAGGACTCCTGGTATTTTACCATAACAATTTGTTTCCAATTCCTTAAATGCGATTTTAACAAGTTATATTCTTAGTACCTTATACTATAAGTGTTTAATTTTCCTAGAACAATTTCATGACTAATGGAATCGAAAGCTTTACTTATATAAGCGTGCCTAGGCACATAACAGATTTTCTTTCAAAAACTTCTAATACTTAATCTGTTACATCAGCGACAGTCAACCTCAATTGTAGATAGTCCTGATACAAATCTAAATTGTGCAGGCGAGAAAAGATTATTATTTACAAAAAATAACTCGAGTTGAGTTTTTATAATGTTTTTCATTCTACAATTTTAGAAAAAATCGGTACTAAAGCAATGGGCCTGAAATTAGAGGGATTGTTTACATCATTCTTCTTGTGTACTGGGATGACTTTGGTAATCTTCAGGCAATCAGGAAAAACTCCTTGTAAAAGAATTGAATAAGGAATATAAGGATGGTAAAATCTTTTTGTTACTATAACCAGACTCGCCTTTGATAACATTCCAGGCCGCTATACATTTATTCTTAGCTCTACTAATCTGTTGCTCATTATACTCTATTTTAGCCCTCTTAATATGTTCTTTATACTGTTTAATTTATCTTAGATGTCTAACTTTACTAAATTCATTTTTAGATAATTTCCATTTGTCATAAAGATAAACTAACAAATTTCTCTTAGTCTTTAACTCAGGTTTAAACCACTTATTACTAGTCGATTTGTTTATTTTTTCCTTTTTTATAGTTTTTAAAAATCATAGGGTAATTTTCAGATTCGTGTACATTTGATAACGAATTACGAAGATACAAATTAAAAGATTTCAAGACATTTACAAAAATATTTAATTTATTTCTAGGTTCCAAGCTGTCAATGTTAAAATCAGACCCAATAACTATATTAAAGGAGCTATCGTATCTAACAGACAAAAAATGTAATAGACATTCTAGTTCCGAAAGAAATATATTGAGATCAGAAGCCGGTGGTTGGCAGAGTGACACTAATATGGTTTTGTTAACTTTTACTACAACACATTCACAGCTTGAAAAATCACGGGCATTTTGTTAATCAATAACCACACTGACGGAATCTTCTCTCAGTAGAACCGCAGTACTCTCCCCACCTCCCCAGAGGCTACCCTCCAGAGTTACGATGTTGTTGGTTCGAATATATATATTTCCACTTGATGCTGTTGATTGCCGACCTGTCAAGACGTCAGCCTTTGGTTCGAAGGTTCATAAATGTCCTTCGGACCTAAAGTTTGACTTCATAACAGGCCGAGTATACATGTGTTGCCCAGAAGATAGAAGTTGCGTTGTTGTTGGTCGGAATATATATATTTCCACTTGTTGCAGTTAATTGCCGACCTGTCATTACTTAAGCCTTTGGTTTTTAAGGTTTATAAATGTCCTTCAAATCTAAAGTCCGAATTCATAACAGGCCGAGTATACATGTGCTGCCCAGAAGATAGAAGTTGCGTTGTTGTTGGTCGGAATATATATTTCCACTTGTTGCAGTTGATTACCGACCTGTTATTAATTCAGCCTTTGGTTTGAAGGTTCATAAATGTCCTTCAAGCCTAAAGGCCTAATTCATAACAGGCCGAGAATATATAAGTTGCCCAGAAGATAGAAGTTGCGTTGTTGTTGGTCGGAATATATATTTCCACTTGATGCAGTTGATTGGCGACCTGTTATTAATTCAGCCTTTGGTTTGAAGGTTCATAAATGTCCTTCAAGCCTAAAGGCCGAATTCATAACAGGCCGAGAATATATAAGTTGCCCAGAAGATAGAAGCTGCGTTGTTGTTGGTCGGAATATATATTTCCACTTGATGCAGTTGATTGGCGATCTGTTATTAATTCAGCCTTTGGTTTGAAGGTTCATAAATGTCCTTCAAGCCTAAAGGCCGAATTCATAACAGGCCGAGAATATATAAGTTGCCCAGAAGATAGAAGTTGCGTTGTTGTTGCTCCGAGTATCTTTCACTTGCCGTAGTTGATTGATGATGTACACAACTTATTTAAACTACCTTAGTTAAAAATATATATTAAATAATCCTTAACCTAATTTCGCAAAAACTAAATTTTATTTTGTTTATTTTATATAGAACATATGTAAAGATTTTACGAAAGGTAATTCAGGCATCGAAAAAAATGCTTTATGGAAAGTTGATTCAAAGGTCTCTAACAAGTCAACAACAGTGTGGAGCATCGTAAAAAAAGAAACTGGGAGACAAACAAAAAGTAAAGTTATTGATTACTTATCAGTTAATGGTAAGAGTTAATGAGAGTTAATGGTGAGTTTAATGGTGGTAAAATCATAACTACAGTGGGATGAAATTTAATAAAATATATTGAAATTTTGTGGTTCAAGACGGTAAGGCTCTTCTGAGACTTCTCCAAGATGTTTGACTCTTTGGATCACCAAATTCTTTTGAAAACATTGTCATTAAGGCATTACAGGAATGACACTTGCTTTGAGTCATTTCTCAAACCAATTTTACAAACTATCTATAAAAAAACCGGAGGGTTATATTTGGTCTATGCCCTCGTCATCCATGAAAATGTATTCATTGAATCTGATGCTTTCACAGAAAACACCTTATATATTCAAGAGGTTCTCATTTTAACTTAACAAAAATAAAGTTTTACAAAGGTAGGGAACTGCCATGCTCACAATACGAGACATGAAACAGACCTGGCATGTCATCTGTAAAGAGAGCCTTTTGCGATAAAATCAATCACCTTTCTGAATCTGTTAAAAAAGGAGTAGAAATTCCTCCTCTCAAAAACATTTTATTCTTTTATCATTAAGTACTTATGAATTAAACAGGTCTCTGTAGTATAGGCTAAGTGGTTATAAATAAATAAATATACATATAAAATATATGAACAGGTTAGATTAGATTATTGAAATGGCGACCATACTACAAGGTAGGTATTTTAAGCCAAGTATGAATGAAGATTGAGTGTAGGGTCATTGTAGCGCGATCTTGTAGTCTTGTTGACTAAGGCTGATATTTTCCTTAGAATAGACTGTTAATTAATTGCCCAAACGCCAATGGCATCAACTAAGAGACCTACAGTTAATCGTGGAATCCGAACTACGGCCTCTGAATTACGAATTGGTCTAATTTTGAGGAAGGTATTTGCATATTAAGTATTCAATAGTGCGGACGTTAATCCAGACAAAAGAAAACTACATCCACCGACCATCACTCACAACTATCCACAATTTATCCTCCAAGTAGCTGAACGATAATGCGGTCCCAGTCAGTATATATATATATATATATACATATATGTGTGTGTGTGTGCGCGTTTGTGTGTGTGTGTGTGTGTGTGTGTGTGTGTGTGTGTGTGTGTGTGTGTGTGTGTGTGTGTGTGTGTGTTTCAGAACGTGTATGGCCAAAGACATATTAGATTCTTTAAGTATTATCACTTACTCATACTATACATAAGTTCCGATGACAGATAACTATCATAACAATACCATTCAGTAACGCCTTATAGAAATCACTTAAAGAGCTAAGCTTGCAGTTCACCCTTGTGTTTTTTACTAACATACAAGTGTTCACTATACACAACACATCCACCTAGTTTTCAATTGAATAAATTATGCTATACAATTATTTTATATATTAGAAATAAACTAAAAAATACAAAATTTAAAACATGTTTAAAAAGACACTATTTCAAGATCACCAATTTGTAAGTAATTTTATGGCTGACGACTGTATAATACTCTAAATGTGGTATCAAAAACTAGATTAAATAGTTAGCGTTTCTATACAAATAAATCTATTTTGTAAATATTTATAATAAAACATACTGTATTCTATAAATAATGATAATTTATGCACATATTTTAAAAATTCCCGTCTTAGTCGACCTTTTTACTCCGAACATTACAAATGAATATATATATATATATAGCATATATATTGCTAAAGCGATACATATTGTTGATTGTAACAGTTTGATACAACAAATTATTTCTTAGTTCTTATTCAACTTAGAACATTTATTACATAAATAAAAGCACTCTGACGTTACTTGTTTACACACGTCTGTAAATTTAACAACGCCAAGTCTCCTGATACTGTTTCATCCCATTCTTTGCAGAAGCTTTTGCAGTCTTGATATCGTCATTGACCTGTTGATATCGCCACAGTCACTTTGAACTTTGGGTGCGAGGACACTCATATAACAAATCCTCACCATCAAAGTACAAAGTAACGGTTGAGCAAGTTGATGATAAGCTAGGATAATAAGGTATTACACTGGATCTTGAGATATAACCTCTCACGAGGTGGGAATTAATATTAAAGGTATAATAAATTTTCACAAAGAAGTAAGTATTAATATATAACAGAGTATATGGAACTATTGTATAACATGCGGTATTGTCAGGTAAACTGTAATAGTGTGGATCTATAAACGTGTATACAATATCTTTATAACATGTATATTCTTATGATATAATATAATTTTTATAATAAGTTATGGTTAAAAATACGTGTATTTACATTCGGTCTTAAAAATTAATAATTTAATATTGTATTGATTAAAAAAATAACATTGAACATATGACTTACATACTATACAAATATTTAACATTTATATTAAAAACTATAACGTCTAAAGACAACCTTTTAAAAAATTATGTATAAATTTAAAGAAAATATACAGCAATAGAAAAACCACTAAGACTTGATTCCATTCATGGAATCAATAATAAGTTAGAGTTAAATTTAAATTAAGACAGAACAAGACAAAAAGAATATTTAACCATCGAAAAATTTAAGAAAAAAAAATACAGGTTTAACGATGTCACGAAAAATATTTCAGTTGTCAAAACCGATATTGATGAATACACTGGTAGTCAAGAGTTTAACAAAAATGAATCGTTGGCGTTGGACGAGAGGATAATGTGCATAGAGCTGTTAATGTTTTTTTTCTGAAGAGAGTTTTGTTTTTAAGCTGTCTAACATGGTTAAATGTGATTTGTTTTTGATGTAGGAAAAAAAGTTTTATTTATTAGATTCATAGTTAAAACAAGTGTCTTATTTTACAACAAGCTATTTCGGCAACATATCTTTTTTAATCATGACAACTACAGTTAGTTACTAGGTTTACAGATTTGATTAAGCAGTATAATGGGAGTGGAGATTTTAGTGAGTGGCTTATAACGTTGGAATTGGTATTTCAACTACAAAAAGTTAAAGATTTGCAAACGGTCCTTCTTTTATATCTGTCAGGAGGTGCATTCGCTGTTTATGACGGGCTATGCACCAATGCATCCGATGTAGTTGATTGTCAACGTGATATCACTTCAGAGTTTAGTGCAATAGGAAATAAAACTACCTTTTACACTAAAGCCTAAAGAAATAGCAGGTCGAATAGAAAACTCAGTAGCGTAAGATGTTGAAGATGCGTTGGCGGCTGTTGGAATGTTTTTCACTCGATGTAGTTGATTGTCAACGTGTTATCCCTTCAGGGTTTAGTGCAATAGGAAATAAAAACTACCTTTTACACTAAAGCCTAAAGAAATAGCAGGCCGAATAGAAAACTCAGTAGCGTAAGATGTTGAAGATGCGTTGGCGGCTGTTGGAATGTTTTTCACTCGATGTAGTTGATTGTCAACGTGTTATCCCTTCAGGGTTTAGTGCAATAGGAAATAAAACTACCTTTTACACTAAAGCCTAAAGAAATAGCAGGCCGAATAGAAAACTCAGTAGCGTAAGATGTTGAAGATTCGTTTGCGGCTGTTGGAATGTTTTTCACTCGATGTAGTTGATTGTCAACGTGTTATCCCTTCAGGGTTTAGTGCAATAGGAAATAAAAACTACCTTTTACACTAAAGCCTAAAGAAATAGCAGGCCGAATAGAAAACTCAGTAGCGTAAGATGTTGAAGATTCGTTGGCGGCTGTTGGAATGTTTTTCACTCGATGTAGTTGATTGTCAACGTGTTATCCCTTCAGGGTTTAGTGCAATAGGAAATAAAACTACCTTTTACACTAAAGCCTAAAGAAATAGCAGGCCGAATAGAAAACTCAGTAGCGTAAGATGTTGAAGATGCGTTGGCGGCTGTTGGAATATGTTTTCACTCGATGTAGTTGATTTTCAACGTGTTATCCCTTCAGGGTTTAGTGCAATAGGAAATAAAACTACCTTTTACACTAAAGCCTAAAGAAATAGCAGGCCGAATAGAAAACTCAGTAGTGTATATTATTGAAGATACGTTGGCGGCTGTTGGAAAATATTATTCACTTTATGTAGTTGATTGTCAACGTGTTATCTATTCAGACTGTAGTGCAATAGGAAATAAAACTACCTGTTACACTAAAGCCTAAATAAATAGCAGGCCAAATAGAAAACTCAGTAGTGTATATTATTGAAGATACTGTTGGAATATTATTCACTATGTAGTTGACAACATTAAACCATGAATGATATTTTACATTAAACCATGATAGTAGTAGCAATTAAAACACACTTGTACTAACAACATCTGTAGTTTAACATCTGCTTGTCATATCTTGGCATCTTTAGTTTCTTATTAATCTATGGGGCAGCACCTCATGGGACTAAGAAATAACGCATTTGAAGTGAGAAGGGATGTGTTCGGCATTGCCCTTTCCCTACTCCGTCCCTACTCAAATCAAATCAAATCATTTATTAACCATCATGTCCACATGAGCAATAGGTTTAGTCAATACAATACAACTTATACATACACACATATCTATTGATCAATAAATACAAATTTATAAATTATCATATATATCATATATATCTATACTACACAATGTCTAACTTATAATAATCTTCAAGAGAGTAACGGACGTTTTTTAAAAGAATTGAACTTAAATGTTACCTAAAGTCTCTCAAAGGCATGTTCCTCACATGAGAAGGTATTTTGTTCAACATAATGAGTACAGCTATATGACTTTTTAAAAATTTTCCTAATCTAGTTAAATATATATTTAAATCTGTGCACTGCCTTGTTGCATATAAATGAGAGCTATTCCTTAACTCAAATTGATCAATATGTTTTTTACATACATGAGATGAGTTAAAATGTACAGACTCTTTATGTTGAAATATTAAATTTAATAAAACAATCTTTACATGAAACAGTTTGTTTTATACCAGCGATCAACCTAACTGCTCTTTTTTGCATAATAAAAACATCTTTTGCGTCTACACTATTACCCCACAATACTATTCCATAAGAAATGTGCCACTGAAAGAAAGCATGATACGCCATGAGAAGTGTTTTTTCCGATACACAATTTTTTAATTTTAATAAAATATATAAAACCCTTGACAGCTTGCTCGTCACTTGATAAGTGTGTTCAGACCATGTAAGCTTTTCATCAAGACTAATTCCAAGCAGTTTGACCGGTTTATTCATGTGGCCGGCCTTTTTCAAAGTAAACAAAATCAGTTCTGTCTTATTTAGATTTAGGACCAGACAGTTGGAAAGGAACCAGGCTTTTGCATGGTCGACATTGTTTGTAGAGTAAATAAGGACTTCTTGAAGAGAATTTCCCTTCTTGAAGAGTAATTAGGGAGTTGTCGTCTGCAGAGAACGGAGTTGCATGGCAAGCATTGAGGCAGATCATTCACACTCTCCGGAATCCACACTCACCGTGATATATTTTAGTTAGTCCGGTAAACAACCGAACCGGCACTTAATTTATTGATGAGAGACGGATAATAAAGAGTGGTGGTTAATTGAACTTCTGTTGTATTGGAGATAATAGAAGTTGCGTTAATACATTTTTGATAACACATCGTCTTATATAAATAACCCTAAAGTGAAATAGAATCTAAAATAAGAAAAACAATTAGTACTATCACAAAAAAACTTAAGATGGAATAATTTACTCTTAATATTCTAGTGATAACAAATTTGTAAACAAAAACATACTTAAATCAGCATCTCCATCCCCTTTACCATAAAAACTACAAATTAGAACCATAAAGTTTTTTTAAAAAATCTACAAAATAAAACTGCGAAATTTAATGATTGTAAAAAGTTATATTATATTACATTAAACAATATAAAATCTTTTTTACAAAAAATATAGAATTTTTATAGCTAAATTATATCCTGGAAAGTAAATATCACAGCTTAGTGCTTAAATTGACAATAATTGGTAGACAGAAGTTCCTGTTAACTGTCACTAAGGAAATTTACAGGTCAAGTAGAAACAAAATAATTTGCAAAATATTATAGGAAGAATAGTAAAAGAATATCTCAGCAGCGGTGGTGATATTGCAGTGTGGTTGTTTGGTTTTGTTCCATTTTTAAAGATGATTTTTGACGTGTAATTTCTTTGGACGATGGTCAGGATAGATAAAATATAATCTTTCAAGACCAAAGTCCAAAGAAATGACAGGCCAAGTAGGAACAATATATGCTTCAGACCATGGTAAGAATGTGTTTGGCGAAGAAGAATCTCAGCAGTTAGGCGATGTTCTTCGGTTTGGTTCCAGTTTTATAGTTGATTGTTGACGTGTAATTCCTCTGCTCCTTGGTCATGACAGATAAAAAATAACCTTTCAAGACCAAAGCCCAAAGAAATAACAGGCCAGGTAGGAACAATATATGTTTCGACCTTAGTAGGAATGTTTTTGGTGAAGAAGAATCTCAGCAGTTAGGCGATGTTCTTCGGTTTGGTTCCAGTTTTATAGTTGATTGTTGACGTGTAATTCCTCTGCTCCTTGGTCATGACAGATAAAAAATAACCTTTCAAGACCAAAGCCCAAAGAAATAACAGGCCAGGTAGGAACAATATATGTTTCGATCTTAGTAGGAATGTTTTTGGTGAAGAAGAATCTCGGCAGTTAGACGATGTTGCAGTGTTTTTCTTCGGTTTGGTTCCATTTTTATTGTTGATTGTCATTACTTTGAACGTTATGCATGATATATAAAAAACACTCTTTCAAGACCAAAGACCAAAGACATAACAGGCGGAGTAGAAACAATATGTTTCAGAACATGGTAGGAATGTATTAAGTCAGGAAGTGTCTATATTTGTTGCGTTTTTATAATAATTGGCTGTTGACTCGTTGCTTTAGCCTTTAGTTTATAAGTATATAGCAAGTTCTTTAAAACAAAAGCCTATAAAATATCAGGCTGAGTATAGAATTAAATTTGTAACACAGTAAAATTGCGTGGTTCTATTATTGAATTTGTGTGTTTTTAACTAGTGTTTATTAAAAAGACTTATCGTTTACAATAACGCGCTCTTCCTAAAAGAGAAATAATTTACAGAGTTATAAAAACGTCTATCAAAACTAGACACTTCTACAGTAGGACCTTATGGGTTTTTTAATAATTTAATCCATAACAGTTTTTCCTTGTACAAAGTAAATACCTGAAAGAAATAAGAAGAGCTAAAAAGTGCATATTGGTATAGTCTTTTATGGTACTAATGGTATTAATGGCTAATGCATAGGAATACAGGTCTCTATTCCAAGTATTGGGAAATTTAATTTAAAACTGATAAAATAAAGTAAGGAGTTACATAAGTGGAACACCACTACAATGGAGTATTACATTTTACATGGAATATTACTCCGGCTCCAGTACAAAGGAGCCGGAGCTCTGGAACAGCTAGTGGGTCCTAAACTCAATACTTAAACAGTAAGTGAAACAACTAGAGGCTTCTCTGAATAGGGCTGATCTGGCACAGGTTTTTTAGCACTACACCACTGGCTACAATCAAAATCCAATATTAAATTTTATCGAGAATTTACGACAAAGAAACTTATCAGCTTCTAAGGATATAAGACCTATATAATATTTAAACAAAGCACCAATCTTAAATTGTACTAACAGGGTCACATGTTTATGAAAACAGATTGGATACACTTGCAAACATAGACTTTAAAATATTCCGATTTAAAAGAAATAAAACTGTTATTTTAGTAACGCATTTTTTTATTTTAAACGTGATGTAATATTCATCCAAAATTTACAATCTTTAGTATGCCTATTGTGAACTAAATGAACACAAATAAACATACACTTTCGCCCATAGATCAGTTTAAGACTAGAAAATATCTAATTATTAAGAAAAGATATGTTGAATTTAGCAATAAGCATACAAAATGATAATCAACAATGAGAAACTTTCTTAGACAAGTTGCTTACAATTCAGTGTCTTAATAATATTTTGAAAATCTTTCATCAACGTGAGAACAATCAATCATGGGGTTGTTTTAAAATATATTAAGGACTGTAGAATAAATAAGAATGATTCAAGTGGAAGAGTATGTATACCCATCAATTAGCTTATGTTTCTCTCTTTTTAACAAATTCTGATACATTTTCTCTAATTGAAAATGAACGGAAATCATGAATATAGAGGATATCTTGTGCTGAAAGGAAGTTTTAAAATATACAAAAAATCCCTGAATACTGGTTTTCTACAGTTTAATTAAAAAACTATTTTCTCAAAAAATACATCGTCATCTTGGATATTTTTCCCAAAACGTTGGATACCTGTGCTGTATTTTCCATTTTATACTCATATGAGTCATTCTTATATTTATAGGTGGATTGCAAAAAATACTAAAATGGCTCAGCAAAATCTAGCTTGAAATTAACTAATTTTTAATAAAAAAATTATTTATTCGCATTTTTATAAATAAGTTCCCTTATCCGGAAAAGCGATTCTATTACTAAAACTGATTTGAACGTTTAACGCTAAGACCAATAAAAACTGAGAAGAAAAAAATCAGAGAAACATATTTTATTTTAAGTTTTGAAAAATTCTATTGTTTTGCGTGAATATCCCAAAGTAACTATAAAAATTAATTTCAAAACAAATTAACTTCTTTTTTACACTTTCCAAGCCCGTTCCTAAACTACACAATTCTGTAAGAGACACAGATTAATAATTGTTGAACTACGTTTATCTAGTATAAACGTAGACTAATTGTCTACTAGTGATAACCCCAAACCTCCAAGGTCAGTTTCAATAACCTAAACCAGACTGATCAGAGCGGTCACTGAGTCTGGTTGGTAACGGCACCTCGAGGGTCCCGGGTTCGATACCCGGTCGGGACAAGCTCTTTTCTTTTAAGTATAAGATATTAGTTGAAGAATTTTTTGTTACCTGTTTCATATACAAGATCCAGTTTTTAAAATCTTATCAAATAAGGAAATATATTAACTAAACAAAAGTACTCTTACTTTATATTTTTATACACATATTATATATTTAAGTGAACAATACTAGGTCCCCTAACACTCTTTTAGATTATTTCTTTTTCGGAAGTTATAGTAGCCTTAAAATCGTCCTACACGTTTTAATTTTGCCATAGTGGCTTTGAACTTCGGATTTGAGGATACTCAAATATCATATCCTCGCCACTAAAATTCAAAGTAACGGTTAGCAAGCTGTATAATAAGGACACCGAATCTTGAGGTATGACCAGGCAATTAGTAATAGTAGTATATAACGATTTATATGGAAATATCTTATAACATGTAGTATGATGAGATAAAATGTAGATCGATAACAGTTTCAAGTATAACCTATAAAACAATGCACATTCACATAAACAAAATAATTTACGTTTTGGTTTACAATGATTCTTATCCACTTTCACGTATGGTCTTTTAAACTCGTCGATTGGGATTTAATGAAAAAGAAACCGAACACTGAACAATGACAAATATACCATAAATCGTGAACATTTATTAACATGAAAAACAATAACTTCCAAAATTACTTATTCTTATTTAAGGAAAAATATGAAGATTAGAAACATCAATAATAGAACCTTAAATACATTGCTCCATTCATTAAAATTAACAATACTAACTAAAATTAAAATAAAGACATACATCAGGTCCATATCAAGTAAAATACAAAATACCCTCTTCCAAAATCCTGTATTATCCCTCGGAAAAATAGACGTGTGAAGCTATTTGGTGGATGATAATACCTTGAAACCAACTACTTTTGATAAAGCATTTCCATGAAATATTTTTGTTAAGTATGACATATTTACATTAAAAAATTAGGATAGGAGCCAAATAGCTGATACGTTTAATTTTCCTATTTTAGCTATAGTTACACCAGTCAGAATTTTTGAATGCCTGCACAATGAAGCCGGCAATACAGGAACAGTTGCTAAATTGCCAATATCAATTCTGAAGGCGGGGGCCAGGCCGCACGGAACGCTAATAACGGAAATCCGTTTTACTATTTTTTTTTATAATAACATGCGAAATCGTACCAAATAAACAATGTTACCCGATACTAGAAAATTTTGTCACGAACAACAAAACTTAGATAAACACGGTGTTATGAAATAAAACATATAAAGCCAATGTTCAGGAATATGTTTTTGATATTGAGTCTAAATAATTTGTCAAAACAACATTTTTTACTTGATTTTAAGACAATTCACAGTGTTTAAGTTTATAAGACTAAGTAAATTTTTGTAATTAGCTTGTCTAAATTATTTCAAAATTACTCTGATATATATTCGTCAATTGATAATTTTAATACAAAAATATACATACGTAATACATATTGTTCAGCATTTACAATTTTTTATTTTCACTGTAAAAGTATCTTAATACTAATCCAAAAGTTTTAATTTTAAATAACTTAACACAAAAGACACAACAAGGCAGGGCAGAGCTGGAGAATCTCATCGACGTTGGTGATTTTGCGGTGTCGTAGGGGCCCTCGGGGTTGTAGCATTGTTGTTTATTGTCGACAAGTCACCTCCTTGGAACTTACTTAAAAGGACAAAAATCCTTTAAAGTAAATTACAAAGAAGTAACAAGCCGAGTAGAGATACTCAGAAGCGAAGGATGTAACAAGATGCGATGCTGTTGTTTGGAATATGTTGTTCACATAGCTCACTAAACATGCCAATAAAAAGGGAATGAAAAATATTAGGCCGAGTTTCAGAAATATTTGGTGCAGAATATGGACGTAATCTATTCGGTCGAGAAGAATCTCGTTAGCGACAATGATGTTGCGGTGTTGTTCGGATTTGTTACATTGTTGACGTTTACTGTAGACGTGTCATTTTTTAACTTTAGTTTTGACGGGAACATACCCGTCAAACCCAAAGCCAAAATACATGACAGGCCGAGTTGATACAAAATTTGGTGCAGAATATGTTTGGGATGTATTCGGTCGAGAAGAATCGGGGGTTTATTTCTTGTTAGGGTGTTACGAATAATTACCCCTGACTATTAAACCGTTAGATAAAAGAAAAAGAGTGGAAATATGCAAAATATACCAGTCTTTAAACATTAACTTAAACTGTTTGAGATGTTTATAGCATAGTATTGTATGATTTCCTGTAAAACGAGTACTGTACAACATAGAAGTAGCATTGTTAAATTATTGCAATTAACAAAAAAAAGGCAGGAAAGCCTAGTGATTGTCATAGGATTTTTCATCGTCTAGGATTTTTAATCAACCTGCTTTAATTAATTGTGTAAACGTCCATATTAACTCCATCACTTTCTTTCACCAGGAAGTTTCATTACATTTATTTGATGGACTAACAGCTTTACTTATGTCGGACTTACAAACTGTACTTATGGACTAAGTTTGTGATAACAATTATCATTTCTCTGATTTGTCTGTTTTGCAAACAAATCCCCCTATTATAGTAGTACAAGACTTCGTAAACTGTATAAAACAATGCTAAAACCTACAGAAAAAAGTCAAGTATATTACAGTAAGGTAAAGTAAGGCTAGCCTTATACACAGAGATTTATTGCTCCAAGGCGTAGCCTGTTTGGAGGCTTTTTCAAATTTAACAATTAATATTTTTCAGATTTTTCTACGATTTTGAAATATTTCACATGTAGTTTATAAAAACTAAACAAAAAATAGCAATAAACAAAATTAACCCATTACAAATGGTTACAAGATAAATAACAAGATTACACATGCCAATGATTCTGATGGAGGCAAATATTTATAAAATGAAACATATCAAAATACTTATTGACTAAATCGGTGATATCAGTTCGTATGAATAAAATATAAATAATATTGTATATATATATATTAAAATTTCGGGGTGCCGTTTAATTATTACTTACCAATAACATATGGTTGAATAACAATTCATCTTATTTCTTAACATTTAACTTCCGCTTCGGTAGCTAATCACATTCAACGAAATATATTTCAGGTAGTCGGGTAAACAACCGAACTGGCATTTAATTTATTGTTAAATATTCAGTGAATTCCCATTGAACCATATGTTACGTACCACCACTGAGTGTGGTTATTAACACCATTGTTACGCATTTGTCTAAGAAGAAGAATGTGTGGATTTGCTTCTTCTTGATGCAATTGACACAACTGTTGATAGTTGAAATTGCAATGTTGTATCAATTGTCTAATATCTGTATCTGTTGTCGGGAAAGCGCACAACGCTCAGCGACGGCTCAAGTCAATAAAAATATCAGTGACTGAAAATAGACAGTAAGCTACCCCAAATCGGTGACAATAATTCTCTTTTATTATTAATGTACTAATAAAAATAGTAGCACACCAACTTATATAAATAACCGTAAAGGCGAATAGAATATATAAGAAAAGATAGAATAGTTTTCTCATAAATTCTAGTGATAAACACTTTTCTAAATAAACACTTATACTTTAAACAGCATTTCCATCCCTTTTCCTAGAGAACTACAAATTCAGAAACTTGACGTTTCAAAAAATCTAAAAAATAATACTGGAATTTTAATAATTGTAAAAAAGCATTATCATATAACACTATACATTAAAAATTATAAAAGGATTTTCACATTAAGACAATTCTAGTGTATTAATCGACCTGCATTTTTTAGTTGTGTTAAAATCAACGGCTTTAACTCCACTGTCTCTAGGAGGATCCGTTACACTTTTCTATGAACCAACATGTTGGATCACATTGGGAGAAACAGAGCTTGTGTTATTTATGTTTTGAGGGGTAAGGGTTCATTCTGACAAAGAGACTAATTGTATGTACGTAGATTAATTAAAACATTGCAACATTACAGATTACACTTACAACAACATTAAAATTATTATAGTAATATAATAACCATCATTAGATTATAATATTGTATTAAATTTATAATATTATTACGTATTTTTCTCCCTGTAGAAAAATGTCCGACATAAGAATCTATTTATTCCACGGACGGCTCAGCCTACAATGGCAGGGATACCCCAGAGTTCGTTTTCAACAGTTACAGGGGGCTACACTAAAACCACAATAAATTTGGGTCTGACTCAGGCAAATGATTTTCATGAAATATAAAATTCAAAATTAGAGCCGCCTCATCATTGCCAGACCCGGGGTAATATTAACGTGAGTGTGCACGTCACTATTTATCTGTAACGCAGGACGGAACGTGGCGTCGTGGTTTCTTATGACGTGCCCACACAGGTACAACTATCAGCACCTATGAGTAGATGCCTATCAGCAGGACGCAACCAGACAACCCCCAACATGATGAATAATTTAATTAATTAATTTAGAAATATCTGGTCTCTCTCCGCCGGCCACCAAGTTATATTTTCTTAAATTGAACTAATAAATAATTATATTCACTGGGTCGATCGGGTCTTCACGGATCATTCATACGAGCGAGTCTGTCCGGACTCGCCAATCTGGCCAGAACTCGCGGCTAACAGGAATTAATAATTAATACGCTAACATATGTATTCATAAAAGAATCTGTATAAGTACTTATAAAGATTACGGTACTTAATTAATACTGCACGAGTTGACCTTAATAAATGACTCTTAAGATCCTTTAAGAGCGTCTACTGGCAGGTCTTTACTGGTGAGTAATGCTAACCATTTTAATATATTAATTAATAATAGTTAAATGGCTTAATTATTCTTAAAATATATAATCATTAAAATCGGCGAAACTCGCCCAAAGAGTGGATCTCTCACCCAAGTCTTCACTCACTTCACAGGGCACTTTCACTTTTACTTATACTTCTACCCTCGACACACTGTCACAACCGAAGCACTCGTCAGATACTCGCCGCGCCATGAATGATGTTTGACTGTCCACAGCCCCTGGCCAGGACCTTCCACCCAAGCTTCACAATCCTGATCAGCCGGGTCCACGGTCAATGGTGGCTGGTGATTTGGCCACGGCCATCGCCACTCGCAGCGACGACGAAATCACCCCCAACTAAAACGGCTCGTTACAATATTATCAACATTACAATAAAATTATTCATAGATTTTCAATTCAAATTATTGGGCAAATAATTTAACCAATGTACCATTCATTGGGAATCTGATGAAACAAAATTTGCAACGTCTGGATCAATACTATACCATACTAAACAAATTCTAAGCTCTGAATCTACATACATTACTATCAACATTACCATAGTGAAATGATTTTTTCAGACATAAAGGTTCTATATTACTCATTCTTTTTTAAACAAGAAACAATCATTAAGATGTAAATGTACTCTTGAATTCCAGAAGGGGTTGACAAAAGCATATGAATAAATTCTTTTTCGTTGGCAAAAAAATTATGAACAAATTTTTACATTTACTATTTTAATAAATTATGTCGTACAAAGATTGTACTTTTACTTAACAATCATTGCATACTCTTATTTTTATCAACTTGTTATTTTTATTTACTTCACAGATATTAGTAGACGAGATTACTTGTATCGGCGATAAATTTCAGATATATAGGTTTAAACATTCGTTGAAATCATCCTTTTGAGCCTTAATTAACATGTTTCTCAAAGGAGCACTAGCTACAATCGTTCTGAACATACTAACAGTGACCATTATAATTTTATTTAGGACCAGTGACAAACTTAGTAAAAACCAAATATGTTGCAAGACATCGTGGGAATATATTATGACAGGAGGAATATCAGAAGAAATGTTGCGGTGTTGTTCCTCGGTTTGGTTCCATTTTTATAATCGATTGTCGACGTGTGATTTCTTTGCGAGTTGGACAGGACAGATAAAGAAATAACCTTTCAAGACCAAAACCCAAAGAAATAAAAGGCCGAGTAGGAAAAATATATGTTTCAGAACATGAAGAATGTATTAGGTCAGGAAGTGCCTACAATTGTTGCGTTTTTATAATTGGTTGTTAATTTTGTGAGTCATTTTGATGCGAGGACACTCAAATATCAAATACTCTCCACTAAAATTCAAAGTAACGGCCCAGCAAGTTGTATAATAAGGCAGAAAAAATTCATAAAAAAAGTAGTTCATAAATAAGAAGTAGTTATATTCAAATAAGTCAACAAATACTTTGGCCCGATCTACCGTACATCAGGAATGTAATGAAACAAAATTTGCTCTTGCACTGCCGGAATGAATACCTGACCCAAGTCAAATTATTTACCACACGTTTAAGCCTCATTTATACAATACCTAAATCACAAGTTCTTAGCTCTGAATCTATACATATTACTATCAACGAATAGTGAAATAATGAATCATAATGAAATTTCACCATCATTTTTTTGTTTTTGCAAACAACAAACAACAAGGTATTATTACACATTCCTTTTTTAAAAAGAAACGATCAATAAGATGTAAATGTTCTCTGAAATTCCGGAAGGGTACTATTTGGGTAATACTGTAGTACCTTAATAATGTTTATTGTTTGGCAGACAATTTATAGTCAAATTTTTAGTTTTACCAATATACAGTCTTTGTTAATTTCTGATAAGGCAAAATTAACATTAACAAGGGATAATTTCTCCTTGTAAATCGACAGTGTACTCTTAATTCTATTAACTTGTCAAATTACTACCTTCACAGAGATTATTGACCGAGATTACATCGGCAATAAATTTCAGATGTATAGCTTAAACAATACAGTATATTGATATAAACCATTTCAACCTTAAGTAACATTTTTAAAGGAGCACTGGCTACAAAATAGCAGTGGTTATTTTATTTCTATTACATCACATTCGATCGTTATATTGGGTCATTAAAAATGGTCGAATGATACAATCTTGTACAACCGAAATGAATTGCACACATACATTTCTTGCTTAACTTGACTACAGTACAATTAATTTATAAGAATTAAGTGCCAAACAAAAAAGAGAAACAAACTTATTGTCACGCAATAACATTGCACTAAGACCAGGCAAGCTGCTGTCAACTGACAAAGGAACATTTTTCTTAGGATCAAAGTAAGTAAGAATAGGTGAATCTAAAGTTATTTTAGCTTCTTGATAAGCAACTGCTTCTTTGGCTCCATCTCAACTGAACTGAACACCTTTAGTAAATATTTTATCAAAGGAATAGTTACATCAGATTACTTAGGAATGAACTATGATGACAAATATTTTATTACGTATAAATTACCATTTGAAATGGCGACCTACCCAGGTATGTATTTTAAGCCAAGTATGAATGAGAAATGATTTGGGATGATTGTGGCGCGATCTTTCAGTCTTGTTACTGACTAAGGCTGACATGTTCCTAAGACAGGACTGTTAATTAATAGCCCAACAGCCGATGGCAACTAATGGACCTACAGTTTAACGTGGAATCCGAACCACGGCCTCTGAATTACGAACTGGTCTAATTATGAGGGTTGCGGATTAACGTAGTATTGTATAATAGTGCGGACGTTAATCCACACAAGAGAACACTACATCCACCGACCATCGCTCATAACTATCCACAATTTGTGACCTCCCAAGTAGCTGGATTACAGGACGTCGCCACCGTCCCAGTTAATATAGAAAGCCTTCGAATAAGAAATCATCTCTCCACGATCAACATTACCTTTTACTCATTACTATTAGATTTAGAATTAAAGCGTAAAAATAACGCTTCGTCGGCAAAGAATTAACAAACCGAGTAGAAACAAAATATGCTACGAAACATCGTAGGAATGTATTAGTCAAAGAAGATTCCCAGCAGCTGTGGCGATGTTGAGGTGTCGTTGTTCGGGTTTGTTCAATTTACGTAGTTGATTGACGTGACATGACTTGGAGCGTTGGGCATGATAGATAAAAAATAACCTTTCAAGGCCAAAACCCTAAGACACAACAGGCCGAGTAGGAACAATATGTTTCAGAACATGGTAAGAATGTATTAGGTCAAGAACCTCATTAGCTTAGAAATGTTGCGGTGTTATTCTTCAGTTTTGTTCCATTGTTATTGTTGATTGTCGACGTGTCATTAATTTGTGCTTTGGTCATGACAGATAAAAAATAACCTTTCTAGACCAAAGCCCAAAGAAATAACAGGCCGAGTACAAATAATATATGTACTATTCTGGTGTTGCGTTGATGTAGTCCGGAGTAGCATTTTCCACTTGAAAACCAAAGCCTATAACATATTAGGCCAAGTATTGTAAAGTTCACCAGATTCATACTTCACTCGCACGCCATGCTTTTGTAGTATAACTGGAAAACATACAGGTATACTAGCAAAGGAATGGTCGTGCGCGAGAAGATATCCACTGGAAGAGAAGTGCCGCTGGACGAAACACCACAGCTCTAGAAGACACAGCTGGACGAGAGGATAGCCCCTAGTCGAGAGGATAGCCCCTAGACGAGAGGATAGCCCCTAGACGAGAGGATTGCTCCTAGACGAGAGGATAGCCCCTAGACGAGAGGATAGCCCCTAGACGAGAGGATAGCCCCTAGACGAGAGGATAGCCCCTAGACGAGAGGATAGCCCCTAGACGAGAGGATAGCCCCTAGACGAGAGGATAGCCCCTAGACGAGTGGATTGCCGCTCGACGCGAGATATACTACGTCGAACGGAATTCCGCCCATCGAGAGGATACCACGAATAACTGCTATATTTTTAATTACATATTGTAAATTTTGTGAAAAACTCGATTCACATAATATATACTAAATACAACTTAATAACACTTAGGCGTAACTTATAAAAAAAATAATTCAGAAAATGCTAAAAATAATCCACATTCATAAAACTCAATTAGAACCAAACAGTAAAAATCTTTCTACATAATTTTTTCACTACCAATACAGTATAACTTATTAGTTATGTTAATATAGTATAACTTAGGATCCATCGAGAGGAAATCCGCTAATCGAGGGTATAACCACAATCGATGACAGCAGTGTTTTAAATTAGGCCTACAGGTTGTAAATCATGTTAAGTAATTCCATCGATTTACATGATCCTGTATATACCAAATACAACTAGACTTATGTGTAACTTAAAAAAAACTAGAAAATATAAAATATAATCCACATTTTTAAAATGTATTAAGATACGAATTGTAGAAATACCACTTCGTTATTTATACAGTAACAAATACATCCACCACGTGAAACGAAAGAGCTGGTATACAAAATATGAGACTAAATTAGTCTAGTTAATCCAGATATATAAACAAAACATCCCTTTGTTAATGACTCCATTAGTTAATTTCATAAGATATACAGTAAATGATAATCGAGGGGATAACAACAGATGACGACTATGGGTTTAATATATGTTGTAAATTATGTGAAATACTTCCATTGATTCGCATAATATACCAAATTCATTTTGTTTAAGAATTATGTGTAACCTAAAAAACCAAATAACTCAGAAAACAATGTATAACACACATGTAAAAGACTCACATTCCTAAAATTAAACAAGTTATGAAAGTTTAGATTCCACTTTTTTATTTTCTTATTGCCAGTAAAGATCCGTCATGTAGGACGGATGAGCTGCTAAATAAGATATGAGACTAAATTACTCCAGTTAATCAGAGAAACAAGTTAAATTGTTAGTTAAAGGATAGTGCTAAATTCAACACCGGTTTCTTTATGAATGATTTAACGCATATTGGTTCGAGATGGAAAGTTGTGGAAATTAGGGTGTGATAGATTAAGTGCTGTGTTGCTCTATGTCCATGCGGTTTAGAATAGTCTATTCCACATGAGAAGATGAAACAGAGTTGCCTGGGTTCACACTATGAATCTGAAAAGAGACTAAGCTGGGGCATTGTACGTGTACACGTTTGATAACTTAAGGGTATATGTCATTATTTCATGTGAAATGAAACGTAGGCACTAAGGCTGTCATGTGTCGGAAATCGTTTAACTATCTGATGGGCCGAACAACATAAACATCAGTTATAAATTATTTACTGAGCAAGAATATTAACTAAATTAGGATCAGCCAAGACATAAAATTGAAAACTGTAACACTTATACTAAAATCAGACTACCTGATAATATAAACAGTGGAGTCTAACCACAGCATTGGAGTTAATGACACTCACCAATGTAGTAAGGTTATTATTATGATACAATTTGACTTACATGGTTATATACATTATATATATGTACGTAGTATGTACAGTATATAGATATTAACATTACAGATATTATTAGATATTGATATTATTACAGATATTAATATTACAGAATCTTTTCTATACTAACATTTTTCTAGTGATTGGTGATGTAAGATACCTGATATCTTAAAGCTCGGGTTAAAAACCTAAGGCAAATACTCTAAATGGGTATTATTTATGATACCCCCGTCACCGCAGACCTACGTAACCAGCGAATTTCAAAATCAAAAACATTTTTTTTTCGAGGGGAAATGCTCTCATGCACCATCAGGGAGGAGAACGGTGCAATCCCCGGTGTGTGGGATTCGCACCCAACTAAAACCCCCGCCTCAGGCTGTTGACCACTTCGGAATAACATATTAAGACATGAACCTCAAAGTGGAGCCTCGTATTTAAAGCTCAATGAACTTCAACTCCGATTTAGCCTTCTGAGGGAAGATCCAGGATGTTACGGATCTTCAAGTTTCTTTCTCTTGAGAACTTTCTCCACGAAGGACGTGATGAGAGTCCAGTTCTCAAGAGATGTCACCATTTTTTCTACTGCGGTCTCCGGCGTAAATTCACCGATCTCCAGCAGAAGCTGCCTCCTTAGAACTGCCCACCGGTCACACTGGAAGAACGTATGAAAAGCGTCATCGTGAACACCGTCCCCGTAAATACAAGCCGGACTGTCCACTTTGGCCATCTTGTGAAGATAGGCTCGGAACAACCCATGTCCGGTGAGGAACTGCGTGATGAGGAAATTTATTTCCCCAAACCCACGATCAACCCACACAGACAGGTCCGGAATGAGTCTCCGCGTCCAAGCCGCTCTAGACTCATTTCGCCACCTCTCTTGCCACTGGTGCATGGAGGCCTCCCTGGCCACCCGTGTCGCTTCCCTGGCGCCAAGTTCGGACTTGGTGATGTACACACTTCTCCTTTCCTGGGCCAACAGGTCGATCGGGACAACACCAGCTACCACCAGTGCAGCCGGCTCCGACACCGTCCGGTAAGCTGAGGAGATCCTCAACGCGGCTCTCCTTTGCACCGCTCCCACCTGTTTGCGGTAGCACTCCCTCTTGAGAGCGTCCGCCCAAATCTCACTTCCGTAAAGAAGGATTGAGTTTGTGACGGACAGAAGGAGTTTCCGCTTCTCCGCTGATGGGCCGCCAACATTCGCCATAAGACGACTGAGCGCGGTCGTAATCCTTGCCGCCTTCTCTGACACATACTTGATTTGTTCTCTGAAGGAAAGCTTGGTGTCAAGTCTAACCCCCAGGTACTTCACGGCTGGCTTGGAACGAATATATTCCGTGTTGACACGAAAGTCTACCAAAGTCGGAATCTGACGCCCTGTCATCATGACAATCTCCGTTTTCTCGGTTGCCAAGCTCAGGTGGTGATCCTCCATCCAAGAAGAGACATATCTCATCGTTTCATTAAGTCTCCACTGGGCACGCTGGACGTTTCTTGCGACAATAACCGCCGCAATGTCGTCTGCATAACCCACTAGAAAACATTCTTCAGGTAAGTCCAGTCTAAATATACCATTGTATGCAATGTTCCAAAGATCTGGACCAAGGATGGAACCCTGAGCGGCACCAGCGGTGATAGTCTTCCGACGAGGACCCTCCGACGTCTCAAAGATTAATTCCCTGTCCCTCAAATAGCTTCGGATGATCCGAAGCAGATATTCAGGAACGTGGAACATTTCCTCCAAAGAGCTCAAAATGACGGACCAGCTTGCACTGTTGAACGCGTTTCTCACGTCTAAGGTGACGAGCAACGTGATACAGCGGGAGTAATGATTTCCTCGCTGAGCGTTTCTGGCAGCAACTACAACCTCCTGAATTGTTCCGATGGTAGAACGACCTTTCCTGAATCCGTGCTGCCTGTCTGACAGCCCACCGGCAGCATCGACCGCAGCCAACAGATGGTCTTCTTATCAGTCTTTCAAGAAGTTTTCCGGCTGTGTCCAACATACACAAGGGTCGAAATGCCAAAGGAGTGCTTGGTGATAGCTCCTTGCCCTTGCCAATCAATGTCAGGCGTTGGAGCTTCCATCTGCGACAGAAAACTCCCTCGCGAAGACAACGATTGTACATGTTCAAAAGAAGAGAAGGGCAGGTACCAGCAACAACCCTGAGCACCTCAGTCGGAACACCATCCGGACCAGGAGCACTGCCAACACGCATTGACTTGACCGCCACGCACAACTCCGCTTCCGTGAACAAAGGAACTTCCGGAATCGCCTCCGCATACTGCTCAACCGCTCTGCAGGGGTGATCGGGAAAGAGGGAATTAACGATGTTTTCCATCGTTGGTGGGTCGAAGACAGGGCACGCTGTTTTGGCACAAAGCTTACGCAAAACGAGTCTGTACCCGAGGCCCCAGGGATCAAGGTTAACATCCCTCCTCAATTCTTCCCACTTCTCCCTCTTCCTGCGGCGGATAGCTCTCTTCAGGGTAATTCTTGCCTCCCGGAATTCCAGAGCAGCTGGAGCAGCAGCATCGAAGCCACTCCTCCTGGCTCTGACCAACCTCCATCTGCAGCGGAGACACGCTCTTCTCAACGTCGCGATCTCGTTCGTCCACCAATACACTGGCTTTCGTGCCGAACGAGAGGTGTTCTTCCTTGGCATGGAAGAGTCACAGGCACGGTGAATGAGGCGCATGGTTGCCTCAGCCAATTCCTCAGCCTGAAAATCGAGCATCAGCACGTCATCTTTCCCCTCATTGATTCTAGCAGCTGCAGCAGCAGCATTGAGTTTGGCGACATTCCATCTCACTGGACGGCTGGGTCGCTCGGGAATGGCGGGATGACGGCCTGAGTTCACATCAAAGAGGATATGCTGATGATCGCTGCCTGTGAAATCTTCGACGACTCTCCAGCCAGATATCGACGCGAGAAGAGCCTCCGAAACGAAGGTAATATCAGGGATTGTTTCTCTGTACCCAGGCCTCCTGAAAGTGGAAGTGGAACCAACATTGGCAACGTGAAGTCCGGTTCTGGAGGCGAGCTCAAGGACTTTTCTGCCTCTGGTGTCGGTTTCTGGCATACCCCACTCAACGGCCCTGGCGTTGAAATCACCAGCAACAATGAACTTGCCACCAGTACTTACCAGAAGGTCTTCCAGGGCATCCAGCTTTGCCTGAAATGCCAGCATAGGGTCGTTCGGAGTCAGGTAGACGCTCACAACAGTGAAGCCCCCACTCTTCACCCAAACAAAACCTCGACCGGCCCCGCTGTCAAGAACATGGAAGTTCCGGGGGTCTGGAATCCAGATGGCCGCCGTGCCTAGGGCGTCCCGAAAACAACCAGAACCATCTCTCTCGCAGTACTGCTCAGAAATAATGCGCAAGTCCACTTTCCACTCTCTCGAGTGTTGGGATAGCAGGTCGTTTGCCAGGATGCTCCTATGGAGGTTCCCTTGTAAAATCTTCATTTTTTTTCTTTGGCCTCTTACGGGATTTTTCCAGCTCCTCTCGGAAGACCCGACAGTTTCTGGTACCAGGAACGTGATTCAAAGACTGAAAATTCCGTTCCTGGCAGAGGAAGCACCTAGATGGAGCAGTGCAGGTGGACTTTACGTGACCACTCTCCCCACAGTTGATGCACAAGCCGGCCGCCCTGCGATCAGGTCCAGAACAAGAAGCCTGGTGATGGCCATACCCGAAGCACCTGAAACACCTGACCACCATAGTGCGAAGTCGGACCCGACTGAGCACCCACCCAACCTTTAGCCTCCCACGCCGAAGCAGGTCTGTAGCGCCATGACACCCCAGCTCAACAACGGCGAGCTTCTGTCCACGCCCGTTCTCTGCTCCAACGAACACTTTAGCGCCCTGGGCCAAATCCCCTAATGTCGACTTCAAGGCCTCGGTGACCTCTTCCGCAGTGGTGAAGCAGTCCAGATCTCGAACCTCGATGGACATACGGTGCTCCAGGTTCCGCACCACCGCACCCTCGCCTACCGCGGATCTGACCGCGTCTTCAAAGGCCGTCTTGTCCTTGGTTCCACTACCAAGTTCCAGCAGGATGCCACCAGTTCTTGTCTTCCTGGTCAGGATTTTTGTTCTGGTCAGGATTTACTTTTTGTCGAATCCCCGTGAGTACCTCGCTGAAAGAGCGTCCCTGAGCTGGCTTAATAAGAACAGCGTCAGGTTTCTTCGACGGAGCCTTGGACGGTCTAGGAGTTCTGGGCTTAGTCCTACTTGGAGTCTGACCAGTAGGAGGAACGGCTGGGTAGGCCTGAGAACGTTCAAGGCGTTTCTCGTCTCGCCTCCTTCTGCGTTTCTCTCTCCTGGTGAGGACAGTTCGAAAGACTGAATCGCCCCGATTTTCCACCTTTGCTTCCTCGATCCCTAGTGGTTGTGGGGACATCTCCAGTGGTACAGGGGGAGGATTGTTGACCACACCGACAGCTGGGGAGGTTTGGGTGGATTTCCCCACACAGATAGGCTCCCTATCAAGCTCGGGGCTACCAGATGGCGAGTTCCGGGCCCTCTTTCTCCCTGGAAGAACGCTGTCTTTAGCAGAAAAAGAGCGGTCCGCCATCGCTCGCTCTCGCCTCTTTGCCTTCTCCCTGACCTGCCGGCATTGCATGACCGTGTTCAGGAGGTCCATCGCTTCTGGAATGCCATCTTTGATGCGGGTGTTTACATTCCTCTGCACCTTGACCGATTTCTCCATCTCCTTGAGGATCGCATGGATTCTTTTCAATGCTTGACTCTCCTCTTCCTCGGCGTCGTCCTGTTGCTGGCGCAGGATCGACAGCTCGAAGATTGGACGCATGGGACTTGACTTTGGAGGAATTCTCCCATGAACTTGGAGCTCTGAAGAGGATTGCCCCGGGAGATCCGCATTAGCCGCACCTTCTGACTTTTCCTCCTGGTTTCGGAAAGGAGCTGGAGGAGGGGTGGTCTTCACGACCCCGACTGGTTTCCTTTCATCCGAAGGTGGAGTTCTTTGAATCTTGGAGCTACGACGAAACGAATTTCGCTCCAGGTCCAACTCCATCGTTTCTACGCCCATTCCAGTCGCATTGTCGGACACCGTGGCCTGGTTGCCTACCACACTAGCCCCCGAAGAAAATGTCTGGTTGCCCCCCCCCCAGAATCCTTGGGGAACCCCGATTGAACGGGGTGGGATTTAGGAGAAATCTCCAGACCCACCTGGGGTAGTTTGTTTTTTGACGCAGACATCCCATGTTTTTTTCCCTTGTAGCCGGCTTTTACGGCAAGCAGGAAATACTACTGGAACATTCTTATCCGGCCCAGTACGGAAAGGAAGAAGAAACAGGAAAACACCAAAAGATTTTGGGTCGAAGAAAAGAAGAGTTGGTCAAGAAGGACCGACAGAAAAGAAGAAAGATGGTAAGGCCAAGCCAGAAAGGAAGGAAACTTGGGACCTTAGAAAGATGAGAGCTTGAAGATTAGGACCTCTCATTTGGCTAGGGCACCTCGGGGTCGCCAGTCTCTCCAAAGAGAGACCTCCCGTGTAGTCAAAGACGACTACCCCTTGAGGGAAAAATCAATAACATAAAAATAATAATAATAATAATAATATATAACGAGTTTTATCATTATCCGTCGATCAATATGAGAGTTATTTACCTATTCTCTTTATGATTAACATCAGAGAAGAGTACGCAGGTTAGCTGCCATGATAAACACATAAATTAAGCATAAATTTATTGATCTGAACCCCGAGAAAAACTTTAAGGGACTAAATTGTGTAACTTTTTGAGCTGATTTTGAAAGATCAGATTTGAAAATTTGAAAAATTGCATGGGAAAAAACAAAAGTCCCATTTTTTGGGTACAAATCCCCATACTACCTGTTCCGATTGACCGATATGTCTAGATTAAGAACTCGTCCGAGCAAATGTAGGAATACACATCTCTACGAAATTTAGTCTCGATCGGACCATTTTTACGAGAGTTATCGTGTTCACAGACACATACACACACACACACACACACACACACACACACACACACACACACACACGTATACATATATATATATATAATATATATATATATATATATATACGTAATATATACGGTAATATACGTGTGTGTGTATATTATTATTAGTCTCTGGGAACCTAAAGAAAAAAATAACATGGTCCCGAGCTTAAGACTTGCCATCAGTCCTAAGGGTCAAAATTCTTCCCTATGGGAAATTCAATAAAAATTGAAATTGAAAATGAAAAATTGTATTTACTGCAGACATTGTAATTCCATATGTATAACATTTTGATACAGTGTACAACAGTTTGTTACTTATTTAACAAAAATATATAAATATTAACACAAAATATATAAAATGTAAACATTTTTATGCTCAATTTTATAATTACCTACTCAGGCAATTTTTAACATATGAATAATATATTTACCCTTGATTAATAACATTTTTAACCTACCCATGTGTTTATTTTAATAATTACTAAAAACAGACATCAGAATTATCCTTAGAACAAGGTAAAAGAAAAAAAATTGATATCCCAATGTGGCCAAAATCATCTTATCTAAAAAACGATAAACTATACTTATTACTACGTATCATCTATATTATAATTAATCTCAATTACGGTAACGAAAACTGTGGTAGGTTTTTATTATAATAAAAGTTAATTAACACGTTATATACGAGTTTATATGTAATTTTATACAGCATAGAGATGTTAAATATATATATATATATATCTTCTAGTCTTCTCCCGCTATACCAAGCCCTTGCCTGAATAACTCGTAAACATATGCAAGCAAAGGTATAGTATTGCGCAAGAAGCAATCCCCGACACAGGAAACCAGTATGAGGATATGGAAAAGAATAGATCCTGGACAAAAAACCAACCTCTAGTCAAGGAGCCAGCTGTTGTCAAGAACAAAGCCACTTAACAAGAAGCTGGCTACTTGACGAGAAGATAGCTCCTGGACGAGAAGATTGACAAGAAGCTGTCTACTTGACGAGAAGAATACTTGACGAGAAGATCATCTGGACGACAAGCTACTGAAAGAGACGAGTGCTGGATGTCTTCAGACGATGATTGGTTGCCGCTTTGTCATCACTTCCTTTAGTTGTGAGGACCCTTTATACGTCCTTCACATCTGAAGTAAGTGTGACAGAACAGCAAAAAGTACATATACGTTGTATTTAAATGCTATACCTACAACCTCTATATCTAAAACACCAAGACAAGGGAAAAAATTAAAGGTACCTTATAAAATATTTTTCTTGTAGAGTACATATTCAAATCTGAAGAACCCAATTTATTATCCTTAGAACATGGTAAAAGAAAAAACAACTTTATATCCTAATGTAGCATAAATCCTTTTATCTCCGAGTTTAAGTAAATAAAACAAATAAATTCTTTTTTCCAAAATGTACAAACGATATTTACAAACTGTAAACACAATATGAAATAACATTTAAAACTTTTTATATTATATCCATATTTATTAACCGTACATAATGGATAACCACCTTTATAGCAAGGGCTGTGCAGAGGTGGTATCAAGTATTTATCAGCGGTGTTTGAATACAGTGTGCCGAGTAACTCCTAACTCAATAACAACAAAATATTAATAGAACACAAAACAACTATATTTGATATTAAATAACTAGTGCCAAAAATCATATCAATCATACTTAAATTATTACTTTGATAACTAACTAATACCCAAGAAGCCATCCAGTCTACTCCCTAAAAGCTAAGCTCTGATACTCCTACATGCATACGTACAACTTGTATTTACAATTTGTATTTTTATTTGATTTTGGTATTTTTAACCAATATTTTTCAGACCAAGATTTTTGTGAAACCCAAAATAAAGACAAACTCTTTTCATCTTTCAATCTCTCAGGTTTCGGGTATTTATTACGGGCCTTGTGTAAATGCCCATTTTATATTTACCTACCTGCTAAATATTTTTCTGACCTCCACCATTGCTTGTGATGAGTCCAAACAAAGTAATATAACATCTTTGATATAGTTAAACAAGAGTCAACTCAGGTTGACTACTGTTTATATAAAATAACAATGATAATGTAGATAATATGCTAAAATAGACCCTATATACTCTATGAATATACAAATATTAACTATATAATAATTTAACATATAATACACACGACATGTAGTCTTTCTTTACTCGTATTACCAAACTATTACTATATATTTCTCACAAACATATAAAAGCAAAAGAATAAAAATTCACGAGACGCTGAAGAAGCTAGAAGAGAAGACGGCTACTTGAGGTAAAGCTTGCAAAGTACGACGAAATATCTGCTAGATGGGAAGATATCAACTGGACAGCTTCTAGTGGAGGTGCTACTAGCTACCGGTAGAGAACACATTCCCTCAAAAACGAGCTAGAACCAGCACGAGAAGCTTTCCACTGGACAAAAACACTGCTCCTGGACCAGATGATAGCCTTTCGACGTGAGTGTAGTGTAGTAGTGTGTAGATGTGTAGATTTACCGCAGACAATATTATTCTATATTGTATAACATTTTGATACAGTGTACAACAATTTGTTAGTTATTTAAACAACATATATAAATATTAACACAAAATATATTAAATGTAGAATTTTTATGCTTAACGTTTTTACTACTGATGTAATTTTTACACTTATAAAAATTATATTTACCCTTCATTAATAACATTTTTACCGTACCCATGTGTTTATTTTAATAATTACAATAAAGTTATAACTTCTCTCATGAACAATTATTTTTTTTTAAATAACCCCTTTCAATTTTCTTATTGTAAAATTACCAGTTATCAAATTACTCTAGAACTAAAGATGGGGGGATAAAATGTATATACAGTACTTCAAGTTACAGAAATACCATTAAATATTTATTTATATTACAAAATAGAAAAAAAATATTCTACATAATGTAACATCTATATAATAACATTTAATTTAAACTTTTTTATAAGCATATTTAGTAATTACACGTTATATTGAGTTTATATGTAATTTTATACAACAAGAGATTAATATAAAATTTAATATATATATATATTAATTTAATATATAGTGTGTTCCACATCATCAAGTCTTCTCCCGCTATACCACGCCTTGCCTGAATAAAGTAGTAAACATATGCAAGCAAAGGTATAGTACTGCGCAAGAAGCTATGCCCGACTCAGGAAACCAGTATGAGGATATGGAAAACAATATAAGATAGACCCTGGAGAAAAAAGCTAACCTCTGGTCAAGGTGCCAGCCCTCGTCAAGAACATAGCCACCTAACAAGAAGCTGGCTACCTTACGAGAAGAAAGCTCCTGGACGAGAAGATTGACAAGAAGCTGTCTACTTGACGAGAAGAATACTTGACGAGAAGATCATCTGGACGACAAGCTACTGAAAGAGACGAGTGCTGGATGTCTTCAGACGATGATTGGTTGCCGCTTTGTCATCTCTTACTTTAGTTGTGAGGACCCTTTATACGTCCTTCACATCTGAAGTAAGAGTGACAGAACAGCAAAAAGTACATATACGTTGTATTTAAATGTTATACCTACAACCTCTATATCTAAAACATCAAGACAAGGGGAAAAATTAAAGGTACCTTATAAAATATTTTTCTTGTAGAGTACATATTCAAATCTGAAGAACCCTATTAATTATCCTTAGAACATGGTAAAAGAAAAAACAACTTCATATCCTAATGTAGCCTATATCATTTTATCTCCGAGTTTAAGTAAATATAATAAATAAATTCTTTTTTCCAAAATGTACAAACAATATTTACAAACTGTGAACACACTATGAAATAACATTTAAAACTTTTTATAACATATCCATATTTATTAACCGTACATAATGGATAACCACCTTTATAGCAAGGGCTGTGCAGAGGTGGTATCAAGTATTTATCAGCGGTGTTTGAATACAGTGTGCCGAGTAACTCCTAACTCAATAACAACAAAATATTAATTGAACAAATAACAACTATATTTGATATTAAATAACTAGTGCCAAAAAATCATAACAATCATACTCAAATTATTCCTTTGATAACTAACTAATTCCCAAGAAGCCATCCAGTCTACTCCCTAAAATCTAAGCTCTGAAACTCCTACATGTACAACTTGTATTTACAATTTGTATTTGTATTTGATTTCGGTATTTTTAGCCAATATTTTTCAGCCAAAAAATTTTGTGACACCCAAAATAAAGACAAAAACTTTTAATCTTTCAATCTCTCAGGTTTCGGGTATTTATTACGGGCCTTGTGTAAATGCCCATTTTATATTTACCTACCTGCTAAATATTTTTCTGACCTCCACCATTGCTTGTGATGAGTCCAAACAAAGTAATATAACATCTTTGATATAGTTATACACGAGTCTACTCAGGTTGACTACTGTTAATATAGAATAACAAAGATAATGTAGATAATATGTTAAAATAGACCCTATATACTCTATGAATATACAAATATTAACTATATAATAATTTAACATATAATACACACGACATGTAGTCTTTCTTTACTCGTATTACCAAACTATTACTATATATTTCTCACAACATATAAAAGCAAAAGAATAAAAATTCACGAGACGCTGAAGAAGCTAGAAGAGAAGACGGCTACTTGACGTAAAGCTTGCAAAGTACGACGAAATATCTACTAGATGAGAAGATATCAACTGAACAGCTTCTAGTGGAGGTGCTAGCTACCGGTAGAGAACACATTCCCTCAAAAACGAGCTAGAACCAGCACGAGAAGCTTTCCACTGGACAAAAACACTGCTCCTGGACCACATGATAGCCGTTCGACGTGAGTGTAGTATAGTAGTGTGTAGATGTGTAGATTTACCGCAGACAATATTATTCTATATTGTATAACATTTTGATACAGTGTACAACAATTTGTTAGTTATTTAAACAACATATATAAATATTAACACAAAATATATTAAATGTAGAATTTTTATGCTTAACTTTTTTATTACTCATGTAATTTTTACACTTATGAATAACATTTCATTAATAATATTCATTAATAACACTTCATTAATTATTCATTATTCACTATTACTATTCACTATTCATTATTCATTATTCAATATTCACTTCATTAATAACATTTTTACCGTACCCATGTGTTCATTTTAATAATTACAATAAAGTTATAACTTCTCTCATGAACAATTATTTTGTTTTTAAATAACCCCTTTCAATTTTCTTATTGCAAAATTACCAGTTATCAAATTACTCTAGAACTAAAGATGGGGGGATAAAATATATATACAGTACTTCAAGTTACAGAAATACCATTAAATATTTATATTTAAATTACAAAATAAAGATTTTCTACATCCCAACATAATGGACTATCACTTACATATCAAGAAGTTATGATTTTTCTCCAAGAGCAAATTTGTGGGAACTGATATTCAGGCCTAACATTAAATGTAGGTTATTAACAATAAGAAAACTTCTAATGTATTTAAATTACAATTACAAGAAGCTATGCTCGACTCAGGAAACCAGTATGAGGATATGGAAAACAATATAAGATAGACCCTGGACAAAAAGCTAACCTCTGGTCAAGGTGCCAGCCCTCGTCAAGAACATAGCCACTTAACAAGAAGCTGGCTACCTTACGAGAAGAAAGCTCCTGGACGAGAAGATTGACAAGAAGCTGTCTACTTGACAAGAAGAATACTTGACGAGAAGATCATCTGGACGACAAGCTACTGAAAGAGACGAGTGCTGGATGTCTTCAGACGATGATTGGTTGCCGCTTTGTCATCTCTTACTTTAGTTGTGAGGACCCTTTATACGTCCTTCACATCTGAAGTAGGAGTGACAGAACAGCAAAAAGTACATATACGTTGTATTTAAATGCTATACCTACAACCTACTCTATATCTAAAACATCAAGACAAGGGGAAAAATTAAAGGTACCTTATAAAATATTTTTCTTGTAGAGTACATATTCAAATCTGTAGAACCCTATTCATTATCCTTAGAACATGGTAAAAGAAAAAACAACTTCATATCCTAATGTAGCTAAAATCCTTTAATCACGGAGTTTAAGTAAATAAAATAAATAAATTCTTTATTTCCATAATGTACAAACGATATTTACAAACTGTGAACACACTGTGAAATAACACTTAAAACTTTTATAACATATCCATATTTATCAACTGTATACATTATGGATAACCACCTTTATAACAAGGGCTGTGCAGAGGTGGTATCAAATATTTATCAGCGGTGTTTGAAAACAGTGTGCCGAGTAACTCCTAACTCAATAACAACAAAATATTAATAGAACAAATAACGATTAATATTTAAATAAGTAGTGCCAAAAAATCATAACAATCATATTTACATTAAAAACTTTAACTAACTAACTATTTCCCAAGAAGCCATCCAGTCCACTCCCTAAAAGCTAAGCACTGATACTCCACATGCATACGCACAACTTGTGTTTACAATTTGTATTTGTATTTGATTTTGGTATTTTTATCAAACATTTTCAGACGTAAAATTTTTGTGAAACCCAAAATAAAGACTTTAACACTATTGATCTTTCAATCTCTCAGGTTTCGGGTATTTATTACGGGCCTTGTGTAAATGCCCATTTTATATTTACCTTCCTGCTAAATATTTTTTCGACCTCCACCATTACTTGTAATGAGTCCAAACAAAGTAATATAACATCTTTGATATAATTAAACACGAGTCCACTCAGGTTGACTACTGTTAATATAGAATAACAAAGATAATGTAGATAATATGCTAAAAAAGGCCCTGTATACTCTATTAATATATACAAATATTAACTATATAATAATTTAACATATAATACACACGACATTTCCCACAAACATATACAAGCAATAGAATAGCAATTCGCGAGAAGCTGGCGACTGGAAGAGAAGACGGCTACTTGACGTAAAGCTTGCAAAGTACGACGGAATATCTGCTAGATGAGAAGATATCCACTGGACAGCTTCTAGTGGAGGTGCTAGCTACCGGTAGAGAACACATTCCCTCAAAAACGAGCTAGAACCAGCACGAGAAGCTTTCCACTGGACAAGAACACTGCTCCTGGACCATATGATAGCCGTTCGACGTGAGTGTAGTGTAGTAGTGTAGTAGTGTGCAGTGTAGTAGTGTAGGGGCTGGATGGTAGCCACTGTATCGACTGCACAACTTGTAAAATTTATGTTTTACAATTATAAAAAAAATCAAATTTGTTTTTATTTCTTAAAATTTACGAAGATACCAGCAGTTAAAATACAATACTTAATTATTTTGTCCGTCATCAATACAGATCACTCGTGATCACGAATGAGCCGTTTAACATATTTTTTGATTAAATTACTTACGATAAATCAGAAAAACCACTCATTTCAATAATCGGTAGTGTTATTTATATTTTGTCTCATATTATATATCGTTCTCTTATTTTCATACCTTTAAATGAATTACTTTATGAATTTAATTACAAAAATCTAATGACATACTATGGTTTTATACCGAAAAAATAAATGTGAATTGGATATAACAACATATGACAAATAGATACACAAACAAAAACAAAATAAATAAATAAAACGCCAAAATATATTAAACATTTAACTATTATTCTTTGTTTGAATGAAGTAAGTAATCAATTTCATGAACATGAACAAATGCATTTAAAGTTTGCAAGGCCCACCAACCATGTAACAATTCTCATAATTCAAAAATTAAGATTTAATACGTCCCGATTTTAAACTTATTCTCATTTTAGCACATTTAAAGCCAGTACAATAATGTTGGTTGTTTTAAAAACACTTTTAGTATCAAGCATTTAACCATCACCGTAAAGAGAAAAGAATGCTTCAAACTGGTATTGAAAACAGGAGAAAAGGAGAAACGGTAAAACAAAGATTCGTTTTTTACAGTTTTGACTATGTTTCTTCAAGAATGAAGGATCAGGAAAATTTATATTCCCTTTAAATACAGTATGTGCAATAGAAAAGTCATAAGCATTAATTAATTATTGATGTACATTATAATCCAGATGCATAAATATCTAACGTATAAAAATAAATAAATTATAAGTAGGTAATAATTAACAAAAAACGTAACAGCAAAGTAGGTAAGAAACAAGAATAACAAATAAGCAACAACACCTGATGTGTGAGTGTAAAAAAGAATAATATGCAGTGATCGTCGTGTTTCGAGTTACACAGTGAATAAATATAAATAAATTATAATATAAAGTAAGTAAATATATTACTCTAGAAAATTTTCAGCACAAATTTTCAATCCCACTTGATTTTGGGTAACCTACTAAACTTGTATATACCAACAGCTTAACAGGTTTAACATAAGTCATAAGTAGAATAATCAAAAGGAAATATAATACTCTCATTCTTTTGGTTTATTACTGATAATAAGGGTAGTATTGTCTGCATATAGTACTAAAGGACAAGGTAGATTTAAAGAAAAATCATTCATTGCAATGATGAATAGTAAAGGTTAGTACCTGGACCCTTGGGTGACCCCAGTCCCTGTTCTTTAAAAGAAAGATTTATTCTCTCTTTGGAACACCATTAGTTCTCTATTACTTAAATATGAAGACAGTATCTTTAGCTCTTTATTTACAATACTGTAACCTTTTAACCTCTGTTTTAGAACCTCGTGATTAGTGTAATCGAAAGTATTTTAGAACGATCAGTAATGCCCTCAAAATACCCATCATTGACACTGTATACAATATTTTTTACCACTCTTTCGCTGTCTCTAAAATGATGGTCTTTTAAGCAGATGCAGCTCTGGACTAACGCAAAATGCGAATCAGACCCTATACGGCCTAATTTGAAGTAAATGTCCAAAGACAATATTTTTTTCTAAAAAAGTATAGTTGGAGGTTTTGTATCAGGAGGTGTAAGCCTGAACAATGAGGGATATTTAATTACAATGACTGGACTTTATTCATCAACTTGCATATCACCTGGCAGCTACACGGCTACACGGCTACACAGTGCAACACGCTCAGGAGAAGGACGATCGACGCTCCGTACAAAAAGAATACAAAAATGCTGAAAAGTGCCCATCTGAGAGAGAAAGAACAGAAGATAGAAAAATACGTAAGGTTTGTCATATGGTGCAGGGAAGTGTTAAAGTGTGTAGGCTCTTTTTTGAACTTGAAATGCGTTTATCTCAAACTGTGTTTTGTAGGTTTTTATTGTAAAAAAACCTACATTATAGGTAGGACTTTTTTAATAATATAATAACATTGATTACTTCAGTGAGTAGCTGATTTAGGGAATGATGAACCATATACCAGAGAATCGCCAAGAATTGAACTGGAAAATATTGACAGTGTAACAGCGAAACATGCATTTCGGGAAAAAAACTTCTAGAAGATTGTCAGCTGCTAGATGGTTTTTCCCTTCTTCCCCTGAATCCGTGGACTTGACAGCTTCATTCCTTCATTATAGTTACAATACATATGCATGCAAGTATGTACAGCAGGAGAGGGGCCCAGTGACGGATGGAGAGAGGACATCGCGCGTAGATTGCAGGAGAACCCATCTCATACAGTTCATACGTGTTGCATAGTTACAATATAATATACTCGCAAGTATGTACCCCAGGAGAGGAGCCTATTGACTCATGGAGAGAGGACATCGCGCGTAGATTGCAGGAGAACCCATCTCCTACGGTTCATACGTGTAGCATAGTTACAATATAATATGCTCGCAAGTATGTACCCCAGGAGAGGAGCCCATTGACTGATGGAGAGAGGACATCGCGCGTAGATTGCAGGAGAACCCATCTCCTACGGTTCATACGTGTAGCATAGTTACAATATAATATGCTCGCAAGTATGTACCGCAGGAGAGGAGCCCATTGACTGATGGAGAGAGGACATCGCGCGTAGATTGCAGGAGAACCCATCTCCTACGGTTCATACGTGTAGCATAGTTACAATATAATATGCTCGCAAGTATGTACCGCAGGAGAGGAGCCCATTGACTGATGGAGAGAGGACATCACGCGTAGATTGCAGGAGAACCCATCTCCTACGGTTCATACGTGTAGCATAGTTACAATATAATATGCTCGCAAGTATGTACCGCAGGAGAGGAGCCCTGTGACTGGTGGAGAGAGGACATCGCGCGTAGATTGCAGGAGAACCCATCTCCTACGGTTCATACGTGTAGCATAGTTACAATATAATATGCTCGCAAGTATGTACCGCAGGAGAGGAGCCCTGTGACTGGTGGAGAGAGGGCGACATCGCTCGCCGTTCATGCGTTCTTGAAGTATCCTCTTGAATGTACCCCAGTGTTCTCTGTGCTTTATTCTTACCAAGTTCTTCATCTCCTTTTTAGCCATTTATTTTCTCCTGTTACGCTATTTCCTCTCAAGCAACCTATGCTCTTTCAAGACATAAAAAAGCTACGTAACCTTAATTATTATTATTTATTTATTTCAATATCATCATATCCTTTATGTAATTATCTAAACAAGTTAAACAAACTTCACATAGATGATCATGTCAACTTGAACAATAACAATATATTTAAAAAAAAACAATTGTATGATAACAATAAATTACAAAAACAACAATTGTATGATACCAATTACTTAAAGGAGATATACAAAATACTAATATGTGGCATGAGGCGGGCCTATACAGCTACAGAAAAGGGGACAAATATTCTTAAATACGAATAACAGGACATTATGAAGTAGAACGTTTCTTACTTTACCTAATCTCTCATAGTCTCAAATCTCACAATACATACTTTTGGTAGCTGCATCAGATTGAATTTCTACTCATGGCTTTTTTTACTAAATTCAGTTCACACATTGCAAATAAAGCAGATTTTATCATGAATAAATCCAATACAACTTGATGGCTCATGCTATATTGAATAAATGCCTGTGTGAAAATTTGAGACCACAGAAAATATTTTTCCTACAACCACACGATAACAGGCACATTTCACACTTTTAGCAGAACGAGTAAGTAGTACATTCCTGCACTAGGGTGGATTTCATCTCATTCCCACCCTTGTACGGGAAAGTAACCGGCCAATCACACGCGTAGAACGCTCCAAATCTATATGAAACTAACCAATAGCATGCGATTAGCGCTCACTCAGCTGATAGACGGTCGCCGTTCCGACAACACTAACTTCCGGTATTGCGCAATGAAACTGAGGTTACCGGAAACTTAAAAGTTATGTTTACATTTATCCCAGCGGGGGAAATCATACATAACCTAAATGACCTAAATCTTGCGTCTGACGCTTCGTGCTGCCATATTAACGAACCTATGTGAGATACGACATACTTTGCGCTCTAGTTACAGAAAAGCAATATATTCCTCTATATGAAAATTATCTACTATTTTTGGTACAGTGTAACTGTTTTACTTATACCTAACAAATTCGTAAGTACAAATAAAGCTAATCCCTGTGTGGCGAGTAACTAGCAACTAAAACTACTTTCCTAATGAGTAAAAAGTGAAATACAGTTTATCAATCTGCTCGTAAGCAAGAACAGTACATAATTTAATAACACAATTGGATTTAATCCAGGCCGAACCTACATTGCAACAAAAAACAAGGAGAAAATATAGTTACAGCAGCTTATAGGTATGGTAAACTAGCAACAAAGAGGATGTGCCAGATATAGCTACAAGATTCAACAACTCAATAGATGGTTATAACTCGATGTGAAATAATTTGCCAGGCTAAAACATTGATAACAATTAATAGAGAGAAGACGGCATCACGCGTAGATTGCAGGGAACCCATCTCCTGCAGTGCATACGTGCATTATAGTTACAATACATATACATGCAAGTATGTACCGCAGGAGAGGAGCCCTGTGACTGGTGGAGAGAAGACGACATCACGCGTAGATTGCAGGGAACCCATCTCCTGCGGTGCATACGTGTACTATAGTTACAATACATATACATGCAAGTATGTACCGCAGGAGAGGAGCCCTGTGACTGGTGGAGAGAGGGCGACAACGCTTGCTGTTCATGCGTTCTTGAAGTATCCTCTTGATTTTACCTCGTTGTTTCTCTGTGCTTTATTTTAACAAAGTACTCGTACTTCTTCTTCTGTGTTAGCTGTTTCTTTTTTCTGGCAGCACTCATTTGACGCTTCGTGCTGCCATATGAACCTACGTGAGATATGACATATTTTGCGCTCTAGTTACACAAATAGCTATATATTACCTTATATGAAAAATTATCTACTATCTTTGGTACTGTGAAACTGTTTTACTAATACCTAACATTTTCGTAGCTAAAAATAACACTAATTCCTGTGTGGTGAGTAACTAGCAATTAAAACTACATTACTAATGAGTATCAAGTGGTGAGTATAGTTTATATCTAACACAATATCAATCGGCTGGTAGCGAAGAACAGCACATAACTTAATAACACAATTAAATTGAATCCGGAACAAACTTACATTGCAACAAAAATAAGGAAGAAAATCTAGTTACAGCAGCTTATAATTATGGTCAACAAAGAGGATGTGCCAGATATAGCTACAAGATTCAACAACTCAATAGAGGGTTATGACTCGATGTGAAATAATACGCCAGGCTAAAACAATGATAACAATCATTAACTAAAAATAACTGTTAACAATTAACCCCAATAACAAATAAATAAATTGGCTTTTTAAAATACAACAAATAGGGCAGCACAACAGACATCTCAAATGATATGATTTTCATTTAACGTTTCCAATTTTAAATTTGTTCTTAATGACAGACCAAACAATTAATTTAAACAATTAACACTGGTAGTGAAATTATGAAAATTAAAATTGAACAAATTGTTACAAGAATACATAATTTATCTTAAAAAAGTGAATATAAAAAAATCTAAGACCACTAAGGCATTTCACAGTTACTGTGAAATGCCGGAAATAGCTGAAAACTTGTTACCTAAACGCAAGCTGATTTAAAAACAAGGTAACTTGAAAGACTTAGAGACCCGCCTTCCATAAATGGTAGTTTCCGACCAGTAACATAATTATTTACATAAATAACTGAATGTTTTCTTTGAAATTTTGTCATAGCATTATATGTGATTAAATAATATCTTTCTATAGTTGAATAAATTAATTCGGTTAATAATAGATGAAATGGTTAGGTTAGGTTAGGTTTTTATTTCAGAAACATCATAAGTAAAAAAAGACTTATTTAAGTGGTAAGTCAAACTTAATAATCAGTTAATCAGGATACATTGCTTTGGATAACTGGGTGGTTAACAATAAAAAATTAAAAATGTTTAATTATAATGTTTAATAATTTTGACGAAAAAGTTTTTTTTATTTTCATAAAATTTAAAAGTTTTTAGTTATGGTGTTTCCGCAATAAGTGATTCAAATATAAGTACCCTATCTTTGTAATCAGTTCGTAAACAAACAAAATTTGGGAAAACACTTTAAAAATCATATGAGAAATAGGAGAAACACGTTTCTGTGGCGTCGATGATAACGTATACTTTTTCTCACTGATGAAATGATTGCCACGTCTTGACTCTGAACACGGGGACGTTGAGCAGTAAATTAATTTAACAGATCCAATATTCAAAGACAACACATAGCAGAATAGTCTCTGTTGGCCTCTTCGTTTTGGAACGATTGGGTTAGTTCACCTATCAATCGTTCATGTTCATTAATGAAGTTTTTTTATTATTATTAGTACTCAAAACTCTTGAAGTCTTGGTTTCCGCTTTCTTCTTACACTAAAAATGACGTAGTATTTTTTAAATTCTTTTTATTCATAGTTAAACCTCTCATGTTTTAAACTGACAAGGTCCGAGGAAGGATAGGTCGCAGTGTAGAATCTTTTTCAGAATTGTCCGGGATACAACCTTGCCTTCTTTGGAAATCACAAAGAGAGTAGGGGTGTATCTGAGAAAATTCTAAATAAACAGCTCAGGATGGAATACATACATAAAATTAACTCTCCAATAATATACATGGGAATTACTAATATACTTAGCCACCTACCTATTCACTATACGTATTATACAGAGCCAAAGAAAACTTAACATTGATGTCAAAAATATCAAACTACATAGGCCTACTTAAAAATCGAATTTCATATCCTGAGAATGAAATTACTAACGTCTATCATACATCACATCTCGTTTTATGAGCAATGTTTATACTATATTATTTAGAGATGTATAACAGGTTTATTCGAAACCTAGTTTTACGCTAGCGGCTGAAGTAGACCCCTTTAATATGAAATACTTTACATTACGCCTAACCGATATAACCAAAAGCAAGATTTTTCGACAAAAGAAACAGCAATAACAATAAATATTTTATTTTGAAGTACATAACATTACAATACAATATATGTTCAAAACATATTTTTTAATTTTTTATAAACTAAACTTATAATAACGCCATTGAGTGATCATTAAACATACAAAAAGAGTATATAGTAAGAAATAATCCAGCAATTGTGTCATTGTTAAAGGTATTGTTCAAGATGAAAACAAGTTTCACATTTGTAATCTAAATATTAATGTAAAGTAAAACATGAGAGCCCTATGAGATAAACAAGACTAAAAAATATAAAAAGGGTTGCGTAATAGAAGAAGTAGTAACCTTCTGGAAGACTGTATTATAAGTTGAACAAATCATACACTTTATGTGTAGTGTTGTAAACATTCCATATATTAAATTACATGTGATCCTTCCGTCAAGTCGTAATAGCTAGTCACCCCAACGGTACTAGTGTACTTTAGATTGTAATACTAACAGTAACTAAAATCATTTGGCATAACTGATAAGTGGAGACAATGGTGAAAGCTTCCATGTTTCGCTTTGTAAAACTGATAAATTGTAAAGTGATATACAACTTAACTAATGTATTTACTAGTAAGTACCATTACAGTAAATTAAATTACAGTAGTAATTTAAAGTACATAATAATTTATGTATAATTAAACAACTACTTAAAAAATCTAATTTTATATCTCCAAAGAACATTAATATCAGCATATCATTAAAAATAAAATAAAAAATCCTATACTGCATTACTGCATACTTATAAAGATGTAGTTTAATAACAGTAATATTATAGACATAATGTTTTTGACAAAATGGTATCAACATAATGTTTAAGAGATGATATAATAATATGAAAACGAAAATATTTCTTAAGCTAGCGTAATAAAAACATTAAAACATTTAAAATCGCGCGATTAAGAAACCCATCTCTGGAAACGATTATAGTTGAACAATACATATCATGCAAGTATGTTGTACAAGTTTATAAGAGTAAAACATTATTTTGTTTTATATAAATCTCCTGCGTACAACGCATTATAGTTACAATTACATATGCTAATATGTAACAGAAAAATTATTATAGTGAAACATCTATTAAGAAAAATTTTTATACTGTAGCATAGTTGATATAATATGTAAATATTACAATAATGTAATTATTAAGACATCTAGATAAAAATCTCCTGTATACGTGTACAAGTTAATATAATATGTCGCAATATGTCCGCAGAAACTTATAGTAAGATATCAGTATAAGAACCCATCTCTGCTTCATACTTTAAAGTTGAATAATATGTAAGTATGTACCGCAGGTAATTATTATAAGACATCGAAGACTGCAAGAACCCATCTCCTGCGGTGCATACGTGTTGCATAGTTAATATATATGCGGCAAGTATGTACCGCAGAAGAGGAGCCCTGTGACTGGTGGAGTGAAGATATCGCGCGTAGTCTGCAGAAGAACCCATCTCCTGCGTTCCACACATGCATTATAGTTACAATACATATGCATGCAAGTATGTACCGCAGGAGAGGAGCCCTGTGACTGGTGGAGTGAAGACATCGCGCGTAGATTGCAGGAGAACCCATCTCCTGCGGTTCATACGTGTAGCATAGTTGCAATATAATATGCTCGCAAGTATGTACCGCAGGAGAGGAGCCCTGTGACTGGTGGAGTGAAGACATCGCGCGTAGACTGCAGGAGAACCCATCTCCTACGGTGCATACGTGTAGCATAGTTAGAATATAATATGCTCGCAAGTATGTACCGCAGGAGAGGAGCCCTGTGACTGGTGGAGTGAAGACATCGCGCGTAGACTGCAGGAGAACCCATCTCCTGCGGTTCATACGTGTAGCATAGTTGCAATATAATATGCTCGCAAGTATGTACCGCAGGAGAGGAGCCCTGTGACTGGTGGAGTGAAGACATCGCGCGTAGACTGCAGGAGAACCCATCTCCAGCGGTGCATACGTGTTGCATAGTTAGAATATAATATGCTCGCAAGTATGTACCGCAGGAGAGGAGCCCTGTGACTGGTGGAGTGAAGACATCGCGCGTAGACTGCAGGAGAACCCATCTCCAGCGGTGCATACGTGTTGCATAGTTAGAATATAATATGCTCGCAAATATGTACCGCAGGAGAGGAGTCCTGTGACTGGTGGAGAGAGGGCGACAACGCTTGCTATTCATGCGATCTTGAAGTATCCTCTTGAATTTACCTCGTTCTCACTCTACGCTTTATTTGTTACCAAGTACTTTTTCTCCTTTGTTAGCTGTTTCTTTTCTCTTGATACTCTATTTCCTCTTAAGATCCCTCAGTTTTTTCACTACTTAAAACTGTTATTTAGCCTTTTTTATTATTTTTTTTTATTTGCAATAGCATCACACTCTTTACGTAATTATCTAAACATGATAAACAAACTTCACATCGAGGATCATGTTAACTTGAACAATAACAATAAATTACAAAAACAAATGTATGGTACCAATTACTTTAGGTGGTCATATAAAATACTAATATGTGGTATGAGGAGGGCTATACAATGTGGCAAAAGAACAAACATTTCTATACATGAACAACAGGCCATATTATGAAAGCGCATTGCACGTTTCTTACTTTACCTAATCTCTCACAGTCTAATATCTCACTTTTACATACTTCAGTTGCTGCATCAGATTTAATTCCTACTCATGACATTTTTTACTAAATTCAGTTTACACATTGCAAATAAATGCAGATTTACCATGAATAAAACCAAATCACCTTGATAAATAGATGCCAGTATGAGACCACGGAAAATATTTTTCCTACAACCGCACGATAACAGGCACATTTCGGACTGTTGGCAGAATGTATAAGTAGTACGTTGCCGCACTAGGGTGGATTTGATCTCATTCCAACTCTAGTATGGGAAAGTAACCGGCGAATCACATGCGTGGAACGCTCCAAATCTACATGAACCAATAGCGTGCGGCAAGCGCTCAGTCAGCTGATAGACGGTCGCTGTTTTTTACAAAACTAACTCCAGGTTTGGCGCAATGAAATTGAGGTTATCGGAAACCTAAAAGTTATGTTTACATTTATCATAGCGAGGGAAATCAAACATAACCTCAATAACTTTATCATTGTAGGAAAAATCTTGTGTGTTATACGAGCGTAAACTGTCATTGCTGTCCTAAAGTTATGGCAGCACTCATCTGACACTTCGTTCTGCCATATGAACCTAAGCGAGATATGACATACTTTGAGCTCTAGATACAAAAATAGCTATATATTACCTTATATGTAAAATTATCTACTATTTTTGGTATCGTGTAACTGTTTTACTCATACCTAACAATTTCGTAACTAAAAATAAAACTAATTCCCGTGTGGTGAGTAACTAGCAATTAAAACTACATTACTAATGAGTAACAAGTAGTGAGTATAGTTTATGTCTAACACAATATCAACCGACTCGGAGGGAAGAACAGGGCATAATTTAATAACACAATTAGATTGAATCCGGACCAAACCTACATTGCAACAAAAAACAAGAAGAAAATCTAGTTACAGCAGCTTAAAGGTATGGTAAACTAGCAACAAAGAGGATGTGCCAGATATAGCTACAAGATTCAACAACTCAATAGAGGGTTATGACTCGATGTGAAATAATTTGCCAGGCTAAAACAATGATAACAATTAATAACTATAAATTAATGTTAACATGGATCCTCGAGAACAAATAAATAGGCTTTTTAAAATACATAAATAGGGCAGCACAACAGACATCTCAAATGATATGATTTTCATTTAACGTTTAAAATTTTAAATTTGTTCTTAATGATAGAAAAAACAATTAATTTAAACAATTAACACGGGTAGTGAAATTCTGAAAATTAAAACTAAACAATTTAATACTATAATACATCATTATCTTAAAAAAGTAAAACAAATTAAGACCACATTAAACAATGTACTATGTGTACTAAATATACCTTACAGACATTTATACTTAGAACTAATAAAGCTTTTTATGCTAGTATCAATAAATATCATAATAAAGATTATTAATTTCAAATGTTGAGTATATGATATTATCTTATAAACAAATCTTGTACTTATAAAGCTGTAAGTTTAATACTGGATTTTAATGTATACAAAAATTAATTTTTTGTCAAAATGGTATCATTTCAAGGTTGATGAACCAATTATATAAATATAAAACGGTTATATTATCAAGCCAAGCATAATATTAGGTTAAAAGACACATCACATGAAAATTTATAATACGATCTTAGGTGGTAAGATATAATTCTTTTCTTTTAAGATATAACTATATTGTGTGTGTGTGTGTGTGTGTGTGTGTGTGTTTTTCTGTGTGTGTAGAGAAGTAATTTTTTACAAAACTTAGTTAGATAATTTTTAAATTATATAAATTAACATTTAGGTTTAAACTTATTGTATAAAACAATACACATGATTTATGAAGAGCTTAGATTTAAGAATAATGTTACATTTTTATATTTACAATACATATACATGCAAGTATGTACCGATTCTGTGACTGGTGGAGAGAAGACATACGTAGATTGCAGGGAACTTTAGTGCATACGTGCATTATAGTTTAAAATACATATACATGCAAGTATGTACAAGAGGATTTGATAAGAAGACGGCATCATAGATTGCAGGGAATCTCCTTGCATACGTGTTACTATATTTAATACATATACATGCAAGTATGCACCGCAGGAGAGGGGCCCTGTGACTGGTGGAGAGAAGACGACATCACGCGTAGATTGCAGGGAACCCATCTCCTGCGGTGCATACGTGCATAGTTAAATACATATACATGCAAGTATGTACGCAGAGGATGTGGTAATAGAGAAAGACGACATCAATAGATTGCAAAATCTCCTGCGGTGCATACGTGTTTTACAATACATATACATGCAAGTATGTACCGCAGGAGAGGAGCCCTGTGACTGGTGGAGAGAGGGCGACATCACGTGTAGATTGCAGGGAACCCATCTCCTGCGGTGCATACGTGTACTATAGTTACAATACATATACATGCAAGTATGTACCGCAGGAGAGGAGCCCTGTGACTGGTGGAGAGAAGACGACATCACGCGTAGATTGCAGGGAACCCATCTCCTGCGGTGCATACGTGCACTATAGTTACAATACATATACATGCAAGTATGTACCGCAGGAGAGGAACCCTGTGACTGGTGGAGAGAAGACGACATCACGCGTAGATTGCAGGGAACCCATCTCCTGCGGTGCATACGTGCACTATAGTTACAATACATATACATGCAAGTATGTACCGCAGGAGAGGAGCCCTGTGACTGGTGGAGAAACGACATCACGTAGATTGCAGGGAACCCATCTCCTGCGGTGCATACGTGCACTATAGTTACAATACATATACATGCAAGTATGTACCGCAGGAGAGGAACCCTGTGACTGGTGGAGAGAAGACGACATCACGCGTAGATTGCAGGGAACCCATCTCCTGCGGTGCATACGTGCACTATAGTTACAATACATATACATGCAAGTATGTACCGCAGGAGAGGAGCCCTGTGACTGGTGGAGAGAGGGCGACAACGCTTGCTGTTCATGCGTTCTTGAAGTATCCTTGAAGTATATTTTGCGCTCTAGTTACACAAATAGCTATATATTACCTTATATGAAAAATTATCTACTATCTTTGGTACTGTGAAACTGTTTTACCAATACCTAACATTTTCGTAACTAAAAAAACACTAATTCCTGTGTGGTAAGTAACTATCAATTAAAACTACATTACTAATGAGTAACAAGTAGTGAGTATAGTTTATATCTAACCCAATATCAATCGGCTGGTAGCGAAGAACAGCACATAACTTAATAACACAATTAAATTGAATCCGGAACAAACTTACATTGCAACAAAAATAAGGAAGAAAATCTAGTTACAGCAGCTTATAATTATGGTCAACAAAGAGGATGTGCCAGATATAGCTACAAGATTCAACAACTCAATAGAGGGTTATGACTCGATGTGAAATAATACGCCAGGCTAAAACAATGATAACAATCATTAACTAAAAATAACTGTTAACAATTAACCCCAATAACAAATAAATAAATTGGCTTTTTAAAATACAACAAATAGGGCAGCACAACAGACATCTCAAATGATATGATTTTCATTTAACGTTTCCAATTTTAAATTTGTTCTTAATGACAGACCAAACAATTAATTTAAACAATTAACACTGGTAGTGAAATTATGAAAATTAAAATTGAACAAATTGTTATACATAAATTAAATTTTATCTTAAAAAAGTGAATATAAAAAAATCTAAGACCACATTGAGCAATATACTACGTTTTCTGTTTATACCATGCACAACATTCACACTATAGAACTAATGAAGCTTTTTATGCTAGTATCATAAATATTATAATAAATAATATGTAATAATTACAAATGTTGAGTTTTTCGATATCCCTAGTCTTATAAAACTAATTTTTATACTTATACTTATTTAATAACGGTATTAGTACTTAATAACGCTGTAGTTTAATAACGGTATTTAATGTACTTAAGAATGAATTTTTTGTCAAAATGGTATCATTTAAGGTTGATGAAGCAATTATATGAATATAAACCGGTTATAATTATTAAACTAATTATAACATTAGGTTAAAGAGACATTACATAAAAATTTAGGTAAAACCATCTTAGGTAATAATACATAATTTTCTTTATTTCTTTATTTCTGTATAAGAGGTATTGATCATCAACTACTCAACGAGAATAATATATACATACTGTAACAGTAACAACGATAGATCTGTAAAACAACATCAATAATATAACTTAGTAGATACATACTATAACTTTAAAATGTTCAGTGTATTAATTCTGGTGGTTAATACGTCAAGTAGTTTTAAATATTAAAGTATTAGCTTGTCTTTTATTTATTCGGAAAGTTCAATATAATAATTTAGTAAGTGAGTACGTGAAGCGATTATTACGTTTTGGCGTAAGAATAATTACCTAGTATTCATTTTTAGTAACAAAACTCACATTAACAAATAACTTTTAGTGAGAATTTTTTGGAACACAGTTATAAATATATATACCATGATACAAATCTTTAACAACATATAATAAGTCCTGACGCATGTGTTAAATTATAAACACAAGTACCCTATCTTTGTGATCAGTTTGTAAACAAACAAGTTTTGAGAAAATCCTTTGAAATCATGTCGGTAATAGGTAAAACATGTTTTTGTGGCGACGACGAAACGTATACTTCAAGGGGTTTGAGGTCACCTTTTGAAGTTCAAGAGTTGAAGCTCAAGTTTTTCCTCTGATGAAATGATTGCCACGTCTTGACTCTGAACATTGGGACGTTGAGCAGTAAATGAATCCAACATATCCAATATTCAAAGACAACACATAGCAGAAAAAACCCCGTTGACGAAGTTTTTTTATTATTATTAGTACTCAGAACTCTTGAAGTCTTGGTTTTTGCTTTCTTCTTACTCTAAAAATGACGTGGTACTGTATTTATTAAATTGCTTTTATTCATAGTTAAACCTCTCATGTTTTAAACTGACAAGGTCCGAGGAAGGATAGGTCGCAGTGTAGAATCTTTTCCAGAATTGTCTGGGATACAACCTTGTCTCTTTGAAGATCACAAAGAGAGTAGGGGTGTATCTGAGAAAAATCTAAATAAACAGCTCAGGATGCAATACATACGTAAAATTAACTCTCCAATAATATACAAGGGAATTACTAATGTACTTAGCCACCTACCTATTCACTATACGTATTATACAGAGCCAGAGAAAACTTTACATTTATGTCAAAAAATATGAAACTACATAGGCCTACTTAAAAAATCCAAGTAAACCCCTTTAATATAAAATACTTTACATTACACCTAACCGATATTACCAAAAGAAAGATTTTTGCCAAAAGAAACAGCAATAACAATAAATATTTCATTTTGAAGTACATAACATTACTATACAACATTTGTTGAAGACATATTCATGTTTTATAAACTATAGTTATAATAAACAAAAATTCCAAAAACTTTCTCCTGGCTCTACGTAATTGAAGCATAAACGAAAACGTGATATAAAAAATAAATTGAACATTCGTATTCTAAATGTTTATGTTAAGTAGTCTATAAAAGTATCAAGAGATAAATAAGCCTACAGTAATTAGTATAAGATTAGTTACGTAAAAAACAAGGTGTTATATTCCCGGAGACTTCCAGGTAGAGAGGCTAGAATATTCCATACTGTTTACCCCCTTACCGAAATTACCAAAGCAAGATTTTTCGTCAAAAGAAACAGCAAAAGCAATAAATATTTTATTTTTAAATACAATTCAATACAATTCAACAATTCAATACATTAAATACAATTCAATACATTACAATTCAATATTTATTCAAAACGTATTTTTTATGTTTTATAAATTTATGGCTATAATAACCATAAGTTCAACAGAGTTTCTTCTGGTTCTTCGTAATTGAAACAGAAATGAAAGCGTAACATAAAAGATAAATTAAACATTTGTATTTTAAATGTTTATATTAAGTAGTCTTTAAAAGTCTTACGTAATAAATAAGCCTATAGTAAATAGTATAAGAATAATTACGTATAATAACAAAGAGTTATCTTCTAGGTTCCAGGCATAGATTCTAAAATATTCCATACGCTATCCTTTTGTATGATCATGAAACACACAAGAAGGGTATATCGTAGGAGATAGTCCAGCAATTTTGAGTCAAACTCATTGTTGATAAAACAAATTTCACATTTGTATTTTAAATGTTAATATAAAGTACGTGAAAAGTTCTTACGTGACATAAGCCAAGCTTAAAAATAGTATAAGAATAATTACGTATAATAACAAAAAGTTATCTTCTAGGAGACATCCAGGCATAGAGGGTTCTAGAAAATTCCATACTGTATACCCTTTGAATGATCATTAAAACATACAATAAGGGCACATAGTAGGAAATAATCCAGCAATTGTGAGTCAAACTCATTGTTGAAGGTGAAAACAAATTTCACATTTGTACTCTAAATGTTAATATAAAGAAATACGTGAGAGTTCCGTGACATAACCAAGCTTAAAAAATATAAAAATAATTACGTATAATAACAAAAAGTTATCTTCTAGGAGACATCCAGGCAGAGGGTCTAGAAAATTCCATACTGTATACCCCATTGAATGATCATTAAACATACAATAAGGGCACATAGTAGGAAATAATCCAGCAGTTGTGAGTCAAACTCATTGTTGAAGGTGAAAACAAATTTCACATTTGTACTCTAAATGTTAATATAAAGAAATACGTGAGAGTTCCGTGACATAACCAAGCTTAAAAAATATAAAAATAATTACGTATAATAACAAAAAGTTATCTTCTAGGAGACATCCAGGCAGAGGGTCTAGAAAATTCCATACTGTATACCCCATTGAATGATCTTTAAACATACAATAAGGGCATATAGTATGAAATAATCCAGCAGTTGTGAGTCAAACTCATTGTTGAAGGTGATGGTACTTCCTGTCATTTCGCCTACGGCTAGACGTCGAGCTTGCACAATGATTTAACCACATAAACGCAACGGTGTATCGTAGAGAGGAACATTTTATTATTGAGAATTATTATCTTGTGTATGGAGACCGTCTTCACGCCTTCGATCAATCAAACATGTCAATAGTAAATAATCTACAATATAGTAATAATGAGTCGATGTAAAAATTAAAATAGTCACAATAGTAGTAGCGAATAGTATAGTATAGCAAGTTAGTTAGTTTTACTAAACTTAAAAGTGCGTTTACTCAAAACTGTATTTTGTAGTAACGTTCTTATGACTCAGTAAGTACTGCACCTATATTCTTCTAAATTTTAACCGAGTCCCCTTTATAGGAATAAATAAAGATGATTTTAAATAAAGATGGTTTGTGTGTATCGATATTACACTAGCATCATATTAACTGAAAACATCAGTTTTATAAAAGAAAAAATTGAAATACTTTAGGTTTTTTTACACGAAAAATGTTATAAAAGACATTTAAAAAATTTTTAAAATCCCATATCTTTGGGCATAAATCGTCGAATTAAGTAAATTACAAATAAACTATACTAATTGGGTACAGATGTTATCTAGGTTTTTTATGCGGACATTTTCCATCACGATTTCATGTAAAATAACTAAACTACATAATATGGATTATGTATGTACAAATAATCCAAAAAGGGTTGGAGATAGTGGCCTATAGTTGAAGATAGTGATGTGTGTGTGTGTGTGTGTGTGTGTGTGTGTGTGTGTGTGTGTGTGTGTGTGTGTGTGTGTGTGCGTGTGTGTGTAGAGAAGTAAGTTTTATACAACAGACTTAGTGGCCAGATATATTTTTTTAAATTAAATACTGCCAAATTAACACTATAGGTTTAACTTATTGTTTTTTATAACACAATAACATGATTACTTCCGTGAAGAGCTTAGATTTAAGGAATAATGTTACATACGTGCATTATATTTACAATACATATACATGCAAGTATGTACCGCAGGAGAGGAGCCCTGTGACTGGTGGAGAGAAGACGACATCGCACGTAGATTGCAGGGAACCCATCTCCTGCAGTGCATACGTGCATTATAGTTAAAATACATATACATGCAAGTATGTACCGCAGGAGAGGGGCCCAGTGACTGATGGAGAGAGGTCGACATCGTGAGTTGGTTGAAGGGAACCCATCTCCTGCGGTACATACGTGCATGCATATGTATTGCAACTATAATGCAAGTATGTACCGCAGGAGAGGAGTCCTGTGACTGGTGGAGAGAGGGCGACAACGCTTGCTGTTTATGCGTTCTTGAAGTATCCTCTTGAATTTACCTCGTTCTCACTCTACGCTTTATTTCTTACAAGTACTTCTCCTTTGTTAGCTGTTTCATTTCTCTTGATACTCTATTTCCTCTTAGATCCCTCAGATTTTCAAGACTTAAAATATTTATTTAGCCTTATTTAATATTATTTATTTATTGCAATAGCATCACACCCTTAATATATTATCTAAACATGATAAACAAACTTCACATCAAGGATCATGTTAACTGGAACAATAACAATAAATTACAAAAACAAATGTATGGTACCAATTACTTTAGGTGGTCATATAAAATACTAATATGTGGTATGATGGGCTTATACAATGTCAAAAGAACAAACATTTCTATACATGAACAACACCATATTATGAAAGCGCATTGCCACGTTTCTTACTTTACCTAATCTCTCACAGTCTAAAATCTCACTTTTATATACTTCAGTTGCTGCATCAGATTTAATTCCTACTCATGACATTTTTTACAAATTCAGTTTACCAATTGCAAATAAATGCAGATTTACCATAATAAAACCAAAATCACCTTGATAAAAGGATGAGTATGAGACCACGGAAAATATTTTTTACAACCGCACGATAACAGGCACATTTCGGACTGTTGGCAGAATGTATAAGCAGTACATTGCCGCACTAGGGTGGATTTGATCTCATTCCAACTCTAGTATGAAAGTAACCGGAGAATCACATGCGTGGAACGCTCCAAATCTACATGACCAATAGCGTGCGGCAAGCGCTATCAGCTGATAGTCGCTGTTTTATACAAAACTAACTCCCGGTTTGGCGCAATGAAATTGAGTTATCGGAAACCTAAAAGTTATGTTTACATTTATCATAGCGAGGGAAATCAAACATAACCTCAATGACTTTATCATTGTAGGAAAATTAGTGTTTATACGAGCGCAAACTGTCATTGCCGTCCTAAGATATGCAGCACAATCTGACACTTGTTCTGCCATATGAACTAAGCGAGATATGACATACTTTGAGTTAGATACAAAAATAGCTATATTTACCTTATATGTAAAATTATCTACTATTTTTGGTATCGTGTAACTGTTTTACTCATAATTAACAATTTCTTATCTAAAAATAAAACTAATTCCCGTGTGGTGAGTAACTAGCAATTAAAACTACATTAATAATGAGTAACAAGTAGTGAGTATAGTTATGTCTAACACATATCAACCGACTGTAAAGAACAGGGCATAATTTAATAACATAATTAGATTGAATCCGGATAAACCTACATTGCAACAAAAACAAGAAGAAAATCTAGTTACAGCAGCATAAATGTATACAAGAATAATTTTTTTACAAAATGGTATCATTTCATTTATGAATTATATAAATATAAAATGTTATTAATTATTAAGCCACTAATATTAGGTTAAAAGACACATCACATGAAAATTTAGGTAATAAGTCTTAGGTGGATGTATAATTTTTTTATTTCTTTTATTTCTGTATAAGAGGTATTGGTCATAACTACTCGACAGAATAATATCTACATACTATAACATAAAAAACGATAGATCTGTAAAACAACATCAAAATATAACTAAGTGCATTAATACTATAACTAAATGCCGAGGAAAATAAATGAAAGCTGCCTTTGAACACAACAGCTGGTTTTTAAAACAAGGTAACTAGAATACTTAGAGGTATTGTAAAAACTTCCCTCCTACATAAATGGTAGTTTCCAATCTTTAACATAATTATTTACATAATAACTGAAGCTTATTGTGAAATTTGTAAACAAAAAATTTGTTAAAATCCTTTCTATAGTTCAGTCTATAAAACACGTTGGTTAACATGTATACTTCAAGGGGTTTGAGGTGAAGTATTACCTTTGTTTTTTATTCGGTGAGTTGCCACGTATATTATTTCAGTAAATGAATACGATCCAAATGTTCAAAGGCAAGTGGATGTATTACCTCTTGTTTTATGTAATTGGCAAGTTTACACCTATCAATTCGTGATTAAATGAAATAGTAAAGTCTTTATTCAAGAGTTGAAGCTCATTTTCCTTAACCTCTAAAATGGAAAAATTTTAATACTTACTTAAATTAATCTTATTAAATAATTCAAAAAGTTATTATTAGTTCTCAAAGGCAACACATAGCAGAATAGTCTCTGTTGGCCTCTTCGTTTTGGAACGATTTGGTTAGTTCACCTATCAATCGTTCATGTTCATTAATGAAGTTTTATTATTATTATTAGTACTCAGAACTCTTGAAGTCTTGGTTTTTGCTTTCTTCTTACACTAAATATGACGTAGTATTTTTTAAATTGCTTTTATTCATAGTTAAACCTCTCATGTTTTAAACTGACAAGGTCCGAGGAAGGATAGGTCGCAGTGTAGAATCTTTTTCAGAATTTTCCGGGATACAACCTTGCCTTCTTTGGAAATCACAAAGAGAGTAGGGGTGTATCTGAGAAAATTCTAAATAAACAGCTCAGGATGCAATACATACGTAAAATTAACTCTACAATAATATACAAGGGAATTACTAATGTACTTAGCCACCTACCTATTCACTATACGTATTATACAGAGCCAGAGAAAACTTTACATTGATGTCAAAAATATGAAACTACATAGGCCTACTTAAAAAATCCAAGTAAACCCCTTTAATATGAAATACTTTACATTACACCTAACCGATATTACCAAAAGACAGATTTTTGCCAAAAGAAACAGCAATAACAATAAATATTTCATTTTGAAGTACATAACATTACTATACAACATTTGTTGAAGAAATATTCATGTTTTATAAACTATAGTTATAATAAACAACTAATAAACTAATAAACTCCAAAAACTTTCTCCTGGCTCTACGTAATTGAAGCATAAACGAAAACGTGATATAAAAAATAAATTTATAAATAGTCAAATAAAAAACATTCGTATTCTAAATGTTTATGTTAAGTAGTCTATAAAAGTATCATGAGATAAATAAGCCTACAGTAATTAGTATAAGATTAGTTACGTAAAAAACAAGGTGTTATATTCCCGGAGACTTCCAGGTAGAGAGGCTAGAATATTCCATACTGTTTACCCCCTTACCGAAATTACCAAAGCAAGATTTTTCGTCAAAAGAAACAGCAAAAGCAATAAATATTATTATTAAATTACAAATTCAATACAATTAAACAAAACAAAAATTCAAATACAATTCATACGTAATTTTTAAACATGTATTTTATTTAATTTATTTTATATAAATAACCATTAATAGTATAAGAATAACGTATAATTCAAAGAGTTTTCTTCATGGTTCTTCGTATAACAGAAATGAAACACAAAGAATATATAAAAGAAAAAAAACATTTGTATTTAAATATTTACATTTGTACTCTAAATGTATATAAAGTACGTGAGAGTTCCGTGACATAACAAGTAAAAATATAAAGAATAATTACGTATAATAACAAAGAGCTATGTTCTAGGAGACATCCAGGCATAGATTCTAAAAATTCCCATACGCTATATCCCTTGAATGATCATGAAAAACATAAGGGTATATCGTAGGAGATAGTCCAGCAATTTTGAGTCAAACTCATTGTTGAAGGTGAAAACAAATTTCACATTTGTACTCTAAATGTTAATATAAAGAAATACGTGAGAGTTCCGTGACATAACCAAGCTTAAAAAATATAAAAATAATTACGTATAATAACAAAAAGTTATCTTCTAGGAGACATCCAGGCAGAGGGTCTAGAAAATTCCATACTGTATACCCCATTGAATGATCATTAAACATACAATAAGGGCACATAGTAGGAAATAATCCAGCAATTGTGAGTCAAACTCATTGTTGAAGGTGAAAACAAATTTCACATTTGTACTCTAAATGTTAATATAAAGAAATACGTGAGAGTTCCGTGACATAACCAAGCTTAAAAAATATAAAAATAATTACGTATAATAACAAAAAGTTATCTTCTAGGAGACATCCAGGCAGAGGGTCTAGAAAATTCCATACTGTATACCCCATTGAATGATCTTTAAACATACAATAAGGGCATATAGTATGAAATAATCCAGCAGTTGTGAGTCAAACTCATTGTTGAAGGTGATGGTACTTCCTGTCATTTCGCCTACGGCTAGACGTCGAGCTTGCACAATGATTTAACCACATAAACGCAACGGTGTATCGTAGAGAGGAACATTTTATTATTGAGAATTATTATCTTGTGTATGGAGACCGTCTTCACGCCTTCGATCAATCAAACATGTCAATAGTAAATAATCTACAATATAGTAATAATGAGTCGATGTAAAAATTAAAATAGTCACAATAGTAGTAGCGAATAGTATAGTATAGCAAGTTAGTTTTAGTAAACTTAAAAGTGCGTTTACTCAAAACTGTATTTTGTAGTAACGTTCTTATGACTCAGTAAGTACTGCACCTATATTCTTCTAAATTTTAACCGAGTCCCCTTTATAGGAATAAATAAAGATGATTTTAAATAAAGATGGTTTGTGTGTATCGATATTACACTAGCATCATATTAACTGAAAACATCAGTTTTATAAAAGAAAAAATTGAAATACTTTAGGTTTTTTTTACACGAAAAATGTTATAAAAGACATTAAAAAAATTTTAAAAATCCCATATCTTTGGGCATAAATCGTCGAATTAAGTAAATTACAAATAAACTATACTAATTGGGTACAGATGTTATTTAGGTTTTTTATGCGGACATTTTCCATCACGATTTCATGTAAAATAACTAAACTACATAATATGGATTATGTATGTACAAATAATCCAAAAAGGGTTGGAGATAGTGGCCTATAGTTGAAGATAGTGATGTGTGTGTGCATGAATGTGTGTGTGTGTGTGTGTGTGTGTGTGTGTGTGTGTGTGTGTGTGTGTGTGTGTGTGTGTGTGTGTGTGTGTGTGTGTGTGTGTGTGTGTGTGTGTGTGTGTGTGTGTGTGTGTGTGTGTGTGTGTGTGTGCGTGTGTGTGTAGAGAAGTAAGTTTTATACAACAGACTTAGTGGCCAGATATATTTTTTTAAATTAAATACTGCCAAATTAACACTATAGGTTTAACTTATCGTTTTTTATAACACAATAACATGATTACTTCCGTGAAGAGCTTAGATTTAAGGAATAATGTTACATACGTGCATTATATTTACAATACATATACATGCAAGTATGTACCGCAGGAGAGGAGCCCTGCGACTGGTGGAGAGAAGACGACATCGCACGTAGATTGCAGGGAACCCATCTCCTGCAGTGCATACGTGCATTATAGTTAAAATACATATATATGCAAGTATGTACCGCAGGAGAGGGGCCCAGTGACTGATGGAGTGAGGGTCGACATCGTGAGTTGGTTGAAGGGAACCCATCTCCTGCGGTACATACGTGCATGCATATGTATTGCAACTATAATGCAAGTATGTACCGCAGGAGAGGAGTCCTGTGACTGGTGGAGAGAGGGCGACAACGCTTGCTGTTTATGCGTTCTTGAAGTATCCTCTTGAATTTACCTCGTTCTCACTCTACGCTTTATTTCTTACCAAGTACTTCTCCTTTGTTAGCTGTTTCATTTCTCTTGATACTCTATTTCCTCTTAAGATCCCTCAGATTTTTCAAGACTTAAAATATTTATTTAGCCTTATTTAATATTATTTATTTATTGCAATAGCATCACACCCTTTATATAATTATCTAAACATGATAAACAAACTTCACATCAAGGATCATGTTAACTGGAACAATAACAATAAATTACAAAAACAAATGTATGGTACCAATTACTTTAGGTGGTCATATAAAATACTAATATGTGGTATGAGGAGGGCTTATACAATGTGGCAAAAGAACAAACATTTCTATACATGAACAATAGGCCATATTATGAAAGCGCATTGCACGTTTCTTACTTTACCTAATCTCTCACAGTCTAAAATCTCACTTTTATATACTTCAGTTGCTGCATCAGATTTAATTCCTACTCATGACATTTTTTACTAAATTCAGTTTACACATTGCAAATAAATGCAGATTTACCATGAATAAAACCAAATCACCTTGATAAATGGATGCCAGTATGAGACCACGGAAAATATTTTTCCTACAACCGCACGATAACAGGCACATTTCGGACTGTTGGCAGAATGTATAAGCAGTACATTGCCGCACTAGGGTGGATTTGATCTCATTCCAACTCTAGTATGGGAAAGTAACCGGCGAATCACATGCGTGGAACGCTCCAAATCTACATGAACCAATAGCGTGCGGCAAGCGCTCAGTCAGCTGATAGACGGTCGCTGTTTTATACAAAACTAACTCCCGGTTTGGCGCAATGAAATTGAGGTTATCGGAAACCTAAAAGTTATGTTTACATTTATCATAGCGAGGGAAATCAAACATAACCTCAATGACTTTATCATTGTAGGAAAAATCTTGTGTGTTATACGAGCGCAAACTGTCATTGCCGTCCTAAAGATATGGCAGCACTCATCTGACACTTCGTTCTGCCATATGAACCTAAGCGAGATATGACATACTTTGAGCTCTAGATACAAAAATAGCTATATATTACCTTATATGTAAAATTATCTACTATTTTTGGTATCGTGTAACTGTTTTACTCATACCTAACAATTTCTTATCTAAAAATAAAACTAATTCCCGTGTGGTGAGTAACTAGCAATTAAAACTACATTACTAATGAGTAACAAGTAGTGAGTATAGTTTATGTCTAACACAATATCAACCGACTCGGAGGGAAGAACAGGGCATAATTTAATAACACAATTAGATTGAATCCGGACCAAACCTACATTGCAACAAAAAACAAGAAGAAAATCTAGTTACAGCAGCATACATGTATACAAGAATTAATTTTTTGACAAAATGGTATCATTTCAAGGTTTATGAACCAATTATATAAATATAAAACGGTTATTAATTATTAAGCCAAGCATAATATTAGGTTAAAAGACACATCACATGAAAATTTAGGTAATACGATCTTAGGTGGTAAGATATAATTTTCTTTATTTCTTTATTTCTGTATAAGAGGTATTGGTCATCAACTACTCAACAAGAATAATATCTACATACTATAACATAAAAAACGATAGATCTGTAAAACAACATCAATAATATAACTAAGTGCATACATACTATAACTGTAAAATGCCGAGGAAAATAAATGAAAAGCTGCCTTTGAACACAACAAGCTGGTTTAAAAACAAGGTAACTAGAAAGACTTAGAGGTATTGCTCCCGGAAAAACTTCCCTCCTACCAAAAATGGTAGTTTCCAACCATTAACATAATTATTTACATAAATAACTGAAAGTTTATTTTGAAATTTGGTCAAACTAAAAAATGTTGTTATATAATCTCTTTCTATAGTTCAGTCTATAAACTCGGTTGGTTAACATGTGAAGTACTTTTAAGTCTTGAGGTGGATGTATTACCTTTGATTTATTTATTCGGTGAGTTCAGTATATTATTTCAGTAAGTTAATACGTCAAATAGTTTTAAGTCTTGAAGTGGATGTATTACCTTGTGTTTTATGTATTCGGCAAGTTTAGCATATTAATTCTGGTGATTAATAAGTGAAGTAGTTCTAAATCTTAGAGTAAAAGTATTAGCTTATATTTGATTTATTCAGGAAGTTCAATATATTAATATTGGTTAGTTAATTCGTGAAGGCGTTAGTAAGTTTTTGACGTAACGAATAATTACCTAGTCTTGTATTCATTTTTAGTAGCAAAAATCTCATTAACAAATAACTTCTAGTGGAATTTTGTGAAACACAGTTATATATAAGTATATA